>CATQJL010000316.1:452180-504466 GCA_958299035.1 Cylicocyclus nassatus | reverse complement strand
TGGAAAAGAATAGTGCCTGGTGTCAAATTCACAAAGAACTTTTGTGCGAGGTGGGGATTAGACTCACTCTACACACCAAAAAACAAGGCTTTATGATTGAACAGATAGGATCACAGTATAATATGCAAATTTAGAGCAGTGACTATATCCTGCTTGTTCAGTCAGGTGAAGTGGCCTCAGCGCTGATTCGAAATCAATAAGTTCATTAGTCCGGAACAGGGTTTCACAGTTATACCAATCCAAAACTATGGATTTGCATGTGGTTTTCCAAACATGGCTTTGAGGTGTTACCTTCCTATGAGACGAGAGTATCGCATTTAATAAATTACGATAATCGATAGAATGCAACTTAAAAAAACTTCGCAACAGACCCATTGCAAAAGAATGAACATCCGCAACTTGTGGGTTTCCTTATACGCTCCATTGCTCGACGATGATTGATAAAGCGATGGGGAAATGGGGGAATCGTAGAGCTGTGTGCGTCCAATTTCCTTGGCAGGATCATGTACCTTTCTCGGAAGTCTTGATTGGATGGTGGAGCTTTATATAAATGTGCAATACGCCTTTATTTGAAGGACATATGTCGATGATAACTACGAGATTCGGCGCTATTCTAACATCCAGGCTTCAAAATTCAAAGCTGATTTTGCTCGAACACACTATATTGGCATTTTCCCCACATTCAGAGATTTTCTGACAATCTTATTTTTTCCTACATACGGTGTACGGGATCAAAACTACAGTTTTGGCTTTGATTGTTTTAAGAGATTTATCTGATATGCTAAAAACGATTACCAAATTATTTTTGCATAATTAGGTTTCTTAGTGTCTTCATGGAGTTCTGGTAGGTGCAGGGCCCGGCATGCGTTGGTTTGGAACGTTTTACAAAACGAAGTTCCCCATAACTTTGCGAAAATTACGAAGTTTCTTTTGATATAAAAGTCAGCTTTTATTCAATCAACATAACAATAAAAAAGCGAAAAAAGCGCATTTTAAGAAACATTCTAAGTCCATTATAGGTTCTGTCATTGACTATAGTACCATTTTAGTGTTCAGAATGTAGGAAACCTCTTAGGCTAACCAAATCTGTGGCCTCGACAATCTGTCAATGCATTTTTCGCCACATAGTTTAAAGAACATCGCAAGTGATTGGAGCGCGACATCTATTATGCGTAGTTTTGCACGGCTTTTGACTCAAAAAAAGCAGAGGCAATGGATTGATTCGCTCTCTACTACGTAGTAGATTTTGAGGGTTTTAATTGTCCAAATTAAAAAGGTCCAAAACTTACGTGAACTCTCTGATATTTATGCTCCGAACCCACCCAGTTGGTTTGGGATTAATTTAGGAACTAACAAATTCAGGAACGAGTATTAGAGCACATAATTTTTTCAGACTTTTTACGTAACATAATTTGGAGTTACTGTATACATACAGCCCAAATTTGGTGTCATGTGATTGTTTGTGCGCTGTTCTAAGCAAGCCATTTGTTTGTTTGAGTCTCGCATTTGAAATTCGCGCGCTTGCGAAAGAATTCTTGAGATATGACATTTTTTCGTTTTTTTTCGGCGCTCCGCCCGAGATCTTATAGAAACGACATGCCTGTTGCTTCTAACCTCAAAAACGAACTCCAGTTTGACCCCAGACCATCTGTGCCGGGCCCTGGTAGGTGTACGGTATGAGGTCGTAGATTTGCCGCTGACATTGTTCTTTTCAAGCAGATGTAGCGTGCTAGATGACTAAAAGTGATGAACAGTGGTGGGAATACCCTGGTGCTAAGTCTTTTTGCTTAATTAAAACGTCAGCGCAAAAGCGCGCTACAATGATGGGTTCCACTGCGACGCGGACTGCGCGTACTGAGCCGAATATGAAAGCGGTGACGGGTTTCCCATAGAAGGAACGGGCGGCCTCTGAGTTTTCCAGTTAAAAACATTTGAGTCAAACAAGCCAAAAATCTCTGCACTGCCACGGCAAGCTATCATATTTTTCCATCTTAGCCAATGAACCTGAAATTGCTGCTCGTAAGATCCTTGAGGATTCTTAATAATTAATATATTATTAATAAATTCTTCATCTCCGTCAGCTCACCAAAAATGAACCAAAAAATGAATAGAAATAATTGTCATTTTATTATGACTTCCGCAACAATGGACAGGTCATGAAAGTAGAGTTAGCTCAGTTTTCTCCTTTCACTAACCTCTGGATAGTGAACGCCAGTGACGCGTAAGTAAAACTCTGTTAACTGAGTTTTGCGACCGTAACTTTTGCTTTCTGATATTGGCGGGCTCATTTTTTTGATATTGTACGAATTGCCATACGAGCAAACTGGGACAAACTGCTTTCTTTTTATGACGAAATAAAAAAACACCAAAGAATTTTCGCAAACTAGTGAACTTCGGGGACTTATGGGGTGTTTGAGTAAAATAAAGCCTTTTCAACCTAGACCATGCACAACGATTAGGTCTGGCCATGGTCATGGTCATCGTCCGGTCAGACTGGACTTCGTTTTTGAGGTTAGAAGCAACGGAGATATCATTTTTATAAGGTCCTGGGCGGAGCACCGAAAAAGTTTTATAAGTTGAACGTGTTCCTTCGCAAGCGCGCAAATTACAAAGACAAGACTCAAACCAAACAAATGACTTGTTTACAACGCACAAACAATCAGGTGACAACGAATTTGGGCTATGTGTATACAATATTACTCCAAACCATATTATGTAAAAAAAACCAAAATATTATTATTTGTCCTAACACCCACCTTATTTGTCCTAACACCCAATCCCGAATTTGTTGGTTCTCAGACCAAACCAAATGAGTTAGTTCGGAGCATGAATATTGGAGAGTTCACATAAGTTTTGGAAATTTAGACGATTAAATCGCTCAAAAATCTATTATGTAGTAAAGAGCGAATCAATCCATTGCCTCTGCTTTTTTTTTGAGTCAAAAGCCGTGCAAAACTACGCATAATAGATATCGCGCTTGAACTATGTCGCGAAAAATGCATCGTCAGATTGTTGAAGCAACAGATCTGGTTGGCCTGGGAAGTTTCCGAATTTTGAACGCTAAAATAGTACCATACTCAATGGCAAAGCCTTTAATTAACTCTTTTTTTGTTCTATTAGGTACTTTGATAAGCGCTTTTTTCGCTTTTTCGTTCTTATGTTGATTGGGTAGGGGCTTCCCTATTGGTTTCAACGTCAAAAGGGAGTTCGTAAGTTTTTGCGAATCGAGTTATAAGTGATTTTGTTTTCAGAAATGCTCCAAACCAACGCGTGCCGGGTCCCGAAAAGAATCGAAACTTACATGGATGTTGTTAGAGCTTGATCTATTTACCTGAATAAGATGGAATTTGAAGACAACTCGAGATTTGGCGTCCTCGCAAATTCGGCTGAACCGTTGTACGCAAAGCTAAACGGGACAAGCGTCAATGACCAAAGAGTCTGAATTTCAAACTTGACTGAAATTTTGGTTAATGGGGTTATTTGTTGTTCAGTTCCAGCATATAAGAGAGCAACCGCGAAATAAGATTTTCAGAAGAATGTCACGAAAAAAGATCAAAATCTGTGCAGCAGAGTTTTTACGTATGCTGATTTCTCTGCAGGAGTTTTTAAGTTTTCAAAAGTGCAATTACTTTTTTTCAAAAAAGTGGAAATTCTTTGTTACGGTGTACCTGGCATAAGTTGAATTTTCCATATAGTGAGATTTCTAAAAGTTTAATGTGAAATTTTCAGCTTTTTTGACTCTGTTTCTTGGGCATACGGCTCTTGATGTCTTGAAACCCTCTGGAGTTTACCTACGGTAAATTTACAACAGTTAAGAGGTAATGTTTAAGTTGATGTCAGCCCACAGATTCAACTATTAGGCCGTTCCGAAAGTAATGTCGTTTTTTTCAAATAGACGCCACATTTTATGGAATCAAGATTTTCAAGAGATCTTAGAAGCATTCGATGCAGCATTTTATCCTCTTTCTAATGGTTGTAACTTCATCGCACGATTTTCATTGAGCTTTCGAAAAATTAACAAAATCTGCAACTCGCTTTTTACCATGATCAAGTTCGGCAATTTTTAAAAATATTTGTACCTATTTTCCGAAGAAGTACAAGTGGCAGGTAGATAGAGCAAACCCTATAGGACACATAGTAATTTTTTTCTTTTCCTTAGCTTGCTTCTTAGAGTTTCTGGAATCAGTTTTAAAATGCCATCATCATATTTGGTCAACTCAAACCCCACAGAACAACAACCGGCAAGCAACTCGGGTGTCGTTGGAGGCAGCTTTTTCTCCTCTTTCTATCAGTGTTATTCTTTCCGATTCATCAAGTTTTCCGAGACAAAATCATCATAATTCAGGTTTTCCAGGGCGCCTCCGGCTGTAACCGGAATTTTCGAAAGTAGCCAATTTGAAGCGGTAAACGCTCATATGCTTTGTAAAATTAGTGCAAAACCATAATCCATTTTTGTAAGTTTCAAAATCCGACGATTTCTTGGTGTTTGATGCATTTGTGTCTGAGACGAGCCTGCTAAAATTCGGTGGTTCCATCAAAAAATCTATACAGAAATTATGATGAGCTCTGAAAAGAAGAAAAAAGTTGTGCTGTTTCCCGTAGGCTTTGCTCTATCCATACATAACTTGGACTCCTTCCGGGGGTATTATAAAAATTTGGAAAGATTGTGAAACTTGACTTTCTCAAAAAGCATGGGTCGCAGATTCCGATAATTTTCCAAGAGGTTATTCAGTTTTGTGCGGTAGTTATATAACCGTTAAAAAGAGAATGAAATGCCGCATCAAATGCTGCCAGAATCTCTTACACATCTTTGTTCCACGAAGTGTGGCGTACGTTTGAAAAAAGCGACATTACTTTCGACCTAATACTTTTGAGACCCGATCTATAATCTTTTTCTACCTTCTAAAAATTTCTTCACTACCGTCATAAGAGTACGTTTTTCGGTTCTCAGGTTTCTGAAGGTTACGCTAAGCCGTTTTTCATCATAAATTGTGATATAAAAAGATGTCTTTTTTGGTACTTTCATAAAACAACTGATTGCTAAATGTTTTGGTCTCTCACAAGCAATCATCTCATTGACATTGATTATTCGAATAGTATTCGAAAAAGCGAATGATATTTGTAACTAGCTGCGGTCCCCGGTCCTGCCCGGGCCAAGGGTCCAAAATGGCCCATCTGTTTCAAGATCTTTGCTTACCATTCCTCCACTTCCTTCAGAGCATGTTTTCTCTTCCTCTCCTGCTTCAGCTCCAAGTCAGTTCCAGCACACGTGTAACCGTGGTGAATTTGTTCTTTTTGACCGGCTGCTTCCTGACACCGCATCCTCCTCGCCGCAAAATGTATATGATCTCTACCGCCCCTTACTACTTAACTTGAAAAAAATGAATGATATAGCTTTCTTTTTCTAGATGTTAGTAAACAAATCAATAAATCGATAGAAGGACCCAATAAATCATCGCAAAAAGTAGCCTATCTTCTGCGCCTGGCTTCGTCTATAAGGGAGCAAATTTCATTCTCATCGGTTCACAAACAAAGGAGTCTATAAGCCACATACTTATATACGAAGGAATTTACAGAGATTGAGTTTTATTTATATTTAGATTTGAATATTGAATGATATTCGATATTGGAATATTATTCGAAATTCAATTATTCGAAAGTTTGCAATTTCGAATAATATTTGGTAGTTGAATATCGAAAATTTTTGATTTTCGAATTGTTCGATGCTCGAATATTCAAAAATTTTTTGAGTTTTCTGAGTATACCGTCCACACATCTATCGTCCATCTTGTCAATTCGCATGAGATCCTATCGTCTCGACTAGCCATCCTACAACTACGACCTACACGTCAGCAGACCATCAGCATCATCAACTGCTACTCTCCAACATCAGCAGCTGATAAATCTCTAGATGTTTTACGAAGAGAATGGGGTCGTCAGCAACAAGAAGTTTTTTCCACAAGTCGTTGAGGGCGACTTCAACGCGAAGATCGGGATGCCACTAGAAGAGGAATATAGGATCGGGAAGTTTGGATATGGGCTCCGGAACGGGAACCGCAACCGTCTAGTTGGGCTTCTCTCCGCCGCACGACTTTTCAAAAATTCCATCTTCATTAAAAAAGAACATCGCCGGTGGACTTGAGAATCGCCCAAAGGAACGACTCACGCGAAGATCGACCACGTTCTCACCCACCAAAGGTAGAGCTTGCTCGATGTTTCAGAGTACCATCCTTCTGCATCGGTCCAATCACCGCCTCCTTCAAGCGAAGGTACGATTTAGTTGAAAGCTGGAAAAGAAGGTTTACCACAGTGCCGCAAGAAGGAAGGATGTTTATGACGAAAACAGTTTGGAAGAGCTCATATCAAGTTGTGACTGGCCCTCCGAAGAGGACCCAGCGTACGACTAGACCGGCTCCCAAAAGGACTGCGAGCTTGCCGAAAGTGCGTCTCATTGTCAGGTACCTTCGAGAAGCACTTATAACGCACTAGCTGGCTTACCCGGCTCCGCCGTATGTTCCGAATAGAGAATTCCATTTCTCAACCGATCCGGACCAAATTTGGCACACATACACTTCGGGCCCCGGCGGGCGTCACAGTTTACTTATCGTTATCGATCGATGTCGATTTTATCGATTTTTTTGCAAAATTTGAGCTAGGGGGCTGGAATTTGGCAGAGGGGTGTAATCGAGCATGCTGATCACCCCCAGGGGGGTGATCAGCATGCTCGATTACCCCCAACTCCCAGCCCTGTAGCTCAAATTTTGCAAAAAATCGATAAAATCGATATCGATAGATGACGAAAAGTAGCCTATGACACCCGCCGGGGCCCGAAGTGTATGTGTGCCAAGTTTGGTCCGGATCGGTTCAGAAATGAATTTTCTATTCGGAACATACGTACATACATACAGACATACATACAGACGATACATACAAACAGACATTCAGCTTTATATATAAGATTACGAAGACCATTAAGGAAGTACTCGAAAGAAGAAAATCACTGAGGCAAAATCCGAGTGCAAGCCATCTCGAACGATTGATAGCGAACGCCAGTTGCAGAACAGCTTTGCAGGAGGATCTCAGGAAGTAGAAGTAGGCCAAAATACAATACCGCTCATAATTCGTCAAAAAAGTCGCCGGACTGCGGCGAACTCTGCCGAAGTGCGCTGCAGTGCGCCGGAGTGCGGTAGAGTGCGTCACACTACACTAGAGTCCGTCGGACCGTTACATCGCCATTCGCTTCAAAATTTCAAAATGGACGAATTCTGAATCCGACACCGTTCGATTCAGTTCGGCGAGACGCATCATTCATCATCATTATACAGTGCTGGCCAAAACTATAATGCCACCCTGAAAACTGCCGTAACTCATCTGCTTCTCAACGAATTAATTTGAAATTTGGTACAGTTGTGTGTTCGACAGGCTACCATCAGTAACTAGAAAGGATCCCGTTTTTGTTTGATTATTCAGGAAAGTATAAAAAATTTCGAAAAAAGCAGGCTTGAAGGTTGGCTAAAACTATAATTCCACCTAAGGTTTCTGTCCATCCACTAAAATAATTCTCGGCTTCCAAAGTCTTTTGTGCATATACATAGTCAAAAATCAAAACAGTCGCTTTAGTCCAGCTGTGTCATACCTTTATAAGAAATCGCTTATATGCTTTTTTTCGCGTACATATACTTTCACGCGTATTTTCTTCCCTACAATGTGTTTTTATGGGTAATTTCGCAGTTTCTTGACTGGCTTGGAAGCGATATGGCTCCATCTATCTTACAGATGCTTAGCGAAGTGAGAACTAGAAAAAAATTTGAGTTTTCATATTTGAAGGGCACCCAACATAGACCTACGCGCAGGCCTGCACTCAAATTTTTGCCTTCAAACTCCTTCTGCAATGTCCTCATGAGCGTGAAGTAGAGTAATAACAGTGTTTTACGTGTGAGAGTCCGGATGCAGTGGTTGCAGATTTGCGCAGGTCCTAGCATGCACGCTAATTGTGGAAATCAATCTGCAAAATTTGATTTGCAAAAAGCCTTGAACTTATTTTTGGTTCTGACCGTAATGCTCATGTGAGTCACAAGGCAACATACAATACAGAGTGTTATCTCTATCTAGCAACTAAATAGTGGCAAAAATAAGGAAAGATACCACTTGATAAGCACTTTGAGATTGCTTAATTTTTATCATTGAACCGCAAAGATTTATGCTTTGCAAACGAAGCAAAATACGACTTGGCGAACTTTCGTGAGTATAGTGTATAAATTCCTTTTTAAATAATCCTACATCATGTAGAGCTTACAAAAATAACATAAATCAACTTTGAAGGCAAAAACTCAAGCGCAGGCTTGCTGTTAGGTCGAGTGCACTCTAGATATGGAAACTCAAATTTTTTTCTATTCCTCACTTTGCTAAGCATCTATAAGATAGATGGAGCCCTATCGCTTCCAATCCAGTCAAGAAACTGAGAAATTACCCATAAAAACACATTCTCGGGAAGAAAATACCGTGAAAGTATTTATAGGCGAAAAAAAGCATATAAGCGATTTCTTATAAAGGTATGACACAGCTGGAGTAAAGCGACTGTTTTGATTTTTGACTATGTATATGCACAAAAGACTTTGGAAGCTTGGAATTACTTTAGTGGACAGAAACCTTAGGTGGAATTATAATTTTGGCCAACCTTCAAGCCTGCTTTTTTCGAAATTTTTGATTTTTTCCTGAATAATTGAACGAAAACGGGATCCATTTTGGTTACTGACGGTAGCCTGTTAAACGCATAACTGTACCAAATTTCAGATTAAATCGTTGAGAAGCAGATGAGTTACGGCAGTTTTCAGGGTGGAATTACAGTTTTAGCCAGCACTGTATATAAGTGCCACAATCTATCAGGATATGATAGGTATGCGCTAGAGAGTAAATTTTTGCTCAATTTTTCAAATTTTCGTTCGGTTGAATCGTTCAGTGTGCTGATAACAGTATTGCCATTGATTTGTCGCTGATGACACATAGAAAGTATACTGTAGGAGCATGGTAAAGAGTCACTATGATCAAAGTTGTTCTAATCTGCTTAAGACCACAACACCGCTCAAAGAATGTGCAAAATTTCCGTGAATTCCGCGGAATTCCGGGATTTCCGCCAAAGTCCGCGATATTCCTGGAAGTTCGCGACACTCTAGGATCTGCGGAATCACGGAAATCACGCAGACGCAACACCATAACTTTCTTCGCAATAAATATATTCCGAATCCGGAAACAGCACTTTGTTCAGATCGTCAAGGCGATCTTATTATACACATGCCCTCGATATTCCGTTTCTGGTTTTCTCGAATTTTTCTGTAGAAGTCCTTACGTAAGGTTGTAACGCTGCGTCTGTGTAGCATAAAAGATTCCAGTAAGCACTATTCAATAGTAATGTTCTTGTAGGTTATCGTGCGTTTGAAAGTAGCTGTAGACTGTCTTCCAAAAGAAATAGAAGCGTCGGTGGATTTTTGAAAAATCACGCGCTTTCAAATTCTACTCGCCGTAACTTCCTTCGGAATGAATGTATTCCGATTCCGAAAAAAGCTTTGTGCCGAGCAAGTTTTCAGAGAACTTCGGGTTATCTGATTTTCTCTCGTTTCACGCTCTCAAGCTCGTCAGTGGGTTTTGGTCAAAATGTTGATGATCTTGAATTGTAAAGAAACTGGCTCATAGAGGTTTTCGAACAAGCTGTTTACGAAAATCGTGTTCTCTGTCAAATATAGGAGCTTTCTGCAGAGATATGGTGAGGTAGCTGTAGCGGTGTCACGAAAGCTCGTAACTTCGCCTGCACCTCACGCATATCTGTCAGAAAACCTGTTTGACTACATATGAAGGTTAAAGTTATTAGGAAGTGTGCCATCGAATGGTGCATATCTCAAACTCCAGTATATAGAAATCGCTGAGTTACAAGCCTACGAAAACACGTCCTCATGCATTTTGCATAAAATGTAAAGATCGCATGCTTCGAAATTCCACCGCGAGTGGCTCTACAACACGCTGATCAAATCTGTTCACATCTTTTAGTGGATCTCCCTGCGTTGCATTTGTTAATCAGGTAGATCTGAGCTCTAGCTACAAAGCTTCTTTGATTTTCAATTAAGCAGCTGAAGAAACACAACCACCATATTCACTACATTGAGATCCCCTGGGCGAAAAAACATAATATTTGCAATCAGAATGTCACACAACCACTCAGGGTGGAATTTCGACGAAGTACGCGATCTTTACATTTTGGGCAAAATTCATGAAAACGTGTTTTTGTAGGCTCGTAACTCGGCGATTTTTATAGACTGAGGCCTGAGTCATGCACCATTCGATAGCACAGTTCCTCGTAATTTTGACTTAAAAGCAAGCAGGCAAGTTTTGTGTATGATGTCCCAGGGTCTCACCTTCGCTACGTTTTTCATTATCACAAAAAAAAACTAGGACCACACGTCACTTCATACTTGTCGCGGATGTAGGAAACAAAACAAAAAACATACTTCTTTTGTGGTATGTAGATCACTGTTAGCTGATTAATTAATAATTTTTCTTTAGGTGAATAATGATTCGTGAAGTTTTCAAAATTGAGAAAGCGGTTTTGTTGAAGGGCGGGGCTTATTTTTTGTTTTTGAGGTCCTCTTTTTATTTTCTGACAGCTCTAAACTCGCAGCATTCTTTGGAGTACAAATAAATAAGAATCTCCAAAATCTTGTCATCGAAAAGATTCGGTGATAAGCAAAAATCGAAAATTACTATCAAAAGCGACGGATTTTCACAATCGTAATTTGAGCAAGATGCTCAGACTGGAGACTCTATAGCTGAGGGTCAGGCATTCGAAATCTTAGTTGCTCTACATCATTTCATCTTTTATACTTCCATATGTAGTATAGTTTTTCTAATATCTGACTACTATCGAGAGGTCCTTGCTGGAATCTACTGGGGGAAATATGCGCTGCTTTACACCTTTACGCAGAGACGTTCGCAGAAAGAATGCGGAATACTGAAATCGAATTTCAAGGACGCTATATCAAAAGGTTTGCCTTGACGAGCTGAACACAATACTCCTTCCAATTCAGAATATAATCATTCCGAAGAACTTTATGGAGCCGCGTAGTTTGCGTGATTCGCGTTGATTCCGCGAAATTCCAAGAATTTCGCGAAATCCACGGAATTTCAATTTTTGCACATTCTGTGAGCGGTATTGCACAACAGTATTATGTCCTAATCACAATGCTTTTACTTACAAGGGATTGGTCAAAATTCGAAGTGGCCAATCCCAGCGGGCCATATACCGTCGAACACTTCATGGAGGGGTGGTTGTATACCGCTTCGGTATCTGCTTGGGTATCGTGCAGGAAATTATGGCACGTGGTGACGCGCCTCATGAATACTTGTCACCCACCTGGCATCCGAGTTGGACGAATATCGCAGTTGTAAGGTGCAGGCTCACAGGACAAGCCCCAGTTTTTGTTTGCAAGTTCAATTTCTTTTGCTTGCTTCATTTTTGCAACCCATCCCCAATATCCATATTGTTACGCGAAGTCTACGGCGTTAAAAGATACTTCAACTTCTAAAGATTTCGAAAACTCATATTTTCAGTCATCTCTCCTTAAGAACTGAGGATGATCACGGTGAACGCAAAAATAAAAATATGATGGCTAGGAATGGAAGAACGAACAGAAGCAAGTAGCAAGAAAGAGGAATCTGAAACTGATAAGCAGGAACAATTTCTATCTTGACGCGATAAATCCTTGTGGTCAAAGGGTAGAGTGCTTTTTAAAAACTTAGACAGCCTGTGATGAAGAACATCAAACATGATGTGCCTACTGCGACCTCTCTTATGCTTTTAGCATTTCATTATTGCTTTCCGTATTTCCTCATAACATTTTTATCCAAATTTGCTCGTACTCTCAAAATTCAAAAATAAATAAAATTTTCGAAGCTTTTGGATGATGAATTACCTTTATAATGCGTTAGGGACTTTGTGCTAACAATGTAGATGTCGACGATAGGTTGCAAAAGAGCAAAAAGCAAGAGGAATCGAACTTGCGAACAAAAACAGGAGCTTGTCCTATGAGTTTGCACAATTATCCCTGTGCTATACGTCCAAACATATTTATAGGGTTGGGGGAGAGTATTCGTGATGCGCGGCGGACACGGTGTAATCGAAGGCCACACTTTGTGTAGGAGACCCGTAAGTAGGTAATGAAGGCGGATATGCAACCACCCCTCCATGGAGTGTTCAACGGATTTTGACCAATCCCTTGTTAGTAGAGGGACTTGCGCGACTTTTAAAAAATTCGTTTTCTTCATATGAATGTCAACAGCAAAGCATCCACAACGAGCTAAACCGCAGGCATGGTAGAGATCAGTGTACGAAGAACTCAGAAAAACATCTCTAAAATTGCCTGTTTGCTCAAGCTCCGTCAATTGGCAAAGCGATAGGCCGCACCAAACGGCTGAGCCAGGCACCGCAGCGTACGCATGTGCGCTGCTCTCATCTTTTCCAGCATCTACCCAACAACGTTTTTGCTTTACACGCTCAATTCTTCGGCACTATCTCACATCGTAAGCGCCTTTTGAATGTACAGAGGGCGAGGCATTCAATCACTCTACAAGAGCTGTACATCCTATGCATTTGTAGTCTTGCAGCATAGGATTTGAAGAGCTAGATGCTCTAAATCGCATGGCGACTGAAGCGTCGGGTATGCCCGAGAACTTGCACTCAAAGAACGTTGTTGTGCACTTATTTGCACCTCCCCTTTCTGTTACAATCTGTCATTGACCTAATTTAGAGCTAGTTCATTATATGTGTCGTCGAGTCGTTTGTTACTAATCATATGAGTCCGCACACAACGCATGGCAACAGACAGCATTTTTTTCATCAACTTCTCAGTACCTTTTGCGATTTAACGAACGGTAAAACTGTATATTATCAACTAATTCATATCCAATCAAACTAAAAAGGAAGAAAAATAAGGAGAAATTATGAAAATTGGCAGGTTCATCTTACGAGTGCGTCAAGTTGGGCACTTGGTGTGCAACAACCATATAAAGTTACACGAGACTCGTAGATAGTTGTGATGTGTTCATGTTTAACTTGGTTTTCATCTGTTGTTGGTCGTGTCGTCTATTCGTTGATCGCACGGAGTGGACAACACTGCGGCGCACGCGTCGAGAGGTAAAACGCTTGCCCCAGTACGAATTAGCCGCTGTGCAAATCTCTGCTCCGGCAACATTTCAACCGCGCCACGCGGTCCGCAACAGTTAAGCACTCCATGCTGTCAACGAATTGACCTGCTTCGGCTCTGTCGTTGCGTTTTTTTTTTCGAGATTACAGTTCTGTAATCTGGGCCCGTAGTAAACCCCCCGGACGTCGTGACGTATAGCTCGGAGTATGCTGTGACATGTGGTGACTATCATGGAGCGAGGCTGGCAAAGCGGCTATCCTTTATCATTGCCGGCGGATGCAATCGATGCGTAGCGTCAGGGTAGTCGCACTTTGTCGCGATATGTCGCGACATATCGCGACATATAGCGACATATTGCGACATGTCGTGACGAACAAGACGGCGAAATACTTTGTCCATCATAGAGACGCAGAGACATAGCGCAAGACTAGAGCTCGACTACGCCAACCTCGCAATAGGTCGCACATGCACACAGTTCTCTATAACGCACGCCAACCACAATCAATATCAACAGCTGATAAGCGCCTAACTGTTCGAGCCATGCGCCTCTCCCTATTCTCCAAGTACTTCTGCTGCTGCCGCTTTGGTATTTGAAAAAAGGTGAGTTTATTTTAACTAAAAAGTATGTTAGACTCATACTTAGCCATATTTTTCGTACTTATGCAGTTTTTCTTCTCTATTTTTGCTATGCACCTTGTTTGAGCAAAAAAGTCCCTTCTTTGTGCCAAACTTTCGCAAATTCTTGATCTTTTCATCATTCTTGGCAGTTTCGACCACATATCTTTGCTGGTTGCTGTTCGTTAGCCATGCACCTCTCGTTTCCTTTCGTTTTTATGAGAAAGGACCGTCTGGCGTTGTGGCTAATGGAATAGCCCATTTTTGAACGGACTGAATGCTGATGATAATATTTTGATTTTTCTTGCACACTTTCAATATGTATTCTCTTTTAAATTCCATTTCCTTTCAAAAAGAAAATTCTAATTTACGTTCCTTTGCAAAATTCAGTTTGCCAGCAAAAAAAGATAGTGTCGCATGGAACTTGTACCCCCAACGTCTAGCACACCGGCCTCTCACACTGGCACTGCGCTAACTACAAGCTATGTTGAGTTGTTGAGCTGTTTTACAATAATTGCAAAAGTAGTAGCTAACCCCTTCAACAATACTTACGGATAAGGCATGCATATCGTTTTCCCACACTAATTTGCTGCAACTGCTCTATTTGCTACGTGTATCCTTTCCCTAGCAAAGCACGGCGTAGTAGCATACAGCGCAGCGAATGTGCGCGCTGCTAGACCATCAGTGCCTTGGCACGGAGCTGGCACGAATCTGGCACGGGCTGGCACGCCCAGTTAAGAGGTTATAAAGGATGGAATTTATTATGAACGAGCTGGCACGAATCCGACACGGGCTGACACGTGGCTGGCACGCCCAAATTTCATTGAGAAGAGTCAAATATAGTCTTGTCGTAGCGGATATTGGCGCTCCTTCTCACGGCACGATGCGCAAAAAATAAGCATTATCCTGTGACAGACATAGATCAACTGCGCTACCCTGATAATGCATGCAAACATAAGATAACGAATTAAAAATGGAGAAACAGGCGCGCGCACTCAAGGATGGTCAGTTATTGGATTTCCTCTGATTGATTTACCTGCTTTGGCAACAATAGCACACTGCATTCTTGCCTTTCTAAGCAAATACTCCACGGCATATCTGTACTCATAGCGCAGCGCGTGTGAGCGCTGTTGTCGCGGTCATCAGCGGTTCGATGACGCGCGGAGGCGCTCGTTTTGCGGCGCCCTGCGGATAGCTCGCTATAGTCTTGCGAGATACTCCGAGCTATCACGACATAGTCCCTCTATGTTGTGACAACCACGAGGGGTTTACTACGGGCCCTGACATCAAACTTTCATGAGTGTGATAATGACAGATTAAAGACTTTGTTGATATACCTCCTATAATGCAAACACGGTGTACAAAGGCACCCAGCCTTATGTAGTAAGTACAGGTATTGGCTTTTGTTAATGAAACCAGCTAGTTCTTTTGAGAAACAATGCTTTAGCATAGGCGTATTTCAGGCAAACAGCTGTTTTGGAACTTTGAACAAAACGAACTATGTGCTGAGAAGGCAACTAGTAGGTCCGTTCAAAAATGGTGTAGACAAGATTTTGATGGTACAGGGCGGCCGAAAAGTAGGGCGTCACATTTTTCGTTTGATAGTTTTTCATAGAAAACGAAGTTCTGTAGAATTATTTTTTGAATGCCAAGAACAGAGGCATCTTGGTGTGTTACTCTTACAAGACTGGGTTCTTGTCATGCATACAGGCTTCAGCAGATTATAAATGCTTTGTGGAGAATGTACCCATTGCGAATCCGTGGAAGTAATCCGACTACCGATCCAATAGGATTCTAGGACCTGAAATTTAGTGAAATACAGTCCTAGGAATAACACAATGCCGTAACAGCACATGTAATCTTCCTTGGAAAGCTTCAGTAAAAACTCCCATTTTAAAGAAAACAAGTCCAATCAATTTTCAAATTGTTGCCTTATCAGCATTTTTCCAGCACCCTTGAAAGTTTTTTCAGAAAAAATTATTTGAAAAAATCTATAACTGAATTGAAAATATCAAGATTATATCTGATCAACAATTTGGCTTCCTGTCAGGCCTATCAACCTGTTCTCAGTTATTAGATAACATACGTTTTTGCAGTGAGGCACTAAGTTAAATAAAGCACTAAGTTAGGTGAAGCAGTTGATGTGGTTTACTTCGACCTTATAAGGCTTTTATTAGCGTCTTCCATGTGATCCACTAGCAAGATTGCAGCATAGGCACAAAAGGTAACTTGCTTGACTGCTTTCGCGCTTATCTGCATATGGAAAATAGTAGTACGCCTTTCTCAGAACTTTTCCTTTTGCAGAGATTGCCATTCAGGAGTGCCTCAAGGAGGTGTTCTTTTTCTTATTCTTTTCCTCGTTTATACGTATGATTACGCGTCTTTTTGAATACAGATACGAGAATTTTTGAGCACGCTTATGCAGATGACATTAAGATCACAGGCTATAAAAGTAAGAAAGAAGAGTTCCAAGCGGCTTTTAATAGATCTGTCAAAAAAAATCTGTTTGGGTGGACCAAGCTCTGGCACCTCAAAATGAAGATCGATAAGAGACACCTGTTTCCTATAAGACTTAATTGGAAATATATAGTGATGAAGTAGGATCTACAACTGTTGCCAATAGAGACGTGACCTCGCAGTTCTGATCTCCACTGGACTTAGACCTGAGAATCATGTTGACAGTCTTGTGCAAAACGCTCAGACACTTCTTCCGACGGCCCGCGCGCTTTCATGAGCCTACCGTGCGAGCGGCGCGCCTAGATTTGTGGGCGTGGCATCTTTCCGACGAGCGGCGCGCTATCGAAATCTGCCGTGCGAGCGGCGTACCTTGCTTTCGGCGGGCGGCGCGCCATCGTGAGTGACCGTGCGAGCGGCGCCCCATGATGGACGTGTCAGGACCCACAATGACCCGACGCTTTTCCGCGCGTTCTGCATCATTTTGAAATCTTCGTCGTTGTCGCTTTTTCCAGTCCGTTAGTTCTTTTTGTTTTCTTCTCCATTGCGTCAATCTGTCTATCCTTCATGTCCTTTTTGTTGGTTCTTTACCCCTTTTGGATCTTTTCTTTTCTATCCTCAATACATTTGAAGCATGAACGGTCAGAAGCAGAACACATCTGCGGTATTATAAGTCTATTGAATGCACTAACAGTACACTTCAGAATGCTTTTTGCATACGGGTCAATTCATACAAGCAAAAGCATTGAGGGCACACATGCACATCAGATTCATTCATTCACCTTTTAATTCTACATAATTCTGATCTTCTTGTTCTATGAAGGTATTGGTTTACATTTTAGTAACTGCGCTCTTTTCTGGCGTTGTTGTCTAAGGAAAGACTTTTACTGAGTGAAAGCACAAACGAGCTGAATGATACATCAATGTGTTTTCCTATTTCTTGGCCCACAACTTCAAGTCGAGGCTAATGCCGCCGATCACGCTACTTTGATGGAACAGATTTCATCCAAAGTTTCGGCTTTGTATCTTTCACCACAGCACATCTCCGTAGCCCAAACTCTTGCATCCTTAATTGCAATCTGATCTCTGGTTTTCTGATCTGTAAATGAATCTGGTAATGAAGGTTGGTCAATTAATCTACTATCATTTGTGAACATCCAAGATTTAGCAACATAGATGAACCACTTTGTGGTTACTCCAACCTACTTCTTCTCTTTTGCATGCAAACCACTGAGTATTTTAACTATCAGCTGAGCAGAAATTTGATGAGTCTCATACGCAGAACTACTTTCTTGACTTTTATGTTTAGAAGCACACTCAGATATTTTTTAGTAGTTCCTATTGACAGCAAAATAGGCAAATTACAGAGAAATAAAGCAATAGCCACGTTAGAGGCGGAAAAGAGTCAAAATAGTTGAAAAATCAAAATGAAAGAGATTCTTTGTCTTTATATGCAGAAAAAAAGCGTAGGAGAACACTGACATATTCTTGCCTTGGTCAGAAACACACTTCTTCAGAAACGTCCTACTCTTTCTGACTGACCAGAGTCTGTCAAGCATCCGACACCTGTTTATTTTCTTCATTCAGTGAAGAAACATCTTATATATAAAGCTGAATAATGTGTCTGTTTGTATGTCTGTACGTATGTGCGGGATAGAATTTTTTTATTTCTGAACCGATTTGGACCAAACTTGGCACACATATACCTCGGGGCAGGGGGCGTGTCATAGGCTACTTTTCGTTATCGATCGACATCGATTATATTGATTTTTATTGATTTTTTGCAAAGTTTGAGCTACGGGGCTGGGATTTGGCACAGGGGGGTAATCGAGCATGCTGATTACGAAGACAATATTAGTTTTTAGAACTATTCACTACTTTTATCGATTTTATCGATTTTTTGCAGAGTTTGAGCTACGGGGCTGGGATTTGGCACAGGGGGTAATCGAGCATGGCAATTCCGAAAACAACACAGGAACGGGAAATGAAGTGTAGAAGTGGGCACAGGGGAAGGATGTACAGGGTTAGGGATGGGATCTTTATTACAGTGTTTTGATAGGGCCGGGTAAGCAAGCTAGTGGATATATAAATCGTTTGGTTTACATTCTACGAGGATATTGAAAACAATTGTTTTTTAACCAATAACCCCTTTTCCTTTGCTTTAATTGGCCTTCTTTTCCCGCAATAAAAGTTGCTTCCTTTTATTGAAGCACAATTTTTTGTTGCTCTGCGTATTCGGCCAGCTAATCGATCTGAACAGTCTTATAATTACACAGATTTACTAGAATGAGATATCTCGAAGATTCTTTGAAAATTTCCTTATACAGGGTGTCCCAAAAAATGTTAACACTGTCTGATCGTTAATAACTCCCTTGCTTTCAAGTCTTTCGCCGAGCTTGAGGCACCATTTTGTAGAGCGAGGATAAATTTAGATTTGCAGTATCGAGCGAATCATCTAACGCTCCTCATTACTGTAGAATTACGGTAGGAAATTTGACAAGGATTTTAGGCCATTGAAACCCATTTTCTGCTTCGGAACAGAGCCAAGCAAGCCAGAATCCCTTGTACTATGATAAGGGAAGCCGCTGATTTCGGATATGCAATTTTCACTTCATTACGATACTTCTTTTCAAAGTTATTCTAGGTAAAGTGTAATAACTGACTTCCCAGCATGTGTTAAAAATGTGATTACACCATCAAAAAAGCTGAAAACACTCGTAAAAAGTTTTTTTAGTAAAATCAGCGTGCGCGAAAATCCTAGTACACGAATTTTCACATTTTTTGAAAAAAATGTTGTCAAAGAGCATATTTCACGACGGTTCCACATACTGGAATTTCCTACCGTAATTCTACAGTAACGAGGAGCGTTAGATGATTCGCTCGGTACTGTAAATCTAAGTTTATCCTCGCTCTACAAAATGGTACCTAAAGCTCGGCGAAAGACTTGAAAGCAAGGGAGTTATCAACGATCAAACAGTGTTAACATTTTTTTGGGACACCCTGCATATGATCTTCCCTGCCGGGTCTCTATACGACGCTCGTCGTTATAGATTCGTAAACTCAAAGGTTGGTCTTCGATGTTTTTGCTAGACTAAGTCGATTATCCCTTTTCAAGTAAAGGTTCGTGCCTTCAAATGATCTTTTTCATCCTAGGTTGAAGTCCAAGAGGTTATCAAATCGGACGAGTGTTTGCATCCAGTAGAAGAACTGTGAGAGCTTATGGAGGTAGTTGATACACTTTCTCTAACTTTGCGAAGGAGAAACTTGTAAATTTAGAAGATGTCAACAGATATGTATACGGAAGAAGTCAACAAAGACTGCGCAATGTAGCTCATGCAGCCGACCTGTACAGACGTGCACTACAAAGAAACAGCACCACTGAACATGTATCTGCGGAAATCCCAGGTATGATGCTCACATGAAGTTTTGGTCCAAATTTTGGCCGCCAAATCACATCGAAATAGATGACGAGCTCCTGAATGAGGATGTCCAAATCCCTTTTGAAGCTGGTGCTGATTATCACACATCAGATGATCGTGAAGTATTTAATGAACAAAACCATGATGGCGGTAATCGAAAGATGTGTATGTCTAAAGTGGCTCTGAATTTTTTTTAATCAAATGATTTCTCTTTAGCTGTATTTGAACGTGCGCTCTATTACGCTGCCTATATACTACATTTCGGACTTGCAAATGAAGAAATAGAGCGAATGGAGGATTCAATGACGGTCATATACGGCATGCCGCCACCTATATCGGTACTCGATAAATCATCTAGATTTTCATAGATTTTCAATAATCAAGATTCTATTATGGTACGAAAAGGATGTCAAGAAGTTGACCACAAAGTTCTGCAAGAGTATGATCACCAGAAATATTTTTTCTGCCCTGTTTGCGTGCACTTGATGAACGCGAGTCAATACTTCTGCAGTAACCGAAGTTGCAAAATCTATGGGTAGCGTTTGAGAATTTGATTACGCAAATCGCCAAGACCTATTTTTTCGATGTAGGTTGCCCATGAAGAGAGCAAAACGCATGGAAAGGGCAGAAGTGCACATTGTGAACATTATCCCGCAGCTAAGAGATATCCTTGTGTATAACATGGAAAATATCATCGAAATGCATAGTAAACTCCATGGACGAAGGGTAATTAAAGTTTATACTTACCTTTTAATTATGAATTTATCTCATTTAGATTGACCCTGTGGATCGTAGCGATAGGCGGTTATACAATGGTTACTATAACAACATTGAAACTCCATCTGAATTCTGCAACGGACATTTAAAAATATTATTAACCTTGTCTATCGATGGCTTTGTGCCAAGACGGATATTTAAGTTTATTGTATTTACGTTTATGTATATGTATGTGTACCTATACACATACAACAGGAAAGAAATCTGGCCATTCTATCTACGAATAAAGGCTTTACCTGTACGCGAGGCCGATCAATACTAGGATTCAATAATCGCTGGAACAATCCATACCCGCATGAAGCCCACTGAAAGAATGTTGGAGATCCTGTTCAGCAGGCGAGATTACATCCAAAGGTTGAGTGTAGCACTACCAAGAGCATACCATCTTAGACTTGACTCTGAATTACGATGTATGCATGATGCTTCCCTCGAATTGGTGCTGAGGGATTCTTTATGGAAAGTTGAGGTCCACTTATTTCCTGGAATAACTGATATGGCGGTGGGGTTCATCGGTTAGTGGATGCCATGAATGCTATCTACATAATGCAGGCGCTTTTTGGTATCCCTCGTTGGACATCCGAGTAGGGATGCTCAAAATGTTACATAAGAGAGCAGTCGATAGAAGGTCAAAGACTTTGGATAGCTAGGGACAATGAAGACAATGTCTTGCGGAGTGAGAGATCTTTCACTCTTGATGCAGATGCTGGTCGCTATGGAGTCAACATAAAACGATTGTAAGATCCTGTCTCAAAAGTTTCGACCTGTTTCAGGGAAAACCTTCATGTTCAACGTACTAGCCCCATGCCACTTTCTTGGCGATGCCCTGCACGTATGTGCAGAAGGCCTGACACGGAACAGGTTGAGGGGGTAGGTAACGCTGTCTTATCACTAACGTGGCAACGACATTTTGCGATTTTCCAGATCTATTCAGCTCTGCATCAAGGTTTACGGAATTGAGGATAGCAAGTGAGGATACTGAGCGCGTAAAGGCGAGTCTCTTAGGAGCGCAGTCGCACACTTACGCATCTAGCCTGATTTTATCTTTGGATGATATACCCACATGCAAGGGAACCGAGTTGGAAGAGGTGCACATTCTTGAGAAACCGTCCTTCGGCATTCATTATCTTTTTGTGAGCATGTTTCAGTTGGCCTCAGTGTTTTTCCCACTTGTTTGCGCCGTGGATCTCATCTCTTCGCCTACGGCTGCGGCCAGCTTGTTGGGATATTGGATATGCCTTAGGATGATTTCAAAGACACAAAATCTCACCACGCATATTATCGACAAGGCCAAAAAAATAGCGGCGTATACCAGGGAGCTGTTGTTAGTGCTCGCACCACAAACGTGCACAATGAAAACCTCATGTGAGTTTGACTGCTTAGCTTAAGAAAAGCAATTTCATCTTCCTTTTGAAGGTCGTTTTCGATCATGCAATGACACATGAAATAGGCGAGCACGGAACGGTTTATCAATGGACGTCAGCAAGTTTGGAAAGCCATCATCGCAGATTGCAGTTAAAAGTGAACCAAACTACAACTAATAGTTCATCACTTCTTTTGGAAAGGTGGGAACGCAATTAGCTCAGCCTTTTTTCATTTGTTCACTTTTTCCTGTACCACTTTCATTCGGTTTATTTTTATTGATTTTCATTTAAGGTATTTGCTGGGAAAGAGAGTTCGACGTATGTTTAATGAGAGGGCGGACAATCGTTTATATAACTCGGAGGGAAAAGATTGAAAACAAGCATAGCCATAGGTGAAAAATCTATGCTGATCACATAGCCGCATTCTCTAATTTTGAATGCTGTTTAGGTTTCCCGTCATTCCCTAGTAGGTTGCCTTCACTTATACTCTGTCCCCATCTTTTTCAACACGTCACTTCCATCAGCTGTCGTCTCGTTATCAACGGAAAGGTCTTCGCGAGCGAAAGTACTGTAAGCGCTCTAAAAAAACACGACAGGACCTGGTCTACCTCAACGGGATAGAGGGCGATGAGGAGATAAGAAGCTGTAGATCAGTGATACTCTTTTTGTACAATGCGACGACTAATTGTGTCAGAGTTTTACTAGAAGAGTTTCGTACATGCGACCCTTTCGAAAATCTTCACAACCGCGTGAACCATTTCCCGCATGAGGCTAGGAGAGTTGCACTGGCACTCATGAGAGAAATAGTTAACAATAATACTTATTTTTATTAAATAACCGGAGTTGTTATAAGATTACGGCAGGTTTTTTTGATGAAAGGAACGTTTCAGCAATTGAATATGGAAATGCTACTTTTGTTTGTAGATAATATTTGCTTTTATAGTCTAATATGCTTTACACTTGATCTACTGCCCACCTCGGTTTTTTGTAACGCGAGTTCGTATTTGTGCCATCACCAGAGTTGCTCGCTATCTTTTTTCTTGATATTACAATATTTGGAGTTGAAAGATGTATCGGGCGGCGGTCAATCTCAAGCGTAAATCTGGAGGACCGCAAACGTATGCGAAGCCTAGACCTGTTTTTCCACCATGTCTCACTGGGTATGTTTGTTATCTGGTTTTATTAACTCTTGTAGTTTTTCAGTAGATAGAATAATTTTGTGGAAGATGTTGTCGAAGACGAAGGGACTCCCTCAGATATTCAGATGGAACTTAAGTTCCACAAGGTTCATAGCTTTTGCTTTCTGTTATGTTTCTTAGACTGCTTGGGACTTTTGTTTTTCCAGGTAACGTGTACGAAAGACGCGATTTCATTGTGAAACTCCTCGTCACAATCAGCCTCTTCCGTTGCCTAGGTCACTTCATGAATGCGTTGAGAACGGAACCTTGCATATCGACAGGGCAGCCCGTCTAATTTTATCGAAAATGCGTCGCCAAGTGTTTAACGAAGCGGTCTACTACGTAAGTACGAGCACATTAATTTTGATGAAAACATACAAATTACTTCTTTCTAGGAGTTTGTCAGATCCGATATTGTACTACGCGCTAAGGTCACTTACGCACTTTGAACCGCATGGTAGGATCGGACATCCAGTCCCTTTGGGATATTGCTAATCGGATGAGAGTACGGCTGCACATTTTTGGGATGCCATATATGCTTTGACTTGCTCAACCTGATTTAGGCCGAGATTTCGAGAGCTGTAACAGCAAAAAGTGTTCGACGAATTGAAAGCAGCGAAGGATCGACGCCACCACGTAACTTGTGCCTACCAACACGTGACGCCTCCATATCTGTGGACAACTGGTCAAGTTTTGGCAGATTCGGGCGAACCCGCCCTTCAAAAAGGTTTCTCATTCATGTTTTGGATTACAATAAAACGACATTAATCCAGTGAACGCTTTAGCTGGATCTTACAATTGTATGTAAAGATTGGCAAGGGAGTCCGCGGCACAGCTCCTTTCAACAGTTATGTTCCTTGTACCGTTTTTTATTCCAGCGGGTAAGTCATGATGTATGTAAACACCTCATCTACATAAGGAGTTCTTAGATGACCGAACCTGCCGTCGTAGTCAAAAACTACTCCCGCCTAAACCAAAACGCTGGACGGGACGAGGAGTTGCTCAATCTACCAGAAGAAATAGAAGGGATCTTAAGAGGTCAATAAAATGAATCACTTTTGGAGAAATAATCACTCTCAATGGACGTTTCCAGACTTCGGTGAAGACATGATGGGGTTCGGGCACGAGGAATTAGATCAATGGAATAGCCTGGACTTAAATCAGTCTTTGTGAGTGACTAAAACAGGATCCACAAAAACCAAAAGATTTGCGTTTCAGATTTTACAGAAACCTTGGAGATACCGAAAACGAGAGAATGGAAGCGCTTAAGAAAACAACGACAAGATTGGCGACCGCAACTATTCAGGTCCCTCCAAATGGCTCTGTAAGTCCAAAGATTCTTTACACACAGCGAATGAGATTTTGATTTCAGACGAGATATACGGTCCTACAATTACGAGTCAGGGAAATGGATAGCCAATAAGGTGAGAATTTGTGCACACTTAAAATACTTAAATAATGATCTGACACTTCTTTCAGCGCCAGAAACGTGCCGCACCAGCCGAAGAATGAAGATACCGAGAAAGAATTACGTGGGAGCAACTCCAACATCTGCCCAAATACCTTACCGAAATCTCCTCCAGAAGAAGTATTATTTCGTCTAGATTTTTCGTTTTGTGTTTTCTTTTCGAGTATTGTTCAGTGTCTTATCTTTAGTGTTAATCTTTCGTAATATACTGGTACCTTGTTTCAAGTGTTCATCTGTATCTCGGTGTTGTTATGATTCCTCACTGTCATGATTCTAACAGGATTCCGGTTTTTTTTCTCAAACATGTCATTCTTACCGGTACCGAACAGTGCTTTCTCAATATCAGCATAGCTGATATGTTTTACGTGCTTTCGAAAGGGTGCTAAGCGTAGAAGATGTTGATGATATTCCATAATAGTGTCTTTTGAGTTCTTTTGCTTTTGATCATGTGTTATGTCGTTTTCAAATTGTGTCGACAATAAAAATCCTATCATGATATTTGTGTACATGTTTGGCAATAAATCTGACACTGTGAGGTCGTATTTCAGTGAAAAAAATATGAATTTTATCAATGGAGTGCTATGTGTATCATATTAGCGCCGTACAACGCTTTCGAAGGAGCGGGCGAGCGGCGCGCCTTCAGTGAGCGAGCCGCGTACCTTCATTCTACGGGCGGCGGGAGGCATGAGCGCTCGCACGCTCAAGGCGCGCGGGCCGTCGGAAAAAGTGTCTGAGCGTTGAGACTATTGGGGCAACGTCCGGAAAGCGACAAATGACCTAGAACAGGCGCAGCTACTGGCCACGCCCTGTCCGAGTTTCCCGTTGTTAGGATGCTCTGGATATTTGCATTAGGGCGCCTTTATACACATTGCGCATGGCTCTCTCACTCTCTGACTTCTCGTTTCTTCTCACACGGTAGTGTATGTATATTGTTGGTCACTGTGGTAATCTGATATTTGCTTTCTTTTGCATTTGCCTATCTGTAAGCATATGCTCTTTCAAAACTGCATTTTTGAAAAAAAAATTCAGGCTGCAAGTAATATGTACAGTGCAGTTGGAAAGATCATCTAGTAAGGAGGTTAGTGGATATCTGCGTCCCTTGAGTGATGTAATACTTTTGTATTTTTTCATAAGTTAGGTATTTAGTTAACTATACCATAATATTATATGTTAATTAGTTCTTCAGACTTTGTCCAAGCTGATGATGCCGAACGGATAGAATGTGAGTAGAATTCCACTTAACAACGGTACTTTAAGCCAGTCATATCAAGTA
This sequence comes from Cylicocyclus nassatus, assembly GCA_958299035.1. Taxonomy (NCBI): domain Eukaryota; kingdom Metazoa; phylum Nematoda; class Chromadorea; order Rhabditida; family Strongylidae; genus Cylicocyclus; species Cylicocyclus nassatus. The sequence continues at coordinate 478,731 of CATQJL010000316.1, read as the reverse complement.
AAGGTGAGCTATTATCCTTTTGCTTCTTTACAATACGACTTTTCTTCGAGCTGTACATAGAAGACGATTTTGAGCTCTTTGAGCAAGAACGCATTCTGCGGTGGGATTTCGACTTTGAGATTGTTCGAGCACTTTGATTTTTTTTTGATTTCAGCTGTCGCTTGCAACACACTGTAATGCGTTGGTGAAAATAACCATTATATTAGGTTGATTCATAATTAATGCACGTTTTTGTCACCTCTTTTTCCAAGCGCTGGTTTTTCAAGGGAACTGAATCTTTCCCAAAAATTTTAATGCTATCTGAAAGGGCGTTTCTTCTAGTTTCTTGTATATCTGTTGTGTCCTCCACGTCGGACACGTCGACTCTTCGTCCGGAGGCCGCACACGAGGAATACAAGAATATTTATTAGGAAATAATAGAACAGTTAAAGATAAGAGAGGCAGATGAGTGAACAGACGAACTGACAATGGCTAATAGCGAGCGCCTTTTATAGCGCTCATTTCCCGCGCAATGAGGCTGCAGGCGCCTCAGCGAGGGCAGATCATACGAGGAAACAACTGATCAGACACTAACACAACACCTCCCCCAGTAGGGTAGTTACAACAGAACTAGCCTACGACAAAAGCATGATTTATAAATATGAAAAACAAGAAATCGGTCATATATAGATAGCATATCATTTAAACAACTACAAACTGATGAAGCAAACATACAATAACATACTATGGACTAGGTTGGAACCGTTGTACCGGTCTTCTCGTTCTGCTCGATCTCCGAAGCGTTGGCTGTGGCGTGGAGGGCTCGTGACTTGATGGCGACGTCGATGTCGTTGAATCCACGGGTACTGGCACATCGCTCGCGGTCGCTTGCTCGGAACTCCCTTCAGCAGCATTGTCATTCCTATGTAACGTCTCGTCCTCGGTTAGAACATCTAACAATATCTTCAGAGCTTCAGATTGTTGTTTAAGTTGCTGTTGAACGGCAAGTTGTTCGCCGTTGCTTCTATGCCGAAGCTGATTTGCGTGCTTCTTGCAGACTTCATTTCCAACCATTACTTCATAGTTGACGCGTCCAATACGTCTCATCACCGTCCCTTTCATCCAATGGAAGTGGGGTGGCTTCCACTGTTTAGCGTAAACCAAGTCACCAACTTCGAATTCCTTTCGAACGACTCCATGCTTCTGGTCGAACTGATCCTTCATGCGCTCCCGTCTCCTTCGTGCGAGTGGGTCTTCTGCATCTTCTGTCATTGGGAGTAACAGACTTAATTTTGTGCGCAAGTTTCTGCCTAGAAACAACTCCGCTGGCGTCTTGTCGTTTAGGTTCGTATTTGGTGTTGTCCTATACGCTTGTAACACCACGTTCAGAGTCTCTTCTGTTGGCCTCTCCTTCCCCTCTAGTTTCTTGATTCCGCGTTTCAGCGTATCAACGAAACGCTCTGCTTGTCCATTCGATTGAGGGTGGTACGGAGCAGTCCTTATGTGGGTGATTCCACCTTCGTCGCACATCTTCTTGAATAAGTCCGATGTAAACTGGGTACCATTGTCGCTCACTATTGTTTGCGGTAATCCATACCTTGCAAACAAGTTCTTCAGAGCCTTCACCGTCTTCGCAGCCGAGATATTGCTCATCTCGATCATTTCAGGCCATTTGCTGTAGGCATCTACCACGACCAAGTAGAAGACTCCTTGCATGGGTCCAGCGAAGTCGATGTGTATCCTCTGCCACACTCGAGTCGCGGATGGCCATGCTTCTAATGGTACTTTCGTCGGATTCTTGACCAATTCCTGACATTTCGTACACCTTCGTACCAAATCTTCGCAATCCTTGTCTATATTCGGCCAGTAGACGTAACTTCGAGCCAGTTTCTTCATCCTTACTATCCCTGGATGACCAATATGCAGTTCCTTCAGAACATTTCTTCGAAGCTCCTTGGGTATCACAACCCTTTCGGCTGACATCAGACACTGCTCCACAATTGACAATGACTCTCTTCGATTTCGAAAATGTGCCAATTCTCCATTGACGTCTGGCCACTGTCCTTTCTTCAAGTAGATCATCACTCTTTGTAGCAATGGGTCCTTTTTCGTATAGGATTGCACATCTGATACCGTCACTGGCAATTTCCTTAAGCAATTCTTCAACATGAAGTTCACGTCGTTCTCAACGGCAGCTATCACGACGTCTTCTTCGTTATTCTGACTCTTCTTCATCAACCGCGACAAGCCATCTGCTTGTCCAAACTTCGTAGTCTTGACATACTCTATGTCAAAGTCATATCCAAGCAGTATTGTAGCCCATCTCATGAGTCGGTTAGCGGAGTAGACTGGAACTCCTTTCTTGTCACCGAAGATGGCTAGCAAAGGTTGATGGTCCGTCAACAATAGAAACTTTCGTCCGAATATGTACTTGTAGAATTTCTTGACAGCGAAGACAATTCCCAATGCTTCCTTTTCGATCTGCGAATAGTTCTTCTCCGCTTTCGTAAGAGACCGCGATGCATGTGCAATTGGCTTTTCGGATCCATCGGCATATCTGTGCGATATCACGCATCCAATTCCATAATCGCTGGCGTTAGCTGCCACGACGATCTTCTGTCTTGGATCATAGTGAGCAAGATTCAGCTCACTTGACAAAGTCTCCTTGAGTTTTTCGAACGCTTCTTGATGTGTTCGTGTCCAAGCCCACTTCGCATCTTTCTTGAGCATCGCGTCCAATGGCCCACGAAGATCCTTGATCTTTGGCATGAACGCCGCATAGTACGTTATCATGCCAAGAAAAGCTCTCACAAGGGAAGTTCACTTAGTCGAAGTGGCGAATCGGAAGGAGATCTATATCACTGGATAGAGCTTAAAAAGCCGATCTTAGATATACCTTCTATAACTGCGATGCCTTGTTCTGAAAAAAGTTATGAGCTTTTTTGAAGCCAAATTTTCGTGCATTTTGAGTCGCAAAGTCGTGATAGTCGCTCGCACAAAAGTGTGCAAGCTTGAGCAAACCACTCAAGCATTGTATTTCTAATTCGAGTTCATCCGAACGCTTTTGAATGTTTTTTGGTTGTTCATCCACAGGTCGTCATTTCATTCCCAGATCACACTCCCATTATGTATCCACTAGTATAGATCTGCTTCCGAATCGCCACTTCGACTAAGTGAACTTCCCTAGTCAGTTGGCTAACATTCTTCGGCTCATCCATATTCTTGATTGCTTCAATCTTCTCTAAGTTCGGTCTTCGGCCATTTCGATCCACTATGAAGCCAAGATATCGTATCTCTGGCTTACCGAAAGAACACTTCTCTAGACGAATTTTGAATCCATATTCGTCGATTCTTGCAAACACAGCAAGTAGATTCTCCATGTGTTCTTCTTTGGTTCTTCCACAGACCAAGATGTCGTCTAAGTAGGTTGCTACCCCTCGCAATCCGCTCACCATCTTGTTCATGATTTGCTGGAAGATCCCTGGTGCCGTCTTGATTCCAAAAGGCAGTCTATTGTACTGGTATAGTCCTCTATGCGTATTTATCAAAACCATTTTCTTCGCTTCTTCTGACAATTCGATCTGCAGGTAGGCGTCCGAGAGATCTATCTGCGAAAACACACTGCCTCCATTGAGTGATGCGAATATATCCTCCGGCAATGGCAACGGGTAATCATACGACTCCAGCGCTTTGTTGAGTCCAGTTGAGAAGTCAGCACACACTCTCAACTTTCCATTTGCTTTCCTAACACACACAATGGGAGCTGCCCATTCACTGTGTGTTACTGGAGTTATGACCTTCAGTTTCAATAGTCTATTCAACTCCTTTTCGACAGCTTCGAGTGCAGCGTGGGGGACAGGCCTGCAAGCCTTGAATACTGGACGAACATTTTCGTTAACTCTCAAGTGCGCTTTCTCTTTTGTGCAGAGTCCTAGACCTTCTTCGCAGACTTCTGGGTAGGTTTTCTTTAGCTTCGTAGCGATGTCGCTGGTTTGCTCTGCCTTCACTTCGGCAACCATTCTGCTTAAGTGATAGGACATGTCTTCGTTTTTCTGGATCCACTCTAATCCTAGCAGTGAGTTGTGAGGCGTCACATATGCGTAGCCTTCGCCTCTGGATCCTTTGATTTCGTACTTACACCATAGCTTTCCATGAACTGTCATGGAGCTTCCGCTAGCATTCTTAACGATCACGCTTGTCTTTTCCAACAGTGGAGTGCCCATGCTTCTCCAAACCGCTTCGTTTAGCAAGGTGATATCTGATCCTGTGTCCAGTAGAAACCTAACTGGATGACTATTAACTTTCGCTTCCACATATACGCGAGTCGTATTCACTTCCATCATCGCATTCGCAATCTTCGCGATACTATGAACATGACGTTTCGGTTTCGTCCAACTTCTGTTCTTACTGGTGTCGCTGCTTCTGTGGATTCTTCGTTTCCAATCCTGCTGAACGGCTGCTTTTCTCTCAGCCACTTGTTCGCAAAACTTCTCCTTGTGACCTGTCTTCTTGCACTTCTTGCAATACCACAGCTTCGCTTTGCATTCCCTGGCAAAGTGAGCTTTACCACAGTTCCAGCATTCCAGCTTCGTGGGTTCCTCCTTGCATGTTGCTTCGACAATTTTCGTGCAACCAGCTACCGTCTCGCTATCTTTCTTGAGACTAAGGAAGTTTTCGCACTCCAGGTACAGTTCCTGTAGCGACATTTTTCGTCCAGCCTTGTACTCCTTGTCCAGTATGACTATGAGTCGCTGCCTGATTTCTGCTTCTTTTTGGCTTTTCAGGCCAAAAATCCATAGAAGACATTTGATTCCATCGCTAAGTCGTGAATCTTCGCTTTCTCGCAAAGTTCGTTCACTCGACCGGTATACATGAGGTAGTCTTCGGAATCCGCCTTCTCCAGCTTCAAACACTGGTACCGCATAGTGAATTCCGAATCTTCACGTCGAACAACTGCTTCAAGGTTTCGACAGTATCTTCGAATCTGATCGCGGTTACCTCCTTCGGTAGTACATGCCTCTGGTATTTTTCGAAGCTGTCCTTGTCCAGTTTTTCGCAAAGTAGCCTCACTCTCGCACTTTCCGTGAGCTGTTTCGCGTCTTCGACAAAGACCTCCTTGTGGCGCCCGTACCATTTGCTGAAGCACATATCCGCCTCGGGGTCGAAGTAGAACTTTTCGATCCTACTGCTGAGGGCGGACATCACGTTCGGGATTTCGACTGATGTACTGCTTCGTCCAGTACCTGTGATGTGCTTCAGAAGCTCCATCATTTCTCTTCGTTCCTCTCTCATCTCTTGGAGCAGAATCAGCATCTCCTCTGAGCCAATCTTCGCCATGCTGATCTGTCGGTTCGTTTTGACCGCTCTCTGTAGTCTCTTCGATTCAAATCCCCGGTGACGTCTTCGTGGTTTCGGCTACTTCTTCGATTAGTAGCCGCCGCTCCTGATCGCCACTGTTGTGTCCTCACGTCGGACACGTCGACTCTTCGTCCGGAGGCCGCACACGAGGAATACAAGAACATTTATTAGGAAATAATAGAACAGTTAAAGATAAGAGAGGCAGATGAGTGAACAGACGAACTGACAATGACTAATAGCGAGCGCCTTTTATAGCGCTCATTTCCCGCGCAATGAGGCTGCAGGCGCCTCAGCGAGGGCAGATCATACGAGGAAACAACTGATCAGACACTAACACAACAATATCCTTTCTTTTTCGTGACACTCCGTATGATACCGAATTCTACGCTTCCGAATATGAGAGACTAAAATTTGAAAATTTTTCCTTTCATTCTTTTTGCTCTAATTCCACGAAAACAAAAGATGTTAATTTCAAAAAATATGCCTAATAATCGCGAAACTTTTTGCTATAGAAATCTCTATAAAGCAGAATTTTGCAAAAGTTCTGAGGTGAGAGATTTAATTACAAACTTGGCCGGTCATTCTAGCCTTTCGAAGTCGTATAAAACTTTGAAACAAGAACTAATAACTGCGATTTTGCTTTGTACACAAAGAATAGACATAGCACATTGAGTGATAGAAAAACGGTAAAATTTTACAGCTTTTCAATGGCAAAAATTCTAAAAATTTTGAAAAAAGACAATTTTTCGCTTTTCTGAAAAAGCTAGAAAAAATGATCACTTTTGAACTTTTTGCAGTATCTCGTCGTAGAAAAATACTGTAAAATCCGGGTATTTTTACCACTGCTCTCTTGACCATTGGCTACGCAATGAACAAAGTTTGCGCTTTCCTCCTGCCTTTAAGAGTGAGTTATGCTTTCTCAAATAGGAGTTTTTAAAAAAAATTCTTGGCATTTTTCGAATTGTACTAACTTTCTCGTAATATTTATCCATGAACGAATGTATGTGTTGTAAAGCCAAAGATTTGCTTTTTGCAACAGTTCTTATTGCTCTTTGAAAGATGATGTGGGAAAAGAATTACGGCGCTTTGAACATGAATTTCGAAAAACGTGCATTAATTATGAATCAACCTAATATTTTTCTTATTGTTGGCATCGCTGTCTTTTTTTGTTGAGAATAAAGGACCGTTCAAACTGTAGGACAGAACAGCGCAGAAAAGAATTTGACTTTCTATAAATCTCGGCATGATGAATACTGTGTTTATTTGATTGTTTAGCCACGACCGAGATTGGTAAGTTTTTATTTAGGCTAACGTTTCGGCAATAATTCGCCTTCTGTAAATTGTTTTCGCCCATTTCAGGCTCTGAAGGCGAATTATTGCCGAAACGTTAGCCTAAATAAAAACTTACGAATCTCGGTCGTGGCTAAACAATCAAATAAACACAGGTCATAGAATTGCTTACGGACGGAATGCGAGTTTGCTAGCGGGATGAGTAATTAGACAATTCTGGATCTCCGGCAAAAAGAGTTTGTATTTCTTCCACCGAAAGGGAGCTGATTTGCAACAGTATAGTCGTTTTGAGATGTCTTTTCTTTTAAACAACACCACCACTCTGCCTTCATGTCCTGATTGCCGTCCATGACAAGCTCAGTCGTTGCGATGCATGATCTCTGAATCTGAATGTGACAAATCGACTTCCGTGAATCAAAAGAATGAAGATCGAAAAACTGCATACCTAGACCAAAAGAACGCTCTTTCGAAGAAATTGATTTGTGCATAACCCGTCTTTTGGATGGTGAATTGCTAAGTTCTTTCATTTGTTCCAAAGCTATAATGACGTGTTTCGTAGGTCTGTGATGCTTAATCTTTTTAATCTTGAATTGAGGAAATCAAAAGTTGCACTACCAAACTTACAACAAGGGAATAAACTTCAAGTGACACATTTACTCCGTACGCTTAGCTCATATTTGACCACTAGTTTGACCGTAGGAAACAAACAATAGAAACTCCGAAGAATGCTGTTCCCCTTAATGCGCCAGCGCGTGTGCCGAAAGAGCGTCAGTTCCTGGCCTCATTGACCTCGCTCAGTGCCGCAGGCACTTAGGGGGGGGGGGAGTGGCCTCCATGCGCTCGCTCCAACTGGGTTTTGTCGCCTTCCGGCCTACACCCAGACTATTGTACTGCCTCTCTAGAAACAGTTTTTTTCCAGTTCAGTTTCGAAAAAATCGTTTGGAAAAATTGAATCTGAAACTGTATTATCGAAAAATTTGAAATGATTTGATTTTAGTGTAAGATACTCAAAAGAGAGCTGCGTTTGAATCATTCTAAATTTTGGATTTTTCGCCCCTGCTACGGTCGCCATAGTTTTACCGCTATACGCCATAAGCACAACAAAGACCACCGCGAGTATATCTCTGGGCAAAAATCTTCTCAACTTCGATGAAACTTGACAGAAATCCGCCTTTTTGGCGCCGATTTCGCGGAAAAGAAAACTTTTTGCTTATTTCTAGGTGAAGCCCATGGTATGCAAATCTACCTTTTGAACGAATCCAAGAACTTGCAAAAGATGCAATTACTTACCCACTTTGGAGGCCAAAAGATGCGTGGTTTTGTTTGAGGCACTCCCGAAGTTCCATTCATCGGATCTGCTTGTGCTTTTGCATAGTCTACCTACATGCGGATAGGGTGTTATGATCAAATTTCACGCTCACCTTTACCGTAAGTCGCTCTGTGCATTCCGTGAAGACCAATAACGCAAGCGCAAACAGACAGACGGCCCCAGCGCGTTATTATGATAAGGTAAATTTGTGCAAGTAGTTTCTCTCTTATACACAACTGCAGATTTCGTAAAATTTATAACAATGGTTACTTCTTTGAATAAATTTTCTGCAGCAGCTGCAGCTGCTCCTCCTCTTTTTCAAATAGCAGTACTGTTGAAGAAAAAGTTGAATGTTAATTACTAGTATAACATCAGAGAAATGTTGAAAATGTGTGTAAGAGGCAGAGAAAGATGTTTTTCAAACTTTTGCAATTTATGGAACATCTATCGTTTCTCTCTAGAAGTGACGGACTGCAACGGATACAATTTTTATAAGAAATTTGTAGACAACATCACTTGTGATTGTTGGTAGTCCAAGTTCTGTTCAATAATTTTTAGCAAGCTTAGAACTGTCCGTCAGGTGATGAACGTGCTCTGGAAGAGATTCGCGAAGGCGTCCATTTTCTCACAATCCGTGTTATATTTTGGTCCATCTTCAGCAACAAGCACTGGCAGGGCAGTTGAACTTTTAGTCTCATTTGATAAAAGATATGATTATTTTCTTATCTTTACTAATCGCAAAGTTCTTGACCTTGTAAGACAATTATTTCTTTGAATGATGATCAAGCTTTTGAATGGTATCTGCTGTTCCCATATCCAGCTATTTGGGTTGTGCCTAGGGTCAGAACTGTTGTCGAATTGCCGATATGGGTTGGATGTTTGGAAAAATAAGTTGTTTAGCGTGTTTGATGGGAACATGTTGTTTGATGATATCCATGGAACGAGTGTGAACGTCATTGATATACTGCAGTTTTTGAAAATCCCAAACCACTTTAAGAGAATAACAAACATTTCATTTAATCGACTTTGGCTTGCTTAAAGTCAAAAGAGTGAATGGTATGGGTGTTTTGGCTAAATACGTGGTCAGACGTACTTAGTGGGGCAGAGGCAAAAAAATTCTTGGACATTTCAGTATTCGAAAATATCTGGTTCATTATATGCTCACCTCTTGGGATCTTGGGAAACTTGACCCAGTCCTAGACAAAGCATCAAATGTTACTAAGTATTTCATTCAAATATAGTTGGAGGAGCGTCCTATGAACTCAATTAAGGTTCAGATCTGCGGCTACTATGGTCTTGATTTTTTAAGAGGTAACAAAGTCAGAAATCAGAGGCAGAATAAGTTCATCCTGTTAATGTTACCCGTGTTACCGTGTTACCAGTATTACTCGTGTTACTCGTGTTACTACTGTTACTTATGTTACTAGTGTTACCGGTTTTATTGCTGTTGAGTAGTGAAATGATTAGGAATATAATTTCATTCTAGAACTCAATCTCATTGACTGGTGAATAACACGAGTAACACCAGTAACACTAATAACACAAGTAACACTGGTAACACTGGTAACAAGAGTAACACGGGTAACATTAATAAAACGGGTAACATTTGTAACATGGGTAAACTCTGACGTATCGCTAAAGAACAAAATTACTCATACTCAACATTCACTTTTAGCCGACCTTTCGTATTATCGAATCTTGGTCGAATTAGCATATAACTGATGGGAAAATCTGCGGTTTTACCTTATGTTTGCTTATAAAAGACCGCAAAATCAAAAACAGTGTGGGGACAGCACTGTGCTTTGACAGCATTCTATCTGAAGAAGTCACGTTTAGAATGAGGAGACTCATAGCAGACGTTATTGGTTTGACGTTATCTTACAGACTCGAACCTGTGCTGATAAATTCATATTCATTTTGATCTATCGACCACCAAACCGGTGGTAAGCAGGATGAACTTATTCTGCCTTTGACTTCTGACTTTGTTACCTCTTAAAATCTAGACTATAGTAGCCGGAGATTTGAAGCTTGCTATTCATTGGGTTCAAAAGACCCGCCTCCAACTATATTGTAGTGAAATACTTAGCAACATTTGGTGCTAACATGTTCAGGACTGGGTCAATTTCCCCAAGAGGCGAGCATATAATGGACCAGGTATTTTCGAATACTAAAATGTGCAAGATTTTTTTTTGCTTCTCCCCACTAAGTACTTCTGACCACGTACTTAGCCAAAACACCCATTCACTCTTTTGACTTCAACCCATTGACGACGACGCCTAATTTTGCGTGGCGGCGCTGTGGGACGACGCGATTTTGCACAATTTGCGACGCGGGAAAGTTTTGTGATTATTTACGAGGTGTAAAAATGTTTTGTAAACAACTACAGCCATCTTCTTGGATGAGGAATTCTATAGGTTCCAAGAGTGCAAAAAAACTGGAAAAAATGGTGAACTGTGGGAAAAATACTAGACCTGGAAAAAATATGATTTTGCTAGGTGTGTGGGCCACCGGTGGTCCACATCGTCCCTGGCGGCAGAAAGTGCGTAGGCCACCGGTGGTCCACATCGTCGTCAATGGGTTAAGCAAGCCAAAGTCGATTAAATCAAATGTTTGTTATCCTCCTGAAATGGTTTGAGATTTTCAAAAACTGCAGCATATTAATGACTTTACAGTCGTTTTTTCCATGGATATCAAACAATACGTTCCCATCAAACATGTTGAACAACTTATTTTTCCAAACATCCAACCCATATTGGCAATTCGACAATAGTCCTGACACTAGGCACAATTTTAAATGTCTGGGTATGGGAACAGCAGATATCATCCAAAAGCTTTATCACCATTCAAAGAAATAATTGTCTTACAAGGTCAAGAACTTTGCGATTAGTAAACATAAGAGAATAATCATATCTTTTATCAAATGAGACTAAAAGTTCAACTGCTCTGCCAGTGCTTGTTGCTGAAGATGGACCAAAATATAACACTGATTGTGAGAAAATGGACGCCTTCGCGAATCTCTTCCAGAGCACGTTCATCACACTGACGGACAGTTCTAAGCTTGCTAAAAATTATTGAACAGAACTTGGACTACCAACAATCACAAGTGATGTTGTCTACAAATTTCTTATAATAATTGTATCCGTTGCAGTCCGTCACTTCTAGAGAGAAACGATAGATGTTCCATAAATTGCAAAAGTTTGAAAAACATCTTTCTCTGCCTTCTACACACATTTTCAACATTTCTTTAATGACAGGTACTCTTGCTTGGAAAGCTTCAGTAGAAACTTTTATTCCAAAGAAAAAGAGCTTGATCAATTTCGAAATTATTGTCTTATCAATATTCTGCCAACGCCATTGAAAGCTTTTTCAAGAGAAAATTATTTTTAAAAATATCTATTATTGAATGAAAATATCAAGATTATCCCCGATGAACATTTTGGCTTCCTCTCAGGCTTACCAACCTGTTTTCAGTTATTAGATAACATACGTCATCAACATAGGCACTAAGTCAAGGTAAAGCAGTTAACGTGGTATACTTCGACCTTATAAGGCTTTTGTTAGCGTCTGCCATGTGATCCACTAGCAAGACTGCAGCATAGGCACAGAAAATAACTTGCTTGACTGCTTTCGCTCTTATCTGCATAATAGAAAATAGTAGTACGCATTTTTGAAATTTTCTTTTTCCAGAAAATGCCCTTCAGGTCTAAAAGACGAAAATGACGCTATTCAACTACTTGTTCGCATCCATTCAATCATAAGCAGGGGCCGCCGAAGCAATTCCTCAGTAAGTTACTGGGTTTGTCCTCGACGTTCGTTGAGAAAGAAAAGCGTGAACGTCATTTACGGCGTGTCTAAAGCGGTCTCCGCTTTCCCCGCAGTGTCGAGGCAGGAGCATACTGAGGAATTTGCACTTGGTATGTTCAACGATCTGGATGTTGAAAAGCAGCCAACTCATGCACAGAAATGCTTTTAAATTCTCGAGCCGCCGAAGCAATTCCTCAGTAAGTTACTGGGTTCTCGTCGCTTCAAAAACACTCCGCTATATAAAAATGTTTATACAGTGCTGAAAAAATTATAGGTCCACTCTAAAAAATGCCATATCTCACTCTATTGTCAATAAAATGCTCCAAAATCTGGTGCAGCCATGTGTTTACCAGCTTGCTATCAGTCTCAAAACGGTCTCGTTTTTGTCTAGTTATTCAAGAAAAATTCAAAATTTTTGAGAAAAGCAGGCTTGAAGGCTGGTTAGGTCCATTGGAGTTTTTACTGACTGAAGCACTTCCCGGCTTCCGAATTTTTAGGTAGGTACGCATTCAAAAGGGTTAAACAGCTGCTTTATTCAAGCTGTGTCGTACCTTAAAAAGAACCGATTATCTGCTGCTTTTTGCCTTCAAAATGCTTTCACATATATTTCGCTCCGGAAACCTGCTTTGAGTAGGAAATTCTGCAGTTTCTCAGCTGGACTGGAAGCGGCGGGGTTTTCATTTACCTTCTGGATGTTTTTTGACGTGAGCATTGAGAAAAAATCTGACCTTTTGCTGCTGAAGCAAATCTGACATTGGCATTATTGCAATCCTGAGCTCAAATTTCTGGCTTCAAACTTTTCTACAATGTCCTCAGAAGCATTAAGTAAGGTAAAGGCATTGTTTCTACGAAGAGGAGTACTTATTCATGGTAACGACTTTTTAAAGATCCTAGCATTTTAGTATAACTCCGGAAATCACCCTGCAGAGACTGATTGCAACAAGCACCAAAACCAATTGTGGCTCTGACCAAATTTTTCAGGAGAATCATGTGCTAACATGCAAAACAAGCTGTATTTACTATTTAGTAAATAATTACTGTCAAAAATCTAAGTGAGGTAGCACATGGCAACAGGGCTCGGCACGAGGTGGCTTGCAAGCAAGCTGGGTATCGTTTTTGGGACGAAAAGCAAAGGGGGTTTCGTTTTTGTGACCGAAGAGGCACGGAAAATTGGCGATGGCGACCTTTTTTTTGGTCGACGTTTCGTTTTTTAGGGGATTTTGGGGAATTTTTCAGGTTTTTAGAAGAAATTTGGTTGAGGGTCAAAGGGGACTTCGTAAAAATTCCCAAAAGTCAAGGGGGACTTCGTTTTTTCCATTTTCATCTAGCCACGTCGTGCCGAGCCCTGCTTGGCAAGCTATTTTGAAAGTGAGTAACCACTATCATTACGCTGCACAATTCATGCTGTAAAAGGAAACAAAGAGCAGCTTATGAGTATGGCGTACAAATTTATTCTTGTGTAAAAAATGCTTCCACTATATCGTGAGTTTATAATGATAACGTAAAAGGGTTTTAGGGCAGAGACCGGGGCTTAGGCTCCCGATTGAGTCGACGTCGGATTTGCTTCAGCAGGAAAAAGTTAGATTTTATCCTTAATGCTCACGTCCGAAAGCATCCAGAAGCTGGATGAAACCCAGTCGCTTCCAGTCCAGCTGAGAAACTGCAGAATTTCCTGCTCAAAGCAAATTTCTGGAGCGAAATTGATGTGAGAGCATTTTCAAGACAAAAAAGCAGATAACCGGTTCATTTGAAGATACGACACAACTTGAATAAAGCAGCTATCTAACACTTTTGAACGTGTACCTATCTAAAAAATTTGGAAGCCGGAAAGTGCTTCAATCAGTGAAAACTCCAGGTGAACCTATAATTTCGACCAGCTTTCAAGCCTGCTTTTTCAAAAGTTTTGAGTTTTTGGATAACCAAACGGAAACGAGACCTGTTTTGATGACTGATAGTAGGTGGTAAACACACGTTGTACCAAATTTTAGAACATTTTATTGACCACAGAATGAGGCATGGCATTTTTTAGAGTGGACCTATAATTTTGCCCAGCACTATTCGAAATCGATGATTGCAGAAGAAAAGCGTGTGATAGTGCTCTGAGCTCAACCGCACCTGAAATTAATCAAAAAAGATAACAAGCGAAGTTTGTACAGATACCAGTGCGGCACCCCTGCTTCGTGGCAGTGATTTTGGGACCCTAACTAAGACACTGCCCAACCGCCAGCTCAGACGGTGTTCTAACGGCTGAGATATTCGCCTCTAAACTGGACTCCAGGGTCGTATTTCGCGTGGGTCCTGGCGCGAAAGCATGCAAACGCGATGCAAGCCGTCCGATAGTACAATCCTGGGGTCCAGTTTGGAGTCATATATTTCAGCCGTTAGTGAGTCATTTGCGCTGCCTCTTAGGCCGTGCCTTAGTTAAAGCCCCGAAATTACTTTCAGATTTGCCTGGACGCTGCCTCTAAACGAATCCACGACTTTGGAAAAATTCTGATTGTAGGCCCACTTTGGTGCGCCAAGAGTCGCGCGAATTCGTTGGGCGCAAGTTTCCACAGGTTTCACTTATCGGATCGACTCGTGTTTTTGCACAGTTTGTCTGCATGCTGATAGGATGCTATGACCAAAATTTTAGCTCAAGACCTCTGCTGGTATTCGCACAACGCATTTTGTGACAGACAGACGTACACACAGGCACACAGACACACAGACTTAAACAACTCTTAGCCGTAATTAGTAAGGCATAAATAATGAAGAAATCGTCAAAGCTGCCGATATTAAGCAAAAACGTGTCAAAACTGAAAAAACCGATGTTCCCAAAAATTGCTCTCTCTCAAATGTGCGCAGCCTAAGGGATCCGTCAGAGCTTACCGATGTTACCAGTTTTACTCATGTTACAATAGATGAATGGTAGCATGGATAATAAACAGTATGGCCTGTTTCTGATCTACCCCCTATACATGTATCAAGATGATAGACCACTCCCGAGGCTCTTCACTAGGGAAGAGTAGCTTGAATGGAAGAGTAATGGTTTAGCCTTAAGCGTTGCCGTATTTATACCTCAAAATTTATATACCACTCGGGCAGAGCGAAATAATTATGATCCAAAATCAGGAACATAAAATTCAAGTTTTTGGTTTATACGCTTATGAAAATGTTTAGAGTTTTTGAGTGAATAAAGTTACTTATGGAAAATACATATATTGAAAGTAAGATATTTTATAAAGTTTATTTATTAGAAGCAATAATCTTTGTTTGAAACTGTCAAAGTTTGTGAAAGTTCTGTAAATTCTTAGTATCTCACGTATATAACAGTTACTTTGATTCTAATACTGACAATAGTTTCCGTGAGTATATTTATTACAGGAAAATCAAAGTAACCAGTTTTGTTAGACTACTCCAATGTGTGTACATTCTGTTAATTCTAATCATAATTTGCATATCAGGAAAGTTACAATCACAATTTTCTAAGTTTGTGCTTCCTGGTTCCAAATGTTATATGTATTATCTAGTAGGTTCAAGATACGGATTTCACTTTGATCTTAAACAATTAGTAAATCATCCACATATCTGAAAGGTCTGAACAAAATATTGGTTCCAGGATGGTTGGAGCATGTATACATGTTTTAAGTAAGAAAGCGTTAGATCTGCCAAGTCTAGGCTAACATTACCAAATTGTGGTACGCCTATCTTTTGTTTTTTTTTGCCCTATTTTGCTATAACTAATCACGCAAATATTTCAAGAGATAAATGATATCTTTTATTTTATAACTTCGCTGTCCAGTTTTGTCTGTAGCAATGTTAAAATAATGAACAGTTCTGTCACTGCAAGTTATATGTCTACTATTACTACTTTTGAGGCAAATTTTCATTACTTCAGTTAGATTGTGTAGAATGGCGATATGGGGAATATTAGTACTTGCAGTGACAGAACTGTTCATTATTTTAACATTGTTACAGACAAAACTGGACAGCGAAGTTATAAAATAAAAGATATCATTTATCTCTTTGAATATTTGCGTGAATAGTTATAGCAAAATAGGGCAAAATATTTTCAAACAAAAGATAGGCTTACCACAATTTGGTAATGCTAGCCCAGACTTGGCAGATCTAACGCTTTCTTACTTAAAACATGTATACATGCTCCAACCATCCTGGAACCAATATTTTGTTCAGACCTTTCAGATATGTGGATGATTTACTAATTGTTTAAGATCAAAGTGAAATCCGTATCTTGAACCTACTATATAATACATATTAGGTTGGAAACTAAGTTTTGCAACTGGTCTCATAACTTCCCTCTCACCCAACATGGCGCACTCAAATTTTGGCATTATGTAGAGAGTAATGTGTGCTACAAGTGCGCACAAACCGTTTGAATTTTGAAAACGAAATAGAAAAGTTTTGGGCATTTTTCAAAACTAGTGAAATTTGAGAATTTTTGGGAATCCAAGCTAAAATCAAGCCTTTAGCAGCCTAGACCACGCGCAGTAATCCGGATTCGTCTACAAATTATTGCTGGAGGTTGAGTCCTTTGGCCTAGTAAGAAAGAAACAGAATTTAGGAGCATGTCGAGATTTGGCGTCCTCACAAAGTTGAACGAGTCATTGTACGCAAGAGTTGCTGGAACGACCGTCAATGACTAAAGAGTCGGAAGCTCAAATTCCGCCGAGACTTTACACAATAAGGTTATTTGACCTGCCGAGCGCGAATATCATATTTATTTGTTGAATCAACGCCTGATTCCTTGTTTAGGGTGAGACCCCATATCGTACACCTACAGTAATGCTACAAAAAAGCCCTTATCACACAGTTTCACTATCTTTTCGTGATCAGCATGTCGGATAACACCCCTACGCCAAGTTTCAGCCAAATCCGTCAAACTCTGAGTTTTTCGCCTTTATACAATACACCTACCGTAACCCTCACTGCGACGTCAGAATTTGGTAGCAGCTGCGCTTGTAGCTTACGTAATAGCCAACAAAGTGGCAAAATTTGAGTGCGCCATGTTGAGTGAGAGGGAAGTTATGAGACCAGTTGCAAAACTTAGTTTCCAACCTAATATAACATTTGGAACCAGGAAGCACAAACTTAGAAAATTGTAATTGTAACTTTCCTGATATGCAAATTATGATTAGAATTAACAGAATGTACACACATTGGAGTAGTCTAACAAAACTGGTTACTTTGATTTTCCTGTAATAAATATACTCACGGAAACTATTGTCAGTATTAGAATCAAAGTAACTGTTATATACGTGAGATACTAAGAATTTACAGAACTTTCACAAGCTTTGACAGTTTCAAACAAAGATTATTGCTTCTAATAAATAAACTTTATAAAATATCTTACTTTCAATATATGTATTTTCCATAAGTAACTTTATTCACTCAAAAACTCTAAACATTTTCATAAGCGTATAAACCAAAAACTTGAATTTTATGTTCCTGATTTTGGATCATAATTATTTCGCTCTGCCCGAATGGTATATAAATTTTGAGGTATAAATACGGCAACGCTTAAGGCTAAACCATTACTCTTCCATTCAAGCTACTCTTCCCTAGTGAAGAGCCTCGGGAGTGGTCTATCATCTTGATACATGTATAGGGGGTAGATCAGAAACAGGCCATACTGTTTATTATCCATGCTACCATTCATCTATTGTAACATGAGTAAAACTGGTAACATCGGTAAGCTCTGACGGATCCCTTAGGCTGCGCACATTTGAGAGAGAGCAATTTTTGGGAACATTGGTTTTTTCAGTTTTGACACGTTTTTGCTTAATATCGGCAGCTTTGACGATTTCTTCATTATTTATGCCTTACTAATTACGGCTAAGAGTTGTTTAAGTCTGTGTGTCTGTGTGCCTGTGTGTACGTCTGTCTGTCACAAAATGCGTTGTGCGAATACCAGCAGAGGTCTTGAGCTAAAATTTTGGTCATAGCATCCTATCAGCATGCAGACAAACTGTGCAAAAACACGAGTCGATCCGATAAGTGAAACCTGTGGAAACTTGCGCCCAACGAATTCGCGCGACTCTTGGCGCACCAAAGTGGGCCTACAATCAGAATTTTTCCAAAGTCGTGGATTCGTTTAGAGGCAGCGTCCAGGCAAATCTGAAAGTAATTTCGGGGCTTTAACTAAGGCACGGCCTAAGAGGCAGCGCAAATGACTCACTAACGGCTGAAATATATGACTCCAAACTGGACCCCAGGATTGTACTATCGGACGGCTTGCATCGCGTTTGCATGCTTTCGCGCCAGGACCCACGCGAAATACGACCCTGGAGTCCAGTTTAGAGGCGAATATCTCAGCCGTTAGAACACCGTCTGAGCTGGCGGTTGGGCAGTGTCTTAGTTAGGGTCCCAAAATCACTGCCACGAAGCAGGGGTGCCGCACTGGTATCTGTACAAACTTCGCTTGTTATCTTTTTTGATTAATTTCAGGTGCGGTTGAGCTCAGAGCACTATCACACGCTTTTCTTCTGCAATCATCGATTTCGAATAGTGCTGGGCAAAATTATAGGTCCACTCTAAAAAATGCCATGCCTCATTCTGTGGTCAATAAAATGTTCTAAAATTTGGTACAACGTGTGTTTACCACCTACTATCAGTCATCAAAACAGGTCTCGTTTCCGTTTGGTTATCCAAAAACTCAAAACTTTTGAAAAAGCAGGCTTGAAAGCTGGTCGAAATTATAGGTTCACCTGGAGTTTTCACTGATTGAAGCACTTTCCGGCTTCCAAATTTTTTAGATAGGTACACGTTCAAAAGTGTTAGATAGCTGCTTTATTCAAGTTGTGTCGTATCTTCAAATGAACCGGTTATCTGCTTTTTTGTCTTGAAAATGCTCTCACATCAATTTCGCTCCAGAAATTTGCTTTGAGCAGGAAATTCTGCAGTTTCTCAGCTGGACTGGAAGCGACTGGGTTTCATCCAGCTTCTGGATGCTTTCGGACGTGAGCATTAAGGATAAAATCTAACTTTTTCCTGCTGAAGCAAATCCGACGTCGACTCAATCGGGAGCCTAAGCCCCGGTCTCTGCCCTAAAACCCTTTTACGTTATCATTATAAACTCACGATATAGTGGAAGCATTTTTTACACAAGAATAAATTTGTACGCCATACTCATAAGCTGCTCTTTGTTTCCTTTTACAGCATGAATTGTGCAGCGTAATGATAGTGGTTACTCACTTTCAAAATAGCTTGCCAAGCAGGGCTCGGCACGACGTGGCTAGATGAAAATGGAAAAAAACGAAGTCCCCCTTGACTTTTGGGAATTTTTACGAAGTCCCCCTTTGACCCTCAACCAAATTTCTTCTAAAAACCTGAAAAATTCCCCAAAATCCCCTAAAAAACGAAACGTCGACCAAAAAAAAAGGTCGCCATCGCCAATTTTCCGTGCCTCTTCGGTCACAAAAACGAAACCCCCTTTGCTTTTCGTCCCAAAAACGATACCCAGCTTGCTTGCAAGCCACCTCGTGCCGAGCCCTGTTGCCATGTGCTACCTCACTTAGATTTTTGACAGTAATTATTTACTAAATAGTAAATACAGCTTGTTTTGCATGTTAGCACATGATTCTCCTGAAAAATTTGGTCAGAGCCACAATTGGTTTTGGTGCTTGTTGCAATCAGTCTCTGCAGGGTGATTTCCGGAGTTATACTAAAATGCTAGGATCTTTAAAAAGTCGTTACCATGAATAAGTACTCCTCTTCGTAGAAACAATGCCTTTACCTTACTTAATGCTTCTGAGGACATTGTAGAAAAGTTTGAAGCCAGAAATTTGAGCTCAGGATTGCAATAATGCCAATGTCAGATTTGCTTCAGCAGCAAAAGGTCAGATTTTTTCTCAATGCTCACGTCAAAAAACATCCAGAAGGTAAATGAAAACCCCGCCGCTTCCAGTCCAGCTGAGAAACTGCAGAATTTCCTACTCAAAGCAGGTTTCCGGAGCGAAATATATGTGAAAGCATTTTGAAGGCAAAAAGCAGCAGATAATCGGTTCTTTTTAAGGTACGACACAGCTTGAATAAAGCAGCTGTTTAACCCTTTTGAATGCGTACCTACCTAAAAATTCGGAAGCCGGGAAGTGCTTCAGTCAGTAAAAACTCCAATGGACCTAACCAGCCTTCAAGCCTGCTTTTCTCAAAAATTTTGAATTTTTCTTGAATAACTAGACAAAAACGAGACCGTTTTGAGACTGATAGCAAGCTGGTAAACACATGGCTGCACCAGATTTTGGAGCATTTTATTGACAATAGAGTGAGATATGGCATTTTTTAGAGTGGACCTATAATTTTTTTTCAGCACTGTATAAACATTTTTATATAGCGGAGTGTTTTTGAAGCGACGAGAACCCAGTAACTTACTGAGGAATTGCTTCGGCGGCTCGAGACTTTAAAAGCATTTCTGTGCATGAGTTGGCTGCTTTTCAACATCCAGATCGTTGAACATACCAAGTGCAAATTCCTCAGTATGCTCCTGCCTCGACACTGCGGGGAAAGCGGAGACCGCTTTAGACACGCCGTAAATGACGTTCACGCTTTTCTTTTCTCAACGAACGTCGAGGACAAACCCAGTAACTTACTGAGGTTTGCTTCGGCGGCCTTTCCTGCTTATGATTGAATGGATGCGAACAAGTAGTTGAATAGCGCCATTTTCATCCTTAGAGCACTGGCTTCAGACGTAAGCGAAAAAGACTCCTCCTTTTTCTTAAAAGGTTGTAGCGGTGAGGTTGACATAAAAGGAAAATGAAGGCCATGCTCGGAATATCCACAGACAGAGTGAGTGGTTATTCTTTATTGATTCAAATTCGCATTCATTTTTGGTAGTGCGAGGAACGCCTTCGGAACGTAACTCATTGTAACCAGCAAAGTGACCCCGCTAACTTAGCCTCAAAGTATGCCACCAAAACTACGGTCCACGTGTAATGCAGTCATGCAGGAACAAACGGCTTCAAACGCAGCGTTAACAACAAATGCGGGCAAATGATTTCCAAACGTATTACCATACTAGCTGGCTTACCCGGCTCCGCCTGGCCCTGTCAATGCTATGATTAAGGTTTTATCCCTGTCCCTGTAGAACCTTTCATTGTGCCCACTTCTACATGCAATTCCCTATTCCCTCTGTGTTAGTAACTAGCATGCCCTCCTACCTCCCTTAACACCCCTAACCCCGTAGCTCAAACTTTGCAAAAAAAAACAACAATAAAACCTGTAAAATAAGGATAGTTCTGAAAACTGATGGCGCTATTCGGCTATCAGGGCCAAAACGTCTCTGATGGTTTGATAAATCTTGCTCAAAATCGGTACATGGGGATTATTGAAGCCGCTGATGACGAATATCGTAGTCATTTCGTGCGATATAGCGCCATTTTCTGGGTTTACGTTGGGTACACATAAGAAGCTAAAATCATGGATCATCATTGGACGCTGAAACTTTGAGGGGGGGCTAATTGACATGCTGATTACGAATATCATACTCCTTCGGCATTTTGAGGCGATTTCACTGAGTTATGGTAGGTATACTGCAGAGGGGCGAAATCTCAGTTTTGGCTGAAACTCGGTCTAGAGGGATTCGACCTTCTGACCACGTCTAAAACACTCTCGTTGCGTTTTGAGACCTTTTCGCAGAGTTACGGTAGGTACATGGCAGCGGGTAAAAATCATGAACCTGCCTGAAACCTTGGCAGAAAATTACCCAAAGTGCTGTTTCAGGAATATCGTGCTCAATCCCCACGATAAAGGCAATTCGTGTGGTATAAAAGTTTCCCATGACCGTAATGCTTTCCCTTATAGGACCACTGCCGCGCGCGAGACACCCTTCGGCGGCTTTTGCCTAAGCAAAAACAGAGGGAGGGAGATTTGCCGCGTGCGTTACGCGTTGGGACAGGTTATCAATTTCCTTATAGGACCACTGCCGCGCGCGATACACCCTTCGGCGGCTTTTGCCTAAGCAAAAACAGGGGGAGGGAGATTTGCCGCGTGCGGTACACGTTGGGATAGGTAATCAGGATGGCGCTGGAGACCGCCATGCCAAACGACCGTTTCCCCACCTCTTGAACGTCTGCGATCTAAATTGGCCCGAAAGCGAAAAAAATGTCCATTCAAACCCTGCAACTCACCATAACTTCACTAATGCGTTATGCCAGCGAGCAAGCATCATATTTATAAGCAGTATACTTGTGAACCGTTACAGGTAAGGTTTTGAGCTAATCTGGAACTTCGACCCATCTACACTCACTGTAACCAAAGAAATTGCACTATCCTGCGAGCATGATATCCATGTTCAGCGCGCTAAATGACCACCCCAGACGAAGTTTAAAGCAAATCTATGTTTTCGACTTCATGCCATATAACCACCACAACTCTATGATAAGGTCCCAATATGCAGAGGGAGATGGTATTTGTAATTAGCGTGTCGAATAAGCCATATGGACCGAACTCCAGCCGAATTCATGATCTTGACTTCCTACCGTACACCTATAGTAACCACAGTGAAGACGTTCTGCGTAGAAAGTGTATCTGTAATCAGCATGTAAAGGTCCAGGCATACTTCACGCGATTTCAGTCGCGACGCGTTTGGAAATTAGCCAGAAGTCTTTGAATCTAAATTAGCAAACTGCACATGCACAGTGTTTATAACTTACATAACTGATAAAATGCCCTATCTTCTGTACATTTATATGTGCTTACAATGAGTTATTAACACCTGAAATATTGCCAAATCGCGTCGCGAATGAAATCGTTTGAAGTATGCCCGGCCCTTAAGGTAACCCTTATACACGAAGTTTGAGCAAGCTCTACCACAAAAAAATTTTGGGCCCGGACAGCCGAATAGCGCCAAACTAATATTGAACTCGTAATCAGCATGGTCGATTACCCCCTGAGCCAACTCCCAGCCCCGTAGCTCAAACTCTGAAGAAAAATCGATAAAATCCATAAAAGTAATCGATAATCCTGTAAACTAATATTGTATTCGTAATCCCCATGCTCGATTACTCCCCTATGCCAACTTGTGCCGTTTGTCGATGTAATCTTTTGCAACAGCTTCGAAAAAGCAGAGTGGATTGATGAATAGCTTTGATAAATGTGCTCTCAGAATTCGCAACATTACAAAGGCTTTTACCGACAAGAAAACGGTCGGTCGAAACTGCCTTTCAAGATGAGATGTAAATATCTTGCAGAGCATTGAATGCTGATTCCAAATCTATTTTTGCTATTTGCTGACGACTTCTGGCGAGGAGTTATGAAGGTTATTGTGAGTAAAAATTCAAATGCAAAATTAGTATAAAATCAGTCGTAACTTCTTCTTAACGTTTGAATGAGGCAGCAGCGAGTTGGCCTATTTGAATCAAGAATATTTTTTGCACCGAGTGACCCGACTACCAGTCCCAGAAAAAGTGTTACGGCTGACTTTATACTAATTCTGCATTAAATTTTTACTCACACAACCTTAACTCCTCGCCCAGAAGCCTTAGTAGATAGCAAAGACAGGTTTGGAATCAGCGTTCAAAGCTCTACAAAACAGTGTTCATATCATCCCAAAATGCCATTCGACGAACCTTTCTTTCCTTGTGAGATATCTGGAGCGAACACATTACATCTTATATATTAGGCTGATGCAAAAGAAATGGCCGATTTTCCAAGCCTTTCTTCAGGGTAACTTTTCCCCATCAATTCTTCTTCTTTACAATAGATGTAGTACACCATCGCGATGCTGTTTTCATGCTCTATCTAAAGGTGCTTAAAACGGGCTCTCATCCTCATTTCTTATAAAGTTACTGAGCTCCAAATAACCGCATCCAAATTCAGAATTTCATTGCATTCACTTTTCCGGCCAGAATTCAAGCGCGTATCAATGGGATTTCTTCGAAAATTTAGCTCTTGTATGTAATAGAAATTGTCAACATTATGCGTACTTAACTGCATTCTTTGAAGTTATCCAGACCGAGATATCGATGCCCAAACATGGGTAGCTGTTGCGGTCATTTTATGACCCATAATTTTCTTCTGAGGAAGTCAGTCGCCGAAGCTTTGCTCAATTCTGTAAGCGTAGGGCTAGAACACTTATTAATAGTTTTCGCAAAAACATCCAGCTGTTCAGTACGTAGAAAATCAGAAAATTCTATTCCGGACTTTGAAGCACGGCAAAAAAATGTTGAAAAAACTGAGGAATTTTAAATTTCAATTTTTCACTTTTTCGCAAACTTTTATGTCCAAATTCTTTTTATTATATTTTGTACTACTGGCCTGCGGCTACAAGACAGGCCACTTATCATTCATACTAAATAACTTTGAAGAAAGTTATGAATTGTCAAAACAAGGTTTTAGCAGGAGAACCTTCTTTGTCTTTTAGTCCGTATTTCTCTTCCCTTTTGGTTTGAGTATAAATAAGTATGCACTGTATTGCGAAAGATTTGCTGCTTCTGATGATCTTTACAGCATTCAGAAATGTGGATTCTTTAGAAAGTTATAGCACGTCAAATTGAGAATTCGCAAATCGGCCATTCCTTTTGCATCAACCTAATATAAAGCTGAATGTCTGTTTTGTCTGTCTGTATGTCTGTCTGTACGTATGTTCCGAATAGAAAATTCCATTTCCGAACCGATCCGGGCCAAACTTGGCACACATACACTTTGGGCCCCGGCGGGTGTCATAGGCTACTTTTCGTCATTGATCGATATCGATTCTATCAATTTTCATTGATTTTTTTGCTGAGTTCACCTACAGGGCTGGGAGTTGGCATAGGGGAGTAATCGAGCATGGGGATTACGAATACAATATTAGTTTACAGGATTATCGATTACTTTTATGGATTTTATCGATTTTTCTTCAGAGTTTGAGCTACGGGGCTGGGAGTTGGCTCAGGGGGTAATCGACCATGCTGATTACGAGTTCAATATTAGTTTGGCGCTATTCGGCTGTCCGGGCCCAAAATTTTTTTGTGGTAGAGCTTGCTCAAACTTCGTGTATAAGGGTTACCTTAAGGGCCGGGCATACTTCAAACGATTTCATTCGCGACGCGATTTGGCAATATTTCAGGTGTTAATAACTCATTGTAAGCACATATAAATGTACAGAAGATAGGGCATTTTATCAGTTATGTAAGTTATAAACACTGTGCATGTGCAGTTTGCTAATTTAGATTCAAAGACTTCTGGCTAATTTCCAAACGCGTCGCGACTGAAATCGCGTGAAGTATGCCTGGACCTTTACATGCTGATTACAGATACACTTTCTACGCAGAACGTCTTCACTGTGGTTACTATAGGTGTACGGTAGGAAGTCAAGATCATGAATTCGGCTGGAGTTCGGTCCATATGGCTTATTCGACACGCTAATTACAAATACCATCTCCCTCTGCATATTGGGACCTTATCATAGAGTTGTGGTGGTTATATGGCATGAAGTCGAAAACATAGATTTGCTTTAAACTTCGTCTGGGGTGGTCATTTAGCGCGCTGAACATGGATATCATGCTCGCAGGATAGTGCAATTTCTTTGGTTACAGTGAGTGTAGATGGGTCGAAGTTCCAGATTAGCTCAAAACCTTACCTGTAACGGTTCACAAGTATACTGCTTATAAATATGATGCTTGCTCGCTGGCATAACGCATTAGTGAAGTTATGGTGAGTTGCAGGGTTTGAATGGACATTTTTTTCGCTTTCGGGCCAATTTAGATCGCAGACGTTCAAGAGGTGGGGAAACGGTCGTTTGGCATGGCGGTCTCCAGCGCCATCCTGATTACCTATCCCAACGTGTACCGCACGCGGCAAATCTCCCTCCCCCTGTTTTTGCTTAGGCAAAAGCCGCCGAAGGGTGTATCGCGCGCGGCAGTGGTCCTATAAGGAAATTGATAACCTGTCCCAACGCGTAACGCACGCGGCAAATCTCCCTCCCTCTGTTTTTGCTTAGGCAAAAGCCGCCGAAGGGTGTCTCGCGCGCGGCAGTGGTCCTATAAGGGAAAGCATTACGGTCATGGGAAACTTTTATACCACACGAATTGCCTTTATCGTGGGGATTGAGCACGATATTCCTGAAACAGCACTTTGGGTAATTTTCTGCCAAGGTTTCAGGCAGGTTCATGATTTTTACCCGCTGCCATGTACCTACCGTAACTCTGCGAAAAGGTCTCAAAACGCAACGAGAGTGTTTTAGACGTGGTCAGAAGGTCGAATCCCTCTAGACCGAGTTTCAGCCAAAACTGAGATTTCGCCCCTCTGCAGTATACCTACCATAACTCAGTGAAATCGCCTCAAAATGCCGAAGGAGTATGATATTCGTAATCAGCATGTCAATTAGCCCCCCTCAAAGTTTCAGCGTCCAATGATGATCCATGATTTTAGCTTCTTATGTGTACCCAACGTAAACCCAGAAAATGGCGCTATATCGCACGAAATGACTACGATATTCGTCATCAGCGGCTTCAATAATCCCCATGTACCGATTTTGAGCAAGATTTATCAAACCATCAGAGACGTTTTGGCCCTGATAGCCGAATAGCGCCATCAGTTTTCAGAACTATCCTTATTTTACAGGTTTTATTGTTGTTTTTTTTTGCAAAGTTTGAGCTACGGGGTTAGGGGTGTTAAGGGAGGTAGGAGGGCATGCTAGTTACTAACACAGAGGGAATAGGGAATTGCATGTAGAAGTGGGCACAATGAAAGGTTCTACAGGGACAGGGATAAAACCTTAATCATAGCATTGACAGGGCCAGGCGGAGCCGGGTAAGCCAGCTAGTATGGTAATACGTTTGGAAATCATTTGCCCGCATTTGTTGTTAACGCTGCGTTTGAAGCCGTTTGTTT
>CATQJL010000316.1:382329-451680 GCA_958299035.1 Cylicocyclus nassatus | reverse complement strand
TGTTCAGATACGGGAGCCAACCGTTTCGGGGTGCTTCTCTGGTAAAACTTATGTACTTTGATTGTCGATTCAAAATCTTGAAACACTCGTCCATTTCGGACTGTGTTGATGTTATAATGCAACAATCGTCGATATATACAGTACACAAGTGGGCATCGTAATAGCACCGGTCTTTCTATTCTGCTCATGAAACAGATGGCAAGCGTAGGTGCTAACCTTTGGCCCATTGCCAACCATTTGACGAATACCAAGCATTTCCTTGATCAATTACATCGTGCCCAATTCCATCAGGGCTGTGTGATAGAGTCATTTGATGTAACGTCACTCTACACCAACGTATCAAACGGTGACGCTTTGCAAGAGCTTTCTGAGCAGTTTGATGCACATAGTAATACCATCTCGACGTATGGGCTCAGTAAGGCGCGTATAATGACTCTGATTAAGGATTGTCTTAACTGCAATATTTTCAAATGGTCAGGCACTTACTATTCACAATTGAGAGGGTTGGCAATGGGCCAAAGGTTAGCACCTACGCTTGCCATCTGTTTCATGAGCAGAATAGAAAGACCGGTGCTATTACGATGCCCACTTATGTACTGTCGATATATTGACGATTGCTGCATTATAACATCAACACAGTCCGAAATGGACGAGTGTTTCAAGATTTTGAATCAACAATCAAAGTACATAAGTTTTACCAGGCACCCCGAAACGGTTGGCTCCCGTATCTGAACACCCAGCTAATGCTAAATAACGGTACGATACGAGTGAAATGGTATCGCAAAGAGAGCTCCAAGAACATCATTACACGCGAAATCGACCCATCCGGTCGCCGTTAAGCGAGCAGTGTTGCGGAACATGTATAGAACGGCAATCGAAGTCTGCAATGGGGAGAGTGAACGACAGGAGTCCCTCGAGCTGGCAAATGAGATAGCAGCCTCTAATAACTGCTTCTCATTGAAACCCAGACATTCTAGAACGTTTACAGCAAATGCTGAAGATCGCCAGACTGGTGCCAGGTTCCATTATGCTTACCATTTATTTGCGATAGAGTAAAGCACGCGTTTCACACATGTATAACACAAGCCCAGTTGCAGCAAGACGTTGTTCTCGTGATTATTCTTTGAAGCAACATTGAGCGACAGCCAGTGCGTAATCGTTTATACGTACAGCTTGTATTACGAAGAATGCGTCATTTGCCCTAGCGGAAAAATGGGGGACAGCGCCAAGTTTGGCATTGTCTACGAGATTGATGTCTGGCATGCCACGCTACCTAAATAGGGGAAACCGATCGGTAACTCAGCGTGAGTGTTAATGAACACTTGGCGAGTAAGAGGCGGGAAAGCATGGCTAGTCCGCAGGGAAACACAGGAGAGTAGATCATCACGGCAACGACTTCGATATCAGGTGCATCATCTTAGGTTATGAGTCAAGAATTGCTGCTCGCAAAGCGCTTGAAGCGGCATACATTCTCTCGCGCGAACCGAAACTTAATGGGAAGATTGAACAGCTCTCCATCACGAGTGACTTGATGCCATTTCTGTCATACTGTCACTTACAGATATCGTCTCCACTACTATTTAAGGTCCATATCGGTCAGCTATAGTATTTTAACACTAGTGGAGTCTCAACGTCGTCGTTGCTGTCGGTGGAGATCCTGGTATGCTACTTGTCGTGTAATGTCTCCGCTTGTTTGCTCCTGGGCCGTCGAACTAGGCTTGTCAAGAGGAGAGATTTGATCATATAAGGCAAAAAACTAGTGTGAGACTTTCTTTCAGGTCTCTGAGGAAGGCATTATTGTTGAAACGTTAGACCTAATAAATATCTTAACAAACCTGCGTGGTTTACAAGAAAGTTTATGAATATGTATACACTGTTTGTTCTTTAATATCTCTCTTCCCAAAAAGTCTTTTACCTACCACATGGTACCATTTTGTAGAGTCGGCTTCAGCTTAGATTTACTGTTTGCAGCAAACCACCAATTTCTCTTCGATACTCTAGGATTATGGTTGGAACTTTTGGCTTACAGTGTTATTGTGGATTAGTCGTGTCTCAAAAAGTATCCATGTAATTTTAGGGAGCATATCAAAATCAGCTATCACGGTTCACGGAAGCGTAAGTCATGAAGGAAGCATCGCGGTCAAATGCAAAGTTTATATCTGGTTTTAGCGACTTTAGTTGACGTAGTGTAAGAGGTTACAGATTGTTTGGTTTGCTTTCTAAGGCGAAATAGGGCTCTCAATGGCTCAAAACCCTCCTTGAAGTTCCTACCTTAAAACTACAGTAGTGAACGGAGATAGTTGATTTGCTTCACACTGTAAATCTAAGTTGAAGCCTGCTTTACAAAAAGTATAAAGGGTGTTTCAGTTTGTCGAAAAATCATAAAATGTGAAAGGGAGGGGGGAGAGAGGGTGGGGTGATGGTGTTCTCTTATTTTTTTTCCAAATTAAAGCTTATCATTTCAAATCTCTACAATCACTGGTTGTGTTTTAGAAAAATGTTAAGATGAAGTAGGATTAAACCACTCTGTTTGTTTTTAAAATTACCATAGAAGATGTGTACAGGGTGCGCCACAATTATTTGCGCGTGTGTCATTAAGCGCCGTACGAACATGAGACCGGCTCAGCCAGCGGTCAAGCTTGATATTGTTTTCTTGGTTCTACAACATTGTATCCTAGTTGAAAGAGGTAAAATTGCTTGTTTTGCTATTCGGTGAAAATTCATAATATTTCTTTGACTTTGTCGCGTGCTGCACGCGGGTAGAAGCCCACAAACTTGCCCAGTAGTTGTCTTTTTAGTGATCGCCTCTTTCAGGTGAAGATTTCGCCATAAAATAGATCTAATCTTTGACTTTAAGATAACTCAGGTTCGGAATCTTTAGGGGCATTCAAAACAAAAATTTTGATTATTTAATAAATTGCGTGAGCTTGCGTTTTTTCTGTCACGAACATTGCCTTTTGCAATTCTTACTTCTTCAAATAAAGTCCGATTTGGAATCTTGACTGTGCTTTTTGTAGAGTATGCTTACGGAATTCTGTGACATTAAATCCAGACCAAATTTCTCATTGCCATTGTGGCACTACTTTGAATTTTTTGGCGCAAATAATTTTTTGGCGCACCCTGTATGCGAGAACATCCGTTTCGGGAAAGAGGTAGACAATTTTTATGCATTTACAAACTTTTGAAAGAGAAAACTTCTGCAGATGAACAGCAACATCAGCAAGAAATTTGCTAATAGAACAACCTCTTCATCAGTTTTCAGGAAATATTAGGTTGTCCCGAAAGCTTTGTCGGTTTTTTCCATCGCTCACTAAAACCCAAAGAACACAGGGGGATCTAAATACTATTTGATTCAGATTTTTATCCTCTTTCTTACAGCTATAGCTCTCTGGTCAACTCTGTGTTTGCGATGTTATCGCCATGGCTTTTTGAGCAGTTCAGCACTAACGCCAAATTTATCCTGAATTCTAAAAATCCTTATTCTGACGTTTTCAAAGAGCGCTAGTAACTGTTACGTAGAGCACATCTTTGGCTACATTGTGCTTATTTTAGATTACGCAAGCCGCGTTTATCGAGTTCGTTATATTTATTTATTAAGAAAAACCGCGGCTTTTTGATTAGGCCTACCACGTAAAGTTACCGAAAATTCCAAAAAGCTCATTTTTCAAAGCAAATTGGACTTGGTTGTGTTGCATAATTATTGTTTATTAGCAATCAAGTTTCAATTCGCAGAAATTTCGAGAGCTTTCATGTTTTTGTGAAGTTGCGTGTTTCATGACTTTGCCAAAAATCGAAACCTCCGAAAAAATAATTTTTTGAAGCTAAGAGATCGTTCATACTGCGCACAAAGGCGGACGAAGGCGCACGAAGACGGAAGAAGGCGGACGAAGCCGCACGTAGGCATGTGTGAGTGTGTGGTCGAGAGAAACGAGACGAGGCGTGTGTGAGTGTGTGTGTCGAGAGAAACGAGACGAGACAAGCGCGCCTTCGTCCGCCTTTGTCCGGCTTCGTCCGCCTTCGTCCGTCTTCGTGCGCCTTCGTCCGCCTTTTCCGGTATGAACGATCCTTAAGAACAGCATGTTAAGAGAATCTAAAAATATCACCTTGTAGTACGAGAATTGTTCTATTCGCGCCATACTTAACCACCTCCGGAACATTGAAATGAAATTTTTAAAAATTAGCCAAACTGTGGGCAGATAAAAATGACAGGTGAAGAATTGAGACAGTTATCAAAAAAAAAAACATAAAGATTGTGATTCAAAAAGGTAATCATAAGAAAGAGAAGGAAAAGTTGCATCGAATGCACCTTGAAACTCGTTTAGGTCTTTACTGTGAGTGGTTTTATAGTGGTTTGAAAAAACCGACAAAACTTTCGGGACAACCTAGTATATATTAGGTTGTTCCGAAAGTTTTGTCGGTTTTTTCAAACCACTGTAAAACCACGCACGATGAAGATGTGAGTGAGTTTCAAGGTGCGTTCGATGCAGTTTTTCCTTCTCTTTCTTATGGATTCACTTCCATACCATAATCTTGTATGCTTTTTCTGATAATTGCCAAAATTCTCCACCTGTCAATTTTACCTGCTCAAAGTTGAGCTAATTTTCAAAAATTTCATTACAAAGTTTCGAAAAAGACTAAGTATGGATCAAATAGAGCAACTCTCGGGCTGCAAGCTCATATTTTTAGATTGTCCTAATCTGCTGATTTTGACTTCAAAAAATTATTTCTCCGGAGGCCTTGGTTTTTAGCAAAGTCATGAAACGCGCAATTGCAGCAAAAGCATGAAAGCTTTTGAGTTTTTACGAATTCAAACTTGTTTGTTATTTAACATCATTTATGCAACATAACCAAGTTTGATTTGCTTCAAAAATCGGCTTTTTGGAATTTTCGGTAATTTTACGTGATAAAACGTGTTCAAAAAGCCGCGGTTTTTCTCAATTAAATAATGATCACGGACATTATAAACGTGGCCCACGTAATCTAAAATAGGTGCAATGTAGCCAAAGGTTTGCCCTACATAACAGTCACCAGCACTTATCGAAAATACCAAAATAAAAATTTTGAAAATTCAAGAAATTTTTGGCGCTACTGCTGAAGTGCTCAAAAAACCATGGCGATAACATCGTAAAGACGGGGTATATCAGGAAACAAATATAGCTATAAGAAAGAGGATACAAAAATGAATAGAATGACACTTAGGCTTCCATGAATTGGTGTTCTGTGAGGTTTGGTGAGCGATGAAAAAAAAACCGACAAAACTTTCGGGACAACCTAATAGTTTGCTGGGATCCTTCCAAAAAAGTTCAGTGTTTCGGAATTTCCAAATATTGACGAACTTTTAGATTGAAAAAACCCGTAACTTTCGTAGATGAACATCTTATCCGCCGTGATAGCCACCGTTGGAATACACTTTGCCTGGTCCGTTGAAAAAAGTGCCGGGTGAAGGGCGGGTGAGACTTTCATAATGGGAGTGCTCAAGTAGAGGCTTTTTTGCCATTTTGAAAAAACGTCTACTTAAGCATTCCCACTATAAAAGTCTCACTCACCCTTCACCCGACACTTTTTTCAACGGACCTTAGGCAAAATATATATTTTAAGCGGAGGACGAGGCGGTTCCATGGTGACTATCTCGGCGTACAAGAAGTTCATCTACAAAAGTTATGATTTTTTATGTTAAAAACTCGAAAATCTCTAAAAATTACTGAGCACACCCTTCTCCCAGGCACTTTTTTGAATGGATCTCAGACATGCTATATATTTTTTGAAAGCGGAGGACGAGGGGTTCCAGGGGTCGCCATCGCGGCGTACCAGATAGCGATCTCAAAAGTCATGAATTTTTTTATGTCGAGAACTCGTAAGTGTCCAGAAATTACTAGGAACACCTTTCACTAGATAATTCTATGAACGGACTATAGGCAAACTATTTGATCTCTGGAACCAGGCGGGGGGGACGTTGTACCACGGAATTTTTCGTTGACGTTGGTGCAGCTACAGAAACTACTATTTTTCCTCCTAGAAGCTCGTGAATGCCTATAAATCTGCTTCCTTCCGATAGACAAACAATTCCCGTAAAAATATCTCCTTTGCTTGACCTTAGGTCACTGTTGATTTTTTCTCGGCTTTTGGTGAAGGGTGTCACCTTGGTTCCGGTTCAGGGGTGAAAGGGGGGTGAGCAAATTCTCACACTGTCGCACTTATGCCTGAAGGCAGGCAAAAGACTTCCAGGGAAACTTTTGGGGAGTAGCGAATGCTCAAGATCTAGTGTATTGGCCACGTCAAATGTCAAGGGGCGGAATTGGAGTACCGCCCCTTTTTTGCTAACTCGTCCGAAGCGATTTTCTCTTTTCAGATCCCACCATTTTTGATCGCAATTGAACTGTTGCGTTAATCAGGAGCCGTGCTTTCACACTGTGTCAAGATCCCAGTACCCTCAGGTTGACCTGGACAATGCCTTCAATGATCAAACAGTGTATACATTCTTTTGCACCTTGTATGTACAAAAAAGGCCATAACTTCCTGTACTGAAGCTCTTCGCAGATAATAAAGGTGTATTTTGAAACAGTGCTTTGAGTTCTATCTTGGTACACTCATTCGAATGGCCACTTCGACCAAACGAATTTCCTTTGCCAGTGAGGACCACTTTTAGCGCATTATTCTCAGCATAGAGAGGTCAAATCGAGTTGAACTCGATGCAGTGGGGAGGGGAGGGAGGAATCCTTAGGAGAACGTGTGGAGGATTTCAGTTCTGGTAAGACAGTACCTTTAAGGTAAGTACATGATCTTGTTACTTTAATATTAATAGTGTCTTCGAATTAAACTTCTTCAATTTATTTTATTCGTGCCACTTGGCGACTGCATGAATGACCACTCAAGACCGTAGTTAATCCCAGTTCAGATCAGATGATCTAGAGTGAAGCCTTCAGATAAGGTTCTTGAAGTGAACTGACCAGCGGCCACTCCCACATGCTATAAAAATACGACCTCACCTGACGTGTGAGCGTCAGGGAGGTGCCGCGATGATCTCACCCGATTACCGTAAGAGCAGCTACAGATGGAAAGAATTGTTGAACAGCTGATAGCAGCCAAGAAAACGGAAAAACAAAATTTTTCTCTTTTTTTGCAGGATTAGCTTTCTTTTTCGTGGAAACTGCGTCGAATGAAAATCCATTCGTTATCTCGTTCTCATTCCCTTTAAAAATTGTGCTTTTTTTAAAAATCCGTGCTGAAACTTTTGTCTTTGTTTTGTCTGTCTATTTGCTAAGTGAAATTTGTGGTAGCGGTCATCATCGATTTTTCAGTACTGCCCGCTATCAATGATTAGTGTTGCAGCAAAAATGATCCCGCTAGCCGATTTTAAACCGAAACCGCCCATGTTGCGCGCTTCTCCAATGGACCATGCGCGCACAAATGGTGCTGCTGTTTCATCTTTGAGAAAGCGAACCCTTGCCATTCTACGAAACTTAGCATAGGTAAGCACCTTGTGATCAGCAGGTAACATTTTTACCCCATATTTTGCTATTTTTTTCCAAAAAAAATACTCCGATATACCTATTTTCTAGTCACAAAGTACACTGCTGCTTTGCAACAGGGGTATGTCATAACGGGCGAAACAAAATATGAGCCACACTCCTCTGGTTCTCTCTACTTTCATTCTTTATTAAAGAATTTTACTTTGAATATCGTTTAATCTACATTTTCTTTAGTAGCAGCTTAAAGGCAGTGTCCTGGCAAATCTGGGCACATGGGTTCTTCGCCTGGAAAGTGATGAGGACGTTCTAGCCAAGGCACTGCCCAAACCGCGGCGCAAATGATTCATTCACGGCTGAGAAATCCATCCCCAAACACACCGCGCCTGCGCGTGGCCATAACACTTAAGGTGGGTCCCAGCGCGAACATAGTGTTGAATTGAGCGAAGTCGTTTTCGGGTAACGATCACGGCGCAGGCGCGCGGTTTTTAGTGACGGATTGCTCAGCCTTAAAGGGTCCGCTGTGGTGCATTTTTGCTTCAATTTGGCTCGATCAGCTGCTTCTTGTGGTTTGAGCTTCGCAATTGTAAGTTGTTTCGAATGGTGTCCAACCAGCGTTGCTTCGGTCGGCCACGTGGTCTTTTCCCCTGCGGATCTAAGCGAAGTGCTGTTTTTGCTATTGTATTATCTTCACTACGTAAAATGTGACCATACCATCGTAATCTGGCACCTCGCATCTTATACGCGATAGGAGCTACTCCGAAAATGTGTCGCACATCAACGTTCGTGACGCAGTTTCTTCTTTTTGGGCCGATCCATCTTATCATTCTCGTCTCCATCGTACTCAGGATCTGTTCGTGTTTCCTAGTTGCTGGCCAACATTTGGCTCCGTACATGGCAACTGGCCTTATCACAGCCCGTACACTTTCAAGATGAGGTATATTGGAATTCGACGGTCGCTCCTGTAACTTGCCGCCACTTTAAGCCACGCCGCGTTCGTCCTAGCACGAGCATCAGTGATCGTGTCGCAATCCGACGTCACTCGGTAGCCCATGTATTTAAATATGGTGACCTTCTTCAACGGCTGCCCATCAATGCTAATTGTGCCATCGGTTTGCTCTCCGCATTCCAGGTACTCGGTCTTTGCTACATTCAGTCGCAGGCCATATTCCGCTAATCGTGTCTTTCACCTCGCGATCGCCTCTTCGAGCTCCTCGATCCGCTTGCTAGCTCGACGTCATCCGCGTAAAGGAGCGTCCACGGGTGCGGCAGCTGAAGTCACCGTGTCCATGCACAGTATGAAAAGAAGTGGTGATAGAGCCGATCCTTGATCTATTCCAACTTGGATTGAGGACGGCGTTGACTTTCCATCTGCACAACGTACGGCGCCCGTCGTGTTCGTATAGAGAAGTTTGATCCAGCTGACCGCATATCATTAGATGCGTCTTGATGAGCTGATTGCAAAACTGCCTTCCAAATCTGCGACAACGTACTCTTCTGAGACGTCGTGTTGTCTCACAAGGGAACGATCCCAAATTAAGGTGGCGAATTGGCATGAACCGCATATCATTAGATGCGTCTTGATGAGCTGATTGCAAAACTGCCTTCCAAATCTGCGACAACGTTATCTGGAAGAAGTTATGAAAGGTTAAAAACGTGAAGTAAAGGGGCTTTTAATGCGTAATTCGCTTCAAAATCCAACTTGGAGTGTATAAATAGCATGATATTAGGTGTACTGATTTCAAGGAATGCTCACACTCTAAAGAAACACAAGTAAGTGTTTTTGAACAACTAATTTGCGAGGTATTGCTATGTATATTTGCCAAATTTGGACTTTTCATTGCTCATAGCTTTTACCAAAGAACTTTATTTGCTTTTTAGCTGTTCAAAAACATTTATTTGCGTTTCTTTTGAATGCGAACATTCCGTGAAATCAGTACACTTGATAGATGTTAGTCATGCACTTCCAAGTTGGATTTTAAAGCAAATTATGCATCAAAACCTCCGTTACTTCACATTTTTAACCTTTCATAACTTCTTCCAGATAACGTTGTCGCAGATATGGAAGGTAGATTTGGAATCAGCTCATCAAGACGCATCTAATGGTATGCGGTTCATTCCAATTCGCCACCTTAAGTTGGGATCGTTCCCTTGTCAGAAGAGTACGTCAGCTGGATGTTGTCGCATACTAGATCAGCCTATGTGGTATCCGATCAAATGCCTTTTCTAGATCCAAGAATGCGAAATGGATCGGAATCCGTTTCTCCAAATGACTTTCCATTAGCAATCGTACTGCCTGCATGGATGGCGTTGATGGTACCAGATCCTTTTACAACGCACTAGTTCGGGGTGAGTTCTACTATACTTCGGATGCGTGCGTCGGTGACTCGTTCGAAGATCTTCATCGTGTGGCTCAGCAAACGTATCGGTCGATACGATAAACAGTCGCTGACGTCCCCCTTTTTCTTCTAGATAGGGACTATAACACTCGTGGTCCAGATTCGCGGCACCTGCCCGTCGACGATGATGCGTTGAAGAGCGATGTGAGATACGCCACTTCATGCTGCCCCATCATCTTCCACACTTCAGCAGGTATGTCGTCAGTCCCGGGGCTTTACCGCTAGACATCTTCTTCAATGCCTGCACAACTTCTGGCTGACCTCTGTAGTATTCACTCCACTGCCTAAGTACTACCCTCGGCTTCGTCAAGAGATTGCCTTCTTCGTCCTTAATGTGCATAACATGGTCGTGGCTTCCCTCGATATCGTGCAGCGGCCAGGTGGTAAACCTTCTTTGCTCCAGCAGGTCCTTCCAGCTCATTGTAGTCTCTTGTAGTGCGCTTCCTTTGCCTCGGTTACCGGATGCTTCGCTCTCGAGTTCAGTTCTCGATATCGACGAAGATCCTCATTTAAGTGTGAGCGCTTTCAGGCTTTGAAGGCTTTTTTTCTTCTCTTTGATTACTTGCTGGACCAGACCAGCAAGTAATCAGACCACCACCAGATCTGCTTGTCGACAAACCGGCGTCCTGGTTTGGTGGTCCCCAGGATCTGCTCGGCTCTCATTCATATCTGCAAAGTGGTCCGATTCCATTGTTCTTCAATCGATTCCTTATACTCTGCCGACACCTCCAGATTGTTAAAAGCTTCTCTGACTTGCTGGCGATGTTCAGAAAGCTTTACCATTTGATCCTCCTTGTTGTCGTCCTGGCTCGTAACTGCAAGTGGATGTTCAGTCGAACAATCCAACACGAGCAAGCGGTGCTGCTTGTGTCGCCGTGGGTATGACCTTCGCGTTCATCACCATCGGTAAATGGTTTCGGCGCAGCATCCAATAGTCAATCTGAGTTAAGCGATCCCCACTCGCGTAGGTAATCAAGCGCGACTCCCTCTTTTTGAAAAAATTTGTTCGAATGCCAAGTCGTGCGCTTCTGCTGCTTCTAAGATGCGTTCTCCATCCTCGTTCCTCTGGCCGTAACCTATCTACCGCTGATGATGATCGCGACGCCGTTCTGGCGGCTGCTATCTCCCGTATCTCCCGTGTAGTGTAAGCGATATCCGTCGCCAATGTCCTTAGCTTGCCTCCCTTTCCATTCCGTTACTTGTACAAATGCGAAATCGATATGTCGCTCCCTCAATCTATTGCATAGCTCTCGGCTGCGGCCCGTCAGCGTTCCTATGTTAACCGCCGCTAGTCGATTTCCTGGACTCGCTTCTTTGGCCTGCCTCGTCCATCTCACTGGGGCTACCTGCCATGCGGGCAACAACGCGCGTCGCCTCGGGGGGACGCCCTAGCAACTTGACTAAAATCCTTAGTGTTCGATGCATGTGACACGACTGATTCGTACAGTGGGGCGCCGCTCCGCCTAACGGGACAGTGCTTTGGTCGTTTGCCAGGGTTGGTCCCCGTTGCCAATCTTCAGGCAAAAAATCCATTCTTCCATTTGCCTGGACACTGCCTTTAAAGGCAGCGACCAGGCGAGTTTGGACCATGGGGATCTCACGTGGATAGTAATTTTGGGGCTCTAACTAAGCCACTGCCCAACCGGCAGCTCAAGTAATGCTATAATGGCTGAGATATTACCCTCGAAACCGGACCCCGCGATCGCATTCCGCATGGATTCATGCCGCAAAGCGTGGATCCTGGCGCGAAACCGCCATGAATCCATGCGAATACGATCGCGGGGTCCAGTTCGAGGGGAATATCTCAGCTGTTAGTAAGTCACCTGCGCTGCCGCTTGGGCGGTGCCATAGTTAGGGCACCAAAAATACTTTCCACGTAAAATCCCCATAGGTCCAGAGCTGCCTGAACGTTGACTTTAATTAGTGCTCGTCACAGAACTCGAATGTACCAAATTCTGTGTTAAGGGAAACATTGTCACTTTAACCTACAAAGCTGAATGATAAAGCTTGGCGAACTCTGTCAAAAACTTTCATTCAATAATAGCAGACATAGAAGAAGTCGCTTTGGATGAGTCCGCTCCAGCAGCTGTGTTTTGGTGATGAGGGCAGTTCCTTGTGTATCATGCACAAGTGGATGTAATAACATTGCTTTCTCTTTAAAGCATGATATCGACGCCCTTGATGACTGAATCCCAGAATCGACGTTACAGTGGCATTAGATTTTGCTTGTACCGGAAGTTTGCTCCTCTCGGTGCTAAAACAAGTTTATTCTAAGATTTGTGCTGGATTAACCAATCGCATCCATTCAAGCTAATCCTCTTTTGGATACACAAAACTCATCTAACTTAATTTTTTTTCAACACATTTCTCTAGTATCTGTCAGCGAAAGAGTTTTCTTTTAATTCAGTAGTTTCCAGGTACAGCAAGCACAATAAAACAAAAAAATGGGCAAAAATACATTCGAAGAACTTGAGGTCAGAAACTTTTCAAACACCATGTAAGTACTGTATGCAAGTGATGTGATACAACCAGTATCAAGCGTGGCCGCGTAACATAGTGAAAACACAAAAAGACATAGATAGACGTTTCAACTTCAGCAGCCATGATTATCCATGACATACTAACAGTAAATTCATACGCAGCCAAAAGCTGAGGTACACCACTATCATGCTGTAAAAAAGCAATGCCAAGAATTCTCATCAAATAAATGCATATTGCAGATAATAAATATAATTCTTTCGACAAAACTTTGAACAAATCACGCAAATTGACTTCTTGTCGCACAGTGAGAGATACCAAAAACATAAATGTTTTATTTTGAAAAATACTCCTTCAAACTCTCTGAAAGAAAATGCAAAATTCAAACAACAGTTCACAGAGCTATTTTCAACTTTTAGCTGCTATGGGCTTCTTCGAATATTCAGTGGCAAATGTCGGCGTGATGCTGATGCCCACCGTGCGTATTGGGGGCGAACATGCAAAGATAATCATGACGACCTGCAGGAAGCGTGCTACTATTTGTCACTCTCGTGCAACCCGTAATACCGGAGTCGTCTAATACCTGAAAATGTCGAGTGCACAGTAATTGAACCGAATGATAATCAAGCTGAAACAAACGTTGGTTCGCACTTCGACAAAGTTTTCAATTTCCTACTTTTTAGTAGTTTTGCTTAAAACTAATTTCATTAATAAGAAAAAAATTATGTATCTGAGCCCACTTTGGCATCCATAAAGCGCAGTTCGCAGATACAAGATTGAAAATGGTCACCCAAGGTTCAGGTTCAACATAGGTTGCCAAGTATTAGGTTGTCTCATAAGCAATGCACATTTTCCGAATATTAAGTCAAATCAAGATAATTTTCCTGCGAAACCACTTTTCTAAGGTTCAACAAAACTACTGCGAACAGTAAATCTTTGGCTACACATCACATACTTCTGTGGAGTTGTAAACTTCCCTAAAAAAATCTCTTGTTTAAAAATTTCTGGAACATTTTTCCAAAGACCACTTGAAAAGCTTAACTTGCTCTCAGATGTGCTAGTGGCGCGAACAGGGCCCGGCACAGATGGTTTGGAATCAAACTGGACTTCGTTTTTGAAGTAAGAAGCAACGGGGATGTTACTGGGGGAAGCGCCGTTAAAAAAAACGACGAACATGTCAGGTTTTGCAAGTTGAACATGTTTCTTCGCGAGCGCGCGAATTTCAAACGCAAGACTCAAACAAACAAACGGCTTATTTACAGCGCAGAAACAATCACATGGCTCCGAATTTGGACTATGTCCATACAATATTACTCCAAACTATGTTATGTAAAAAGTTTCAAAAACTTATGTGTCCTAATATCCGTTCCCGAAATTGTTAGTTTCTAGACCAACGCCAAACCAACTGGGTTGGTTTGGAGCATAAATACTGGAGAGTTTACATAAGTTTTGGACTTTATTGATTTGGATGATTGGAACGATTGAAGATCTATCATATAGTGAAGAGAGCAAATCAAACCATCGCCTCTCCTTTTTTTTTGAGCCAAAGGTAGTGTAAATCTATGCGTTGGTAGATATCGCGCTCCAATTACATGCGATCTCTTTAAATTATGTGGCGAAAAATGCATCGCCAGATTGTTAAGGTCACAGATTTGGTTGGCTTAAAAGACCTCAAAATGCGCGCTTTTCGCTTTTTTTTGTTGTTATTTTGATTAAATAAGGGTAACCCTACTACCCTAATTTCACGCGTACAAGGCGCGGGGTGGTCCTAGCTTTCATTGACCAGCCCGAACACGGCAAAGGACTTCGCAACCAAAAGAACCCCATACCGTGCTGCGTTTTGCCTGACGAATCGTGCGGCATAAGGATCGCTTCTTAGAACACGTTGGGGCGGCTGAGCAGCTCGATGAAAGCTAGGACCACCCCGCGCCTTGTACGCGTGAAATTAGGGTAATTTTTTGACTTCGTGAATTTTTGCGAAGTCATGGGGGACTTCGTTTCCAAAAATGCTCCAAACCAACGCGTGCCGGGCCCTGGCGCAAACTCCGCTCATCATATAGCCGATGGTAAACTGAGCAAAGGAGCAAAGCTTGAATCTTATACGATTTTTCTCCGAGAAAATATTGCAAAAAAATTGAGACCACCTACCTTTTCTAGCATTTTGAAAAAGGTGAGAAACTTTTTCAAATTTCTCTAATCTTTCCACTAAAGAAAACGAGAAAAACCTGCCGTTTCTCTGTCAATAGTGGTATTAGGTCCACTTTAGCTGTACAGAGCGAAAGTTCTGCAATCGCTTTTCGCCTGACATTTTTATGCAGCATAGAATGGCCTAAGCGATCAGTTAAGTTTGAATCGAAATTACTTGGCCCAGAATTCCTCAAAAATCTTGTGCTGCTGAGTATTTTTGACACAAAACTTCGCAATCATTTTGCATATTATCGAAACAAATTCGGCGTTTTTCCTTAGAATTAAAGATGGAGAGTGAAAGGAAAGTTTTTTGAGACAATCTCATATTCAAAACGCTGCAGAAAATCCAAAATTGTTAGTATCAGGTCATTCGGAAATTTTTTTGTTTTTTGAGCCCTTGACATTGCTGCCATATTCGAAATGTGTCAAATAGCTGACAGGTTGCTTTATACGGATGTAGAAGAAGCTTTCTGGTTATGTCCCACTAAATTTGCAAAAACTGCACCATATATCTTCATCTCTTGGGGTCACACCAAGCAGTCGTGTCAAACTTACTCTAATCTATAATGGCTTTTTAGCGTCGAAATTCTAAATCGAAAAAAGCTAACAATGCTATTCAACCTGGCATGAAGCCTAACGCACCTTCTATCGTTATAATTGGCAAGGAACAAGAGGGGGAAGGTACCCTTTCAAGGCAACTACATTCGATCTTAGCTGAAAAGGCACTAGGCTCCTTATCACTGCTTGACCGTTTAATTAGCTTGACAAGGCCGGTTACGGAGGACCTTACTGATCAAGAAAAACGTGCACGCTCACTTGTTGTCTCGGGTGTGCCTGAGTTTGATGAGGCACTGGCACCAGAACGCACACTGAAAAGGTTGTTTACGTCCATTTTGGACTAACTAGGCATTGAAACGTGACCAAGTGTATAAAATGGGGAAACCCAGTTATGCCTACGTCTAATTGAGCGCGTATTCTCCTCACAACAATTCTTCTTCAGCGTTCTCAAAAAGGCACTACAACTATCTTTGATTTAACTGGTTGAGCTCCGTCAGGGCAGGCCGCTCGCGCCCGCGACGCACCTACGTCTCTCGCGCGCGTGCTCTCTGATCATTACCTAGGCCTTAATTAGGTCACAAAGTCGCGCCTTTGCCGAAGCTCAGCCAGTTGAATCAATTGTACGCACTCTACCCGGTTTTGAACACATATATTAGGTCGTTCCAAAAGTACTGTCGCTGTTTTCGAATGAACGCCACTATTCGTGATCAACATATTTAAGAGATTTTAAAAGCATTCGATGTAGCATTTCATCCCCTTTCTAATGGTT
The DNA here is from genome assembly GCA_958299035.1 of Cylicocyclus nassatus. Classification (NCBI taxonomy): domain Eukaryota; kingdom Metazoa; phylum Nematoda; class Chromadorea; order Rhabditida; family Strongylidae; genus Cylicocyclus; species Cylicocyclus nassatus. The sequence goes on along the minus strand of CATQJL010000316.1, from coordinate 435,823 downwards.
TTGATTTCACTGCATAATGTTTAATGAGCTCTCGAAAAATTATCGAAATCTGCGACTCATGCTTTTTGCCATGGTCAAGTTCGGCTATTTTTTTGAATTTTTGTACATAATCTCCGAAAAAGTACAAGTGCAGGTAGATAGAACAAAAACTATAGAACACAGAGTAATTTTTTCTTTTCCTCAGCTCGCTTCTCAGAATTTCTACAATCAGTTTCTCAATGCCATCAAATTCCATATTTAGACAAGACGAACCTCACAGAACAGCAACCGGCAAGCGATTCGAGTGTCATTCGATGCAGCTTTTTCTCCTCTTTCTAGCGGTTGTTTTTTGTTTCCGATTCATCAAGTTTTTCGGGATAAAATCGTCATAATTCAACTCTTCCAAGGCACCCCAAGGTGCACCCAAAATTTTCGAAAGTTGCTAAACCGAAGCAGTGAATGCTCGTTTGGTTTGTCAAATTATTGCCAAACCATAATCCATCTTCGTAAGTTTCAAAATCCGAAGACTTGTTGGCGTTTGATGCATTTGTGTCTGAGACGAGCCTGCCAAAATTCGGTGGTTCCATCAAAAAATCTGTACAAAAATTATGACGAGCTCTGAAAAGTATAAAAAAGTTGTGCTGTTTCCTGTAGGGTTTGCTCCATCCATCCATTACTTGGACTCCTTCTGAGGTTTTTTATAAAATTTTAGAAAAGTTGTGAAACTTGGCCATCTCAAAAAGCATAGATTGCAGATTTTGACTTTCTGGAAGCTCATTGAATATATTCCAACAACTTCATAACCATTAAAAAGGGAATGAAATGCTGCATCAAATGCTTGCAGAATCTCTTACATATCTTTGTCCACGAAATGTGGCATACGTTTAAAAAAAGCGACACTACTTTCGGAACGACCTATATATTCTCCGTTCGGACTTGAGAATAAAAAAATCACAGAATCTGAGGCAGCAAGCGCATGAACTGAATAAAGAACATGATGGTGGCAAGGTTTTGGTTGTCTTTAGAGGGCAACGTTTTAAAGCTACAAACATACCAAATATCAAGGTCCCCTCACAAAAAGACTGACTGCCTGCTCGGGTCCCTCCAAGAAATTATGTTTTACTGATTGCTAGAAGTTTGATAAATAAGTTATTAAGTTCCATCATCTCGTCCATCTTCATAAACCTGCACTTGTTTTTGTCACTGAATCCTGGCTCAATAGTAATATATCCGATAAAAAAGTCTTGAGTGATCTTCCATGCCATTTTACGTTTGATCGCAAATACAAAAGGGGCGGTGGAGTATACGTACGCATTTGATACGACCTAGCTTTTCGCCGCATGATCAACGCTCTCCTTGCCCACTGACCTACTCGTTCTTGATCTATTCGTCAATCCTGTTGAAAGTATAAGGGCCGCATGCACTAATATCCCTGCGGCGAGGGGAGCGGCGTCCCCAATGATGAAAAAGCCGCAGCGGCGTCCGCACGCGGTCCCTTCATAACGGGGGACGCCGCTCCCCTCGCCGCAAAAATGTTAGTGCATACGGGCCTAAGATTGGTATTCTTATATCGACCACTTAGCCAAACATCCTCTCAAGGCAAAGAGCTTATTGGCACCCTAGAAAATCAAGCTACATCCTTAAAAAACACTCTTCTTTCGAGAAATTTCAATTCATTGATGTAGACTGGTCTAAAATAAAGGCAATTTCATCCTCCTCCCGTTTTGTCTCACTTTTTGAATGGGCTTTCAAAGTTGTCAAAACTCCCACCAGAAATGCGTTAATTTTAGCTTTTAGCGTTAGCGTCAATTAGCGTTATTTTAGCGTTAATTTTAATTTTGACGATATTACATCTTATTTTTACAAGATGTAATATCGTTTCCAGAATCCAGATACTTTCCTCTTAGAGGAGATTACAATATTGTATTTTTTCAAATAGCCTTGTCTACTTCTGGTCTTAGTGATATCTCTAAACATTTGTCAATACGTGACTGCTCTTATGCAGATACTTCTTCCATAATATCTTGTCCAGCATTAACTGGCTTAGTGAATTTGACGGGTATTCCGACATAGATGAAGTCTACGATCGTTTTCTCCGCATAATCCAAAACCTAATTTCACGCTGTATTCTCTTTGAGCAAATTAGCCCACCTTTTCTGAAATACCCAAAATATAATATACAAATCCTCTGGCTTTAGCGAATGAGATTGTATCTGAGTATTCAGAAACCTCTAGATGATTTACAGTATAAGCATGTTTCCAAAGAGCTGTCGTTTCATTTAAAGCGCTTTTTCAAGCAAAAGGAGAAGAAATTGGCAGAAAAGTCCATAAAACCTTTGAACATTTCTGAAAAAAAAAAACACTTAAAAGGAAACAAATTTGTCTTCTACAAGATAAAACGGGGATATTTATTATACTCCTGTTTCTGATGCTGATGCTCTCGCAGACCATTTGCTACCTTAATTTCAATCCTTCCCCTACCTCTCCTACATTATCTTGCAGATCTTCGAAATCTTGCCCTCCGCCAAAGATAGATCCTTACGTTGTACGCAAGCTTATGCGGAATGTGAGCCCAGCACTGTCAGCAACGTTTGATAATATCCCGGCTATTTTTTATAAGATGTTCGCTGATGAGCTGGCCCTTCCACTAACACATATTTTTAACTCATCATTACTAGATGCAGAAGTAACTCACCTTTGGAAATTTGCCACCACATTACCAAGGACCTCACTCAACCCTCAGCTCTCCGATAACAGACCATTAAGATTCTTCCTACACCTTGCAAAATATTTGAGAAGATTACAACAAGGAATCTGCTTCAATGGCTTGAGAAGATAAAATGTCTTCCAGAACAGCAGCACGGATTCTTGCACGGTAGATCAAGCGATACACAGCTCCTCGAGCTTGAATTAGTCGACAGACGCAGTTTATTTTGACCTAAGCAAAGCATTCGACACCGTTGATCATAAGTTTTTCTTGGCCAATTCAGAGAATTTAGGGATTAGAGGTTCTCAGTTAAGATGGTTCATACCCTATCTTAGCGAGAGGATTTTTCGGTACGAGTTCTTGATAGTAGAATGTCTGCGGCAAAAAAAGGTAAATCTGGTGTTCCACAGGACTGTGTCTTATCGCCACTTTTGTTCGTTGTATATACTATTGACTTTTCCCCGTTCCTTATCGACGATCCCAAAATTAGAGATGCCATGTTTGCTGTCCATGTTAGGATCTACATCGCTTATGACCATCATGACAAGGTTAATGCTAATATTGCTTCGCAGTTCAATTTCTCAGATGATTGCTTGGGCTAGCATGTGGAATATAAAGGTAAACTATTCCAAAAGCTGCATTATTCCCACTGGGATAACGCTCATTGAACCGAAAGAAAATTTTGACCTCGAATGCAAGCTTGGTCAAAGATTTGGGCATTTTTACTGATTCGAAACTAAAATATTCTATTCATATTGACGAAATTACAACTCGAGCGACCCGAATATTCTATGCACTAATGCGCACTGTTCAATCTCCCAATCCCAAATTACATGTGAGAATTTACAAAACCTTTTTGTTCCAGTGGTTAAATACTGCAGCTATGTGTGGAATCCTACCTTAAAAGAGACATTGAGAAATTAGAAAAAAATCCAGAAAACCTCTACCAAAATTGTTTTTTATCGTGCCTTTACCAGTGCAAATTACCCTTTCGATTTGCCTGATTATAAGACTAGAATAAGTAAATTAGGTCTCAAAACACTCTTTTATTGAAGAATCTTAGCAGATATTCTGATGGCCTTCAGAATTCTACGGATCGAGGTAGGTTTAAAACCCAGTAAATACTGGTCTTTTCGACCTAATTATAAACGTCGAGCCTCTTTCAATTTGACTACCTCTAGATTTGGCAGGGACAATGTTTCACTACAACAACAACTCCTTCTATCAAAGAACCTCAATTTTGAGCAAGCTACCGCCTTCTTTCTTATCTTCGAATTTAAGCGCTTATTTGAAGAACGCTTTGAAAAAAAGTAGATATTATTCAACCACTTTGAATGGAGGACGTTGTATGATACTATATTGCACCATGGTTCAGAAGTAAAATGCAAGTAACTTTAGTTGCTTTTTTCTGCTTTAAATCGTATCGCTCTCACCGCTAAGAACCATTTTTTGAACAGGCATAAAACAGCTCTTATCTCACTAACATTGTGAAAATACCCAACCAGCTAATCATTCATGCACTGATTAAGTCCTATGCACATGTCTATCATTCATAGTTTTAGACACTTTGATCTGCCATTCAGTTGGTAATTCGTTTGCACAAACACAGAGAGAATGAAGTAAAAATTCAACGTATGTATGTAAAGGGTGCTGCATGACAAAGGCGCAGAAGCACTATCAACTGAGCGTTTGCGAACGCGGCGCGTGCGTATCTACACCGTTGTAAATCTTGCGCCTCATGTGCTCTGCGGTTGATAAAGCCGCGTTCGCGCCCAAAGATATTGCGCCTACGTCATGCAGCAGCTTATTGTATGTATGTATGTACAGTGACCGCCAAGAAGTTGCAGACAAGCCGCCTTCCTTTCTTCATAGCACATTTTCGGATGGAAAAGAAGATGAAAAAATGATTGGATTGCATAGGTGATAGAGCTCACCAAGAGCTACAACCCACACATTGCGCTTTTTGGAAAGCATGTATTATAAAAGTTTTAAAAATCTTTTTCTAAAAAAAGTCCGAAAATGGCCACGTCACAATGTCGCGGAATAATTCTTCAAACACGAAAATTTTCTGATAGTCTTTTCTTAAATCAAAAACAGAAGTTATCCGGACAGGTAAGCATACTATATCGTAGAGCTCATCGAGGGCAATAATCGGGCAATGGTTGCTTCTGAAAAAAACCCAAGCTTTAGCTTTTGAATTTTGTTTTGCTTTTTTCAAAAAAGTGATTTTTGATTCCCTTCTTCAAGCCAAATTTCTTTACATGGAAATCTATTCAAGGCATTCCAACAAGGCTGTTCGGATAAAATGAATGCTCTTTGTTATACTCTGTGCATGGGACGTGTGCTGGTGAGTTTATTTGCTGAAATTGGCTCTTGATAGGGCGTGCACATAACCCCACCTGCACCTCACAGCAAACTTGCACCGCTTTGCAGGCTTTTATCTCGGCCGGTAGTCATTCCTCGAGCCTGCAAGTAGGCTCATTCGAAAGAGCGTGACTTCCTGGACACGATGGATGCAAAAGAATTGGGTATGAGAAACAGCAGAGATTTGACGGATGGGGTGACAAAGCGCAGCCATAGAGGCGAATGGAGTGGAGGCTCTTATCAACACTAGAACGGCTTTAGAGCTCCGAATCGGATCTATCAAAATTGACGGTTTTGAACTTCCAGGATGAAACTGGTGACGAAAGAAGCTCTACTAAACTTTAAATGAAAATCCTTAGCCTGCCACTAAAGTTGCGGTTTGTCACCCCATCCACCAAATCTCTGCTGTTTCTCATACCCACTCCATATCGTCGTGTCCAGGAAGTCACGCTCTTTCGAATGAGCCTACTTGCAGTCTCGAGGAATTACTACCGGTCAAGATAAAAGCCAGCAAAGCGGTGCAAGTCAGCGGTGAGGTGCAGGTGGGGTTATGTGAGCACCCTGTCAAGAGCCATTTTCAGCAAAGAAACTCACCAGCACACGTCCGATGCACAGAGTATAACAAAGAGCATCCATTTTATCAGAACAGCCTTGTTGGAATGCTTTGAATAGATTTCCACGTAAAGAAATTTGGCTTGAAGAAGGGAATTAAAAATTATTTTGAAAAAAAAAGCAAAACAATATTCAATCTTGGGTTTTATTAGAAGGAACCATTACCCGATTATTGCTCTCGATGAACCTACGATATAGTATGCTTACGGGGCTGAAACCGCCAAAAGCTTTTTGACTTTCAAAAATCAAAAAATCCACTAAAATAGAAATTTAGGGGCAAATCGCGCATATTTTTAAAAAGCGCATTTTAAGCTCTTTCTAGTAAGCTATAAGTTCGGGCAAGGGACAGACTCGACAACGCCGAAAAAGTCTTAAATGCGACCGCACTGCCCTGAAGAGTGTCACTGCACACTTCAAAAATCGTAAATTCTGATAAAACCAAGATTTGACAGGGGATGTTGTATACGATAGAGCTCAACGAGTAGTTTCCAACGGTATACAACATGTCGAGTCTTTTGGCTTGCTGCGCGAGAATACAAGCAAAATCCTAATTTCTGATTTTTGGGTATACGGTAAGTTCATATCAAAATTTAAAATTTCTCAAAAAAAGCCGAGCAGGTTTGAAAAGCATTTAGTATGTATGCATGCATGTGGGCGGGGCTTAGAGTCAACAGGGACAGCGCACACTATTTCTGAAATTCTCAGATTATGTCAGAATTTGAATTTTCAGATTTCATGTAAGCTGTATGCTTATGTGAGGATGTATGCATGTATGTATGTAACATTATGTATAGTGTATACACGCATAAGAGTTGACAGGGGCCAAGTTTAAGAAATCCCAGTTTTCGGATTTTCGGGGTAAATTGCAAGAAATACTTGCATGTAAGATGCATGTGTATGAATGAATGCGTGTATGTATGTATGCACCAATGTGTGTGGTACGTATGTATGAAGTGGGCGGGGCTTAAAGTTGACAGTAGCGAAAATGCGTATTACTGAAATTTTCGGTTTTCAGCCAAAATTGCAAGTATAAATTGCATGTAAGATGTATGTGTATGTATGGGTGCACGTATGTATGTGTGCATCTATGTAATTGGCATGTATGTATGAAGTGGGCGGGGCTTACAGCTGACACAAGCAAAGTTGGACAATGATGATGGACAAGGATCGATGGATGGATCAACGATTTGGTCAATGGATTGACTGCTGCATCACATCACATACCACCAAAAAAGATTTTTTACTTTTACATACTTTATACACCTCGTTGTTCTCTTAAGCAAAATGATCTACTAACCATTATCCTGATCATGAGATTAAAGCTTCAGCTGAATCCTTCAATTGGAATCCATGACCAATCGCCTATAAAACCCATCCGTCAAAAAATCCATCTTACGCAATATTCTCACATTATCAACAATATAAAGGCTGCTGCATGACGAAGGTGCAATGGCGATATTAGTTGAGCGGGCGTGAACGCGACGTGCGCTTATCCTCACCGTAGTAGATCGCGCACCTCAAGCGCTCTGCGGCTAATAAAGCCGCGTTCGCGCCCGAAGATACTGCGCCTTCGTCATGCAGCAGCCTATATGTTGGCATAATTACAGTTTTCGCTCTCATTTCCTGTACTCTCGGATTTTAGAGATTTTAGATCACTGCCGGGCAATACTTTGCGAAAGCTACAGCCGAAAACTAGAGTTCAATCAATCTTGCATTTTTCTCCATTTAGTTTGATCGAGTGCAGTTCTTTCATTTATGTTAGGTTGTAAAGAAAGTTTTGCCAATAGACGCTGAGCTAAATTGTTCTATTTATATCTTTATTATGAGTGGCTGTCATTCAGCGGTATTTTGGTCATGTGTACTGACAATCTTAGACTACTGTTTAGGTATGTCATAGATGCTCTTTTTCTAAATACGCGCTGGCTGCGTTTTCAAAACATGTGGAGAGTTCGATTTTATGAACCCTAACTTTAATGAGTTATTTCTTGCTTGCAAAAAGACCCATATACCGGAGCAAGTATTGTCGGATTTTGCTTCACCTAGCCAATACACAGCTTATGAAATCGGATTTTTACATCAAGCTCCTTGAAGTTCTGCGCGTCCATAATCTGGAAAATGTGCCCTTCCTCAGACCCAAGCGCAACATTTTTTCCCTTTTTTGGGCATTTCTTCCTAGTTGACCGTCATTTTTCGAGCTGAATAGCGTGTTAGGTAGCTAGGGCCATCACACGCTATAAACACACTTCAAACCGGCCCTTAGCATTCGCATTCATTTTTGGTATCTACGAAAAGAATTGGCAGAACTTTCTTTACAACCATATTAGGCTGAACGGTAAAAAATGGGCAGCTTGATTTCAATTAGATTTTGAGATTTTTTGTTCTCACCAACAACAAACAGGCTGCAACGCAAACGTCGCTTGCATAAAGCGACCTTTGCTATTATTGTGGCAACGCGTTACCGCTCCTCTCTCTTAACCGTACGCGTAGCGCCGTGAAGAAGTTTTTTGAACAATTCTCAACTTTGCGCTGCTATACCGTAAAGTCGTAAGGCAAGTGAAAGGGCACTTCATGCTCTTTCGGACAATATGTTGAAAACGTGAGGATTCTCTTCAATTTCAGAAAAAAATGAGTAAAAACCTGAAAAATAGCGATTATTGATGCGATAAATAACCAAAAAATCATGTTTCGCCCTATATTTTCCGATAGAAAGACAAAGAGGTAAGCTGCATATGCATGGATAGAGCGTAAAAAGCTCTTTCAGATGATGCCTAGAAAACATGCATTCACCTGCAAAGAATTGAATCGCACGAGTCTTTGTTGTCAAAGCTGCTAATGGCCATATATCCTGACTTTGAAAGTTGAGGCCACCAAGCCGTCGTGGGATTGGTGACTATCCCACTACCCATTCCAGCATAGGTAGTTTGGGTGGTCTCACATGTTTCACTGCGCAGAAACCGCTCGAACTGTATAATTTGTCGAAGTGGTTGAGTTTTCATTTCAGCATAATTAATAATTTTTTTACTTGCATTTCAGCAAGTATAAAAATTATTAATAATGTAAATGACCTTATATAGGTGTTATCTGAAAGAGAATAACCTAATCTAACATCTATCAAAATTGGAAGGTCCAATCCTCTTTCTTGAGAAACCTGCAGTTATTTTGTAAGTGTCCCATTTTTTACCGTTCACCCTAATAATTATGCTTGTATAATAGCACATCGCTTGTTCGATGTATTTTTATATAAATATAAATATAAATAAATATATGTAGAAGTTGATGAGGGGTAAGAATTGATATGTAAAAACGCGATTTTTAAATGTTACGATTCCAAACAAACTCAAACTTGAAGTTAAGGCAATTAGGAGCACTCATTAGCAATGCATTAGTCAAGGCTATTCAACTAATACCCTTGCCAAAACCTGCACCGCCTTCCTTGAGGATGGTATAAATTTGGTTCAGAAATCATCTAGAAATCTAAGAGCTGATCTATTGTAGCATCCTGAAAGGTCCCTGCCATATAGACAAGCAGCTCAGAGGAACCTTCTAGGAGAATCGGAAATGTATAGCACAAAATCAACAGCAGCTTCTGGATTCTCACATAGCCATATCAAAGGCCAACTTCGCGAAGGCTGCAATGTGAAAAACTTTCAACAGGTGTCTCACATATTGTAGTTCTCGTATTGAGACACTCAAGATTTGATAGAACAATCCAGTTTTGGTTATGGCTATAGCAAGCGACAAATCAAATTATATGGAAGAAGCACCAAAAATATGAACAGACAATGTTTGCAAAAGGGTAATGAGTTAAGTAGAGGTGACTCTGTTTCCTTTTCCGTTTCCATTCCCTTCATTTTTGCTACAGCTTTATGGGATGTGACCTTGCAGTTAGCGCAAAGCTGCATGGTAATAGTCGAGGACCTAAGAGAACTTGGAAATAGGTAGATTAGACTTGAGCCTTGCACATACAAGAGGCGCCATCAGGGCCTAGCACGCGTTGATTGGGAGGATTTCTAAAAACGAAGTCTTCATGACTTCGCAAATTTTCACGAGCTTTCCATGACGTAACCAGTAAGAAAACACCAGCAGTTCAAAATAACAACAATAACAGAAAAACAATTGTCGCCAGTTTAAAGGACACCCCGAAAGGCATGTGATTGTAGCGTCATATCTAATATCGCGTTTATCTATACTATTTTTGCCTCAAAAAATGAAAAGAGGCAATGATTTAACTTATTTTCTTCACTTTATGATAGATTTTGAAGGCTCCAGTCGTACATATCAAAAAAGTTCAAAACTTTATAAACATTTCTTTATTTATTCTCCAAATCAACCCAATTGATTTGATGATGGTTTGAAAACAAAAAAATTCGGGAATGGGTGCCAGTACACATAAATTTTTGAAGATTTTTAAGCAAAGTGTTTTGGAGTAATATTGTGTACATACAGCAAAAATTCGGTGTCATCTAATTCTTGTGTGTTGTAAAAAAAAAGTCATTGTCTTTAAGCATTATTTGGAATGTGGCGCGCTTGGTGAGAAAGAACCATTAGAGCATGTCATTCATGTACAAACTTGATGGTTAGCATATCTGGAGACCACTTATACCATGTTCAGCAGGTTTTACGACACCCCTTTGCCTTTATCCCCAAAACGAGCTCAGTTTGACTCCAAACCAGGGTCAAGCGTGGGGTGCGGCACGCCACACCTGGGGGGTCGTATTGAGGAGTCAAAAGGGGAGGGGGTCGTAGTTGGGCAATCTGATAATAGTGATAACATGATATTCGTATCATATCCATAATTAGCATGTCAATTAACCCCTGTAGACAAAGTGTGAGCGAATTCTAAAGATTCAAGATACTAGGCTACCTAAATGAAATGGTCAAATTCCAACATGGTTAACTTTGTTTCAAAGGTGAATTAGCTATCCGTTTTTGCACTCAAGACAAAGCACCACTCCTTCTTTGTCCACCTCAGGAATCCCGCTTCAGAAGACCTGCAAACTGTGGAATTAGAAGCCAACCAAAATCTCGTTTTTCCCATTTTTCGCTTTTGATCGCTGTGCTTTCACCAAATATTACTTAGAGCTAAGAAGACAAGTCAGGCTCCAAACAGTCCTATGGAATCTACAAGGTTTAGGCTATCGATTCATATAAATACTGTCCGCTAAAAATGTTTTTTTGATATAGTTAATGGGGTGCGGCACACCCCCTTAACTTGCCTTCAAAATCCAGAAAGCGCTCCATTGCTGGTATGAGTATTGAGCACATAGCTTCTTCTTGCTACAATGGAAATTTAGAGCCGAACGCCCCACCCATAAGAAAATTATGGCCCTTTCAATATGCCCATTCAGATCAAAATCAGCCGTCAAATTACGTGTGATTGTAAAGTGCAATCACAGAAAATCGGGCGTACAGCTCTCAGAAATCTGAAAACTCTCTAGAAAAAGGTGGTGTTTTCCAGAATGTCACACTTGAGGTCCAGAGGTTAAGAGGAGGAAGAAGGTGTCATTTGAGGGCTTTCATGGGAGGGGGGGGGGTTTCGAAAGACTTGTGCCTGACCTCTTTCTCAACTCTGGTAATGCTGTCTTAGGTATATAGTTCAGGGGGGGGGGGGGGTTTTATTAAGACAGCAATCAGGGGGGGGGGGGGGTCGTAACCAGCGATCGTGTGCCACACCCCTTGCTTGACCCTGCTCCAAACCATCTGTTTCGGGACTTGGGTGCCATTCGGCACAACGGCGCCAAACCACATTATGATGGGCGGCTCTTAAATTAGTCGTTAACTGCGCGCTGAGGTTACTATTTTTTCTTCGAGCTCTTCAGAGGATCTCCACCAATCCAACTTCCAATTTCTTGAAGCCTCCAAATGATAAGGCTTCTTAAATGGCAGCAAGTCAAAGGCTTTTAGGCTTTTTTCCACTGGGTTCAGTTCACACAAAAAACCAATTTATTTTACTTGGTGGAAAAGAAACTAAATTACGAACTTGGAGAAAGTTATGCTGGTTCAGAGTCAGGAAGCGCAAAAACAAAAAAAGTTTTCAAATGATCTGATGATAAATACATAGGTTTTAGTACTTATGTACTCTTTCTGATTGATAAAGTTTGTGCCTGATAGCACATTTGTGCGGAAAGCTGTGATTATCCAGTTTACATCGAAAATGGCTAGCATAATCATTTTGTCATTTTTCCAAAGACAGAACATTTCCCAGAGACATTTGTTATATTAAGAGAGCGTATTGGGATTTTTGCCCACTTATCTTGGAGCAGATTCTTTCCAACCAGATCGAACAAACAGCCATCAACGCACCATTAGAATGCACATGATTTTTTCAGTTAAATTAGAGATGAGCAAGTTGGCGAGATGGCGAGGAGTAATTTTGAAAATAAAGCGAAAAGAACTGTATGCTCAGTCTGGTGCATTACTGATAGCTCTACTATTTCTTATACAAGATTTCTGTACTAGCGCAGGGAGTACATATTTTTCTTGTAAAACAAGAATGAATTTCACATTGTAAGACAAGAATAAACCCGAAAATACTAAGATTCGTCTAAGAAAAATGCCTTCTGGCAATTTAAATGTTGGGAAACTTAAATATGTTTGCTGGTTCTGTTTTTGGTACTGCCGCTATTCGATACAGACACCATGTCAGTCTAGCAAATTAACAATATTTGTGACTGCGAGAACAAGGTAGGTTTCTGTAATTAGCAATGTAATAATTTTTGTTCATGCTTATAACGTTTGAAAACGTCCTAAAAACATCAGCTTTTGGCATGCAACTTTTAATACAAACAAATGCTTACGTCACAAAGTTTATCGCCAGTGAGACCCTTACATATATCATAGATGGCTTTGGCTACATATGCTGGATCCGGATTATCATTGCTAAATGAAACACCAGCTCAAACATGAAAGAGAATTGGTATAAATCACTAAGTTAACTTTACTCACGGTACCAACACTCTGAAGAAATTCAGGAAGCCGTAATAGTGGTAGGTTCTCTCAGTGCCTCCAATTTTCGATATAGCATCATTTTCAGCACCACAGTCATAATGCTGAAATAAGCCATATGAAATTTTCTAAAATAAATTTCATTAAACAGACAAATTCCAATACAAACAAGTGAAGTTGATAAATATGTTTTTCTTAAACCATCAGCAACTGTCAGAAAGCTACCAACGAGTCTCGCTTCATGTTGTGGTTTCAATTTGCAGTATTTCGCAAGACTATGGAGAAAAATTGATCGGTTCTCTTTTCCTGCGTTATATCCCCAAAATTCCAATTCTCCCTTCACACAACTCAACACCGTTGATATCGAGGTAAGCTGAAATCTTAGTGTAAATGATGTTTAGCGGAAAAGTGTATCTTACAGTTACGAGCAAAAGTCGGACCAGCATTTGAATGAAACCTAGAGTTTACAGTTAATCGAAACCTTTATATATGAATGCATTTCTATGGAATGAACATTAATTTGAATATGTAAGCAGCAGTGGCGTACCCAGGATTTCAGCTCGGGGGGGGGGCGCGACAAAAATTTTTTTCTAAAGAAGGTGCGTGGCGTTAGCCACGCACTCCGAAAAAATTTTGGGGGTGCTTCTCAAAATTTTTTCGGGTCCCCGACCCCTAAAATCTGGAAAAAGGGGGCGTGGCGTCAGCCACGCCCCCGAAAAAAATTTTTTTACAAGGCTAATTTGAATTTTTAAAAATTTCTAAAAATTATTTTAATTATTTACAAAAATAAACAAGTCACATGCACATTTTTATAACCCATATAAGTAACTTTCAAAAATTTCGCGACCCATTCTCGGGGGGGGGCGCGCGCCCCCCCCCGCCCCCCCCCCTCGGTACGCCACTGGTAAGCAGTTGTCAGATATTGACTTTCTTTGCACTTGTCTAAAACCAGCAATTGTAAATGGAAAGCAAGCAGCTATTTGGTATTGTCCTGTTGAGAAGCTTCATAATTCTATATAGCATTTCTGTATTTTTGGTAGGTTTGATTTGAGCAGCTCTTTTTACCGTGGTAGATTTCAGCAAATAATTCGCTATACAGGGTGTCCCAAAAAGATGTGCCTACTGTTTGACTGTAAATAACCCTCTTGTACTGAAGTGTTTCGAAAAGCTTAGGGTACCTTTTTGTAGAGCAACTTAGATTTACAGTATGGAGCAAATCATCTATCGCTCTTCATTACTTTAGGATTACGGTACGAACTTCGCCAAGGATTTTAGGCCATTAGAGGCTATATTCTGCCTCGGAGTAAGACCAAACAAGCCAAAAACTCTTATACTATAGTCATGGGAACCGTTGATTTCGAATTCAAAATTCCCATTTTACTGTGATGCTCCTTTCCAAAGTTATCGCTGGTAAATCGTAATAACGCAACCCCCAACATCTGTTAGAAATATAATTACACCGTCAAAAAACCTGAAAACACTCGTAAAAAGTTGTTAGGTTGAATCAGTATGCGCGAAAACCTTAGTACACGATTTTTCAGATTTTTTTCGAAAAAAATTTTGTTAGGTGGTATATTTCACATTGGTTCCATATGCTGGAAGTTTGTACCGTAATCCTACAGTAATGAAGGTAGATGATCCGCTCTATACACTAAATCTAAGATTAACCTTGCTTTACAAAATGGTACCTAAAGCTTTTCGAAACACTTCATTACAAGAGAGTTATTACAATCAAACAGTAGACACATCTTTTTGGGACACCCTGTATATCCAAATCAGTTAATCCCTTATGCCACAAAAATGCAACCATCTTTCCTTTTCATTCTACTGAGCAGAGACTAATCATGTTTGGGTCGTCATTTTCTTGGTCAAATTCCGTCATACGATGACAAGCCAACTTCAACAAGGTGCAATGATTGTGATTACGTTTGAGAGACATCCTCAGCTTAGGTCAAACGTCCCATTGATTTGCTGGGCTTGAAGGACCTTATCTTTAAGTTTGTGCATGTGGCGCTCTTGAAGGAAAAAAAGAAGTTTTATGCATCAAGCATGCTGCAATTTTTTTGAGTGCGACGATTCATTTGTTAAACCATTTTCACGTTCTACACTGGAAACAAAGAACTTTCAGCATATACGTAGTCTTGATTAATTAATTATGCCTTTTCCGTAGTTAAAGAAGTGCTCAGAACCGAAGAATAGAAAAGAAACGAAGTCAGTGTTAACTAGGGAGGCATCATATGACAATCGACAATGTTAGCATCCTAATCCTACCTTCTCAATCTCACAAGAAATGAGGGATACTTAGTGACCGTGGCCTTCTGCAGTGAGATTTATACCAATAGATGTGCCTCGAAATGCTGATTTGAAACCTATCTTTTATCTGCTGTGCGTCTCTCAAAACGATGTCTCTGCCCACAGTTTGCGGAAAAAGTCAAACTCCGTATCTTGATTAAAAGCGGACGAATTTCAATCCAACGAACCATTCAAATCGTCTGGGCAAAGCGCAAATGCTGATTCATAGAAGTGTCTATTGGTTTCTACTGGTTCTGCAGATATACATTAGGCAGTCTTTTCAGCATTGGCTAATGCTTGTAGTATTGCGAGCAAACACCTGCCTACTGTAATCAAAAGTCAGAAAATTGAAACAGCTGGCTATACACTTTTGTACATTTACTGTACCTGGAGAGTTACTATGTACAGTGACGGCCAAGAAGTTGCCGACAAGTTGCCCTCCATGTTTCGTGGCTCATTTTCAGATTGAAAACAAAGATTAAGAAATTATTGGATTGCGTGTGGTGATAGAGCTCATCAAGAGCTACATCTCGCACATTGCATTTTCTGGAAAACATGTATTAGGTCGTTCCATAAGTTCGTAGCGTTTTTATAAACCAACAAAATCATCAATTTACAATTAAAATCAATCAAAATTATATTCCTCGTTGTAGCGCAAGACCTTTTGGCGCATTTCTGTTAACTTCTTACCCTCAATTTTTGAAACGGCAGTGCGCCGTCCCCCAAGAAAGTCAACTAACCAGCGCTCAAACTACTTACTGAAATCGAGACACACCATTCATGAGGTCTGCTAGAAAACAAAGCAAGTAATATTCTGTTTTAACAACATTTGGAGAGTACTTTTGGTACTGAAGTACCCTCCAGTCAAATCGTACAGAAAAGTTTTGACGACGTATGCCGTAGAGGCCATGTTTCGTCATGCAGAAAGCTCACTGGATCAGCCCGTTGGGGTTTGTCTCTCTACGGTAGGACCGATCTAGACGGTGCAGTTGGATTGCTTGCGGTATGGTTGACCATCGCCTACCTGTGCAGTAATTTTCAGTGCGGGACGTCCTGCCCGTTTTCAAAAAAGTCTTGTTCAGGGACATCTCCTGCTCAGCCCCTGATCTTTTGTAGCAATCCAATCCTTTTGTGTCTCATAGTGAAGTGCGAGCGCATGTTCCATAATCAACACTAAGATCTGTTTAAAAGCGCTTCTTTTCATAAAGAAAAATGCGCAAATGCCAAAATTGCTCCTTTTTGCCTTGCCTTTCAAATGATTTACACATTTTGCCGCAAATCAACAGTTCCTCAAAGATATGAGGACGCTAAAAAAACGACGAAATAAAAAAGCTACGAACTTATGGAACGACCTAATATAATGAAAACTTCAAAAACTATTTTCTAAAAAAAAAAGTCCGAGAATGGCCGCATCACAATGTCGCGGACAATAGTTTTTCAAGCGCGCAAAAATTTTGTAGGTCTTTTCTTGGAGCAAAAACAGAAGTTTTCCGGACAGGTAAGCATACTTTATTGTAGAGCTCATCGAGGACAATAAACGGGCAGTGGTTACCTCCAAAAAAAACAAAAGCTTAAATTTTATTTTGCTTCTTTTCAAAAAATAACTTCTAAACCTTTTTTTCAAGCCAAATTTGTTCACATGGGAACCTATTCAAAACATAGTAACAGAGCTAATCGGATAGAATGAATGTTATTTGCCATTTTCTATGCATCGGGCGTGTGCTGGTGAGCTCACGTGGCCTCACCTGCACCTCACCACCAGCTTGCACCGTTTGCAGGTTCGGCCGGCAGTCATTCTACGAGTCTGCAAATAGGCTCATTCGAAAGAGCGTGACTTCCTCGACACGATGGTGTGCAAAGGAGTTGAGCTTGCGAAGTCTCGGAGATTTTATGATTGGGGTCAAAAAGCGCAGCTTCAGTTGTAGGCTGAGGATTTTTCAGCTAAATTTGAGCAAAGCTCCTTTTGCCGCTTGTTCCACCTTGGAAGTTTATAACTGTTGATTTTCTTGTAATAGATCTATTTCAGAGCTCTAAGACTGTTTTGGCGTTGATAAGAGTCTTCACTCCATTCGCATCTAAGGCTGCGCTTCCCCCCCCCCTCCGCAAAATCTCCGCAATTCTTCGGAACTTCCCCATCCCATCTTCGTACCGAGGATATCATGCCCTTTCGAAATAACCTAAGTATAGGCTCGTAGGTTGCTTGACGACTAAGCTACAGGTCCTGCAAACGGTGCAAGTCAATGGTGAGGTGCAGGTGGAGTCATTTGCACGCACTGTCAAGAGCCATTTTCAGCAAAGAAACTCACCAGCACACATCCAAGGCATAGGAGATGGCAAAAAGCATCCACCTTGTTCAATTAACTTTGTTGGGATGTCTTGAATAGGTTCTCGTGTGAAGAGATTTGGATTGAAAAAGGAATTGAAAGTTATTTAGAAAGAAGACAGAACAAAAGTCAAGCTTGGTTTTCTTGGAAGCAACCACTACCCGATTGTTGTCCTCGATGAGCTCTACAGCATAGTATGCTTATCAGGAAAAGTTCCGCTTTTGCTTAAGGAAAAGACCTAAAGGAATTTTTTTGCGTTCGAGGAATAATTGTGACATTGTGACACGGCCATTGGAATTTTTTTTTTGAAAAGATACTTGTTGTTTTTTATCTTTGTTTTCCATCCGAAAATGGGCGATGAATAGAGGAAGGCGGCTTGTCCGCAACTTCATGGCGGTCATTGTAGAACAACTCAAGTAATCGCCGGAGGCAGGCGGTCCGCAAACTAGCGCTTTTCTGCAATCGGTCAGCAGAATTTTGGGGCGTGGCCAAACCTTCAGCGAGCGGTTCTTCCTTTATTGTCTATTGTGCTTCCAACGGGCAGTAACACAAGAATTTTCTGCAGGCGCTCGTCAAATAAGATCTTTCAGCAAGCGATGGTCAAATTTTCAGCTGGCGCTCGGACGGTTTTTAAGCGGTTCCGGGCGTACGCCGAGCAAAGGTGAGACTCTACATAACAGAGGTGTCATCGTTGGTTTAATTGCTCAAGTTTGAGGTACTTTCTCTAAGCGGAAAGTACCTGAGGGCTGCGCGGTCCTCCACAAAGGACCGTGCGGCCCTCGAAAATTTTGCAAAGCTCGCGGAAAGTCCGCGAGAATGCGGCCTGCCCCGCAGCCAATCTACAAAAAAATCGCGATTGTACTCCAAGCACTCGTCTAAAAGTTCGCTAAACTTCTTCCAAATATCTGCAAGCGGACCGCAAGAAATCAGCAAACTATTTTTCCGGATTTCCGCCCGCCTGCCCATAAATCGCATGGCCGCCTGCCCCCGGCGATTATCTGAGAAGGGGTGCCTTGTTGAATTGAATGATCGTCAATTATCCACTCTGAATCGAGATGTGGCACGCGGAGCGGATGTCGCGAACTCCGGTGACAAATTCTTTACAAAATACCAACAGTATTTTGTGTCCTAATCCCAATGTATTTACTTAGTAGAGGGACTAACGCGATTTAGAAAATTCATTAGCTACACAGCAGATTTAGTAAAGATCGTAGTTTTTATCCTAGCATTTAGCCCTCTTATGCAGCCCTGCTATTCTTGTCATTGTCTCCATATTCTTCTATCTAAGGCAAAATCTTCATCTATCCCAAGTTCTCGCAAGTCGGCCTTGATTCTGTGCATCCACCTCATCTTGGGTCCACCCCAGGCCTTTCGCATGGTGCCTCCACCGTTAAGGCTAACCTCGTAATGTGGCTCTTTTTCCTTCTGCGCACATTCCCGTACCACCGTAATCTCTTCTCCTGCATGTTCGAGGTAATCGAAGCTATTTTCATTTTGGCTTGTATAGTATCACTGCAGATGTGGTTTTTCGGTGTGACTCCTAAGGTCCACCGCAGCATCCTTGTTTTCATGACACTGAGCGACTCTTGAGGAATGCATATCCTTACGTTCCCGGGTTGCGGTACAAGGCCAACATTCACTGCCACACAGTGCTGCAGGAGGGGTAACTGGTACAATTGGGACTTCAGATGCACTAGCATACCTTTGCCGCACGTAACTCCTGCCGGGCTCTCCATTTCATCCACACTGTGCCCATTCTGCCTGCAGCCTCTTCTTGTAGGCCTTTCCGCTGAGATGTATCTGTCTAGATACCTGTATGACGCAGCCTCTTTAGGCTGCGTTCATACTGATTCCCATGTTCTGGAACTGTTACCGCACAGTTCTCGCACTGTGCTGAAACTGTGCGGGAACTGTGCGGGAACTGTGCGGGAACAGTTCCAGAACTGTGCTGCATGCGCTGCAGCCGCCCCGCACCGTTTTGAACGGCGGGAGTTGGAGAATTTTGACCGTTCTCAACGGTTTTTCTTCCAGATTTCGCTCATTTTGGCCTTAATCCTCCACCCCGCTTCCCTTTTTGATCAGCAGCACTGCGAACTCGAAGCGGGGTTGAAGAATGAGCGCTTTTCTGCGCCGTGTATTCGGAAAGATGGGCTATTGTGCGATTGTTCATTCTGTCTTCTTGTTTTTTGCTCAAAACTACTTCATTTGCTCCAGGAAGCGGCTGCCCAGTTTCCATAGCAATCTGCCACAAATTAGGGAGTAGGAGAAATCCTGAAATTGCATGAGTTGGGACTTGTCTCTTGTTTTTCATGATTTTGGGCGTTCTTAGCCTTGTTCGTTTTTCCATGTCGTTGCTTCTCCGTTCTTTCTTCTACCCCGCTTCTCCTAGTGATGAGAAAAGCTGTGAATTTGAAGCGGGGTTGAGGATTGAACGCTGTTCTGCTCGATGTATCCGGGAATATGGGCCTTCGTGCGCTCGTCCATTCTCTCATCGCTATTTTTGTTCAGACCTATTCATGTGTACTAACAAGTCGCTGCGTAGTCTCGCATCGTATTAAAATTGAAATAGACAAGTCTCTAGAACACATGAAGTAGGTCTGAACAAAAATAGCGATGAGAGAATGGACGAGCGCACGAAGGCCCATATTCCCGGATACATGGAGCAGAACAGCGTTCAATCCTCAACCCCGCTTCAAATTCACAGCTTTTCTCATCACTAGGAGAAGCGGGGTAGAAGAAAGAACGGAGAAGCAACGACATGGAAAAACGAACAAGGCTAAGAACGCCCAAAATCATGAAAAACAAGAGACAAGTCCCAACTCATGCAATTTCAGGATTTCTCCTACTCCCTAATTTGTGGCAGATTGCTATGGAAACTGGGCAGCCGCTTTTTGGAGCAAATGAAGTAGTTTTGAGCAAAAAACAAGAAGACAGAATGAACAATCGCACGATAGCCCATCTTTCCGAATACACGGCGCAGAAAAGCGCTCATTCTTCAACCCCGCTTCGAGTTCGCAGTGCTGCTGATCAAAAAGGGAAGCGGGGTGGAGGATTAAGGCCAAAATGAGCGAAATCTGGAAGAAAAACCGTTGAGAACGGTCAAAATTCTCCAACTCCCGCCGTTCAAAACGGTGCGGGGCGGCTGCAGCGCATGCAGCACAGTTCTGGAACTGTTCCCGCACAGTTCCCGCACAGTTTCAGCACAGTGCGAAAACTGTGCGGGAACAGTTCCAGAACATGGGAATCAGTATGAACGCAGCCTTAAGCTTTTCACCATTCAATGTTTAGGTACCTGGAGATTGTTTCCCCAATTCCATGTATTTTGTCTTCCTGATGTGAGCTTTAAGCCGTACAACTCTAATCCGTTCTTCCACTTTTGTACGTCGTCTTATAGCTCCTTACTGGTACTTGCTATCAAGACCACATAGTCTGCGTAGAGAACTGTTTAAAAAACTGTTAAGAAAATAACTGTTTTCAGCGAGGTAACAATCTATATGACAGAGGTTTCATCGATGGTTCAATTACCCGAGTTTGGGTTACTTTCTTTCAGCTGAAGGTACCTGCGAGATGTGCGGTCCTAAACAAAAAAACTCGCGGACCCCAATAATTTCGCATATTCTCGCGGAAAGTCCGCAAATTAACCTGTAGAAAAACTGCGATTATTCTCTGAGCATTCGTCTAAAAATTGGCCAACATTCTTTCAAATTTCTGCAAGCGGACCGGGACCGTGAGAAAACAGCGAACTATTTTTCCGGTGCCCGCTTGCCCAAAAATCGCATGGCCGCCTGCCCCCGGCGATTATCTGAGTATATACAAGACTACTCCTTAGCTCTTTCATATGTGTCGTGATGACCTGACCTCATATTCAAATCCGCATAGGGACTGCTAAGACGCGAGTTTCTGCGTGATGGCGATACACTCTTCTTTTCTATTCAATTTTGGATCCAATGAATAGAAAGGAAGATGTATCGCCATCACGAAGGAGCCGCGCCTTATCAGTCCTTATACGGATTTGAATATGAGATCAGGTCATACAGGGTGTCCCAAAAAATGTATCGAATGTTCCTTAATAACTTCCCTATATGGAAAGCTCTCGCGGATCTCAAGTGTCATAGTGTCAGTGTCATAGTCAAAGTATCAATAGAGTTATTATTATACGATTCTTGGGATAACCTTGGAAAGAAGCATCATAATAAAATGGGATTTTCAAATTCGAAATCAGCGGCTTCCATTACCGTAGTATAAGAGTTTTTGGATTGTTTGGTCTTGTTCCAAGGCAGAATATAGCCTCCAATAGCCTAAAATCTTTGTCGAAGTTCGTAACGTAATCATACAGTAATGAAGGGCGATAGATGATTTGCTCTATACTGTAAATCTAAGTTGAACTCAGCTCTACCGCATGACCCTCAAGACCAGCGAAAACTTTCCATGTAGGGAAGTTATTGAAGATCAAAAATTCGATACATTTTTTAGGACGCCCTTTATTATAAACTGATTGTAAACCAATATCACTTTCTAGATTGCGGAAGGTCAATGGAGAGGGGAGGGGAAACAGACTAAATTCACAACGAGCATTTTATAAGCACAAAAAATAAGGCGCTAAACAACGTCTTTTGCAAAGATTGCGCATCAAGGAATTCTCTAACTGCTAAATTCTTGCAAGCTTTAGGTAGTTTGGATACCCCTAATTTGTGATATGCAACATAGTTGTTCTACTAAAGCAGAAATGGTGTGTCGAGCAAAAGGAATTGCTTGGATCTACGGTATCTTGATGTATCTAAATAACAATCGCAAGGGTAAAACTTCGGAGTGAGTTCTGACAAATGACTTGCACTCAATAAAGTAAGCCTTATTAGAAACCCACTGCAAACTGTTTGAATTTTGAACATTCGTTGGCAGCAATGAACACACCATTCTGTTATCGCTAATTTGCCGATAAGCTGACCTGGTTCAAGTAAGTTTATTGGCTGACCGCTGCAAAGCATCGGGGAAAACACGGTTCATTAATTTGTCATTTTTTTAAGTCAAATAGGCGTTCTCAACTAAAGCAAGTTGCCGAATCAGCTCGGGGAGCAGTTTTAAAGAACGTGTAAACGGCTTCTTACAAGACGCAGAAAGCAACTGCAGAGCGTGTACGGTAGTGCGCGTATTCAATTAATATTCACAGGTAGCGCAAGCAGTTCATTTGTCGTATCAGGGATGATCACAGAACAGTAATTTTCGCATTTTTTACTGGATGTGTTTTGTGATACGGAATTGAGGACATGGAAAGGCCCGAAAAAGACCCCTTGAAAGGTTACATAACGTTACCAGCTGCTTTATCTGTGAACGCGACAACACTTCGCACTAGAAAAGTAGTTTCAGCTCTCTTCAGCTGTAGTGTATGATGTGATTACTGGGGCGGAAGCATAGCCAGAATAACCTTACGAAAGCATAGGTAGGTGCCATATCTTATATATAAAGCTGAATGTCTGTTTGTCTGTCTGTCTGTCTGTCTGTCTGTCTGTACGTATGTTCCGAATAGAAAATTCCATTTCTAAACCGATCCGGACCAAACTTGGCACACATACACTACGGGCCTCGGCGGGTGTCATAGGCTACTTTTCGTCATCGATCGATATCGATTTTATCGATTTTTATCGATTTTTTTGCTGAGTTCACCTACGGGGCTGGGAGTTGGCACAGGGGGGTAATCGAGCATGGGGATTCCGAATACAATATTGGTTTTCAGGATTATCGATTACTTTTATCGATTTTATCGATTTTTTTGCAAAGTTTGAGCTACGGGGCTGGGAGTTCGCACAGGGGGGTAATCGAGCATGGGGATTCCGAATACAATATTGGTTTTCAGGATTATCGATTACTTTTATCGATTTTATCGATTTTTTGCAAAGTTTGAGCTAGGGGGCTGGGAGTTGGCACAGGGGGGTAATCGAGCATGCTGATCATCCCCAAGGGGGGTAATCAGCATGCTCGATTACACTCCTGTGCCAAATTCCAGCCCCCTAGCTCAAATTTTCAAAAAATCGATAAAATCGAAAAAGTAATGGACGATCCTGAAAACTAATATTGTGTTCGTAATCTGCATGCTCGATTACCCCCCTGTGCAAACTCCCAGCCCCGCAGGTCAAACTTTACAAAAAAAATCGATAAAATCGATAAAAGTAATGGACGATCCTGAAAACTAATATTGTGTTCGTAATCAGCATGCTCGATTACCCCCCTGTGCAAACTCCCAGCCCCGCAGGTCAAACTTTACAAAAAAAAATCGATAAAATCGATAAAAGTAATGGACGATCCTGAAAACTAATGTTGTATTCGGAATCCCCATGCTCACTTCCCCCCCCCCTGTGCCAATCCTAGCCCTGTAGGTGAACTCTGCAAAAAAATCGATAAAAATCGGTAAAATCGACATCGATCGATAACGAAAAGTGGACTGTGACACCCGCCGGGGCCCGAAGTGTATGTGTGCCAAGTTTGGTCCGGATACGGCGGAGCCGGGTAAGCCAGCTAGTTATAGATATAGATAGGTGACTTATTCAATTCAACCGATTCATCCCGCCCATCTCACTCGCTATTGGTCAGTTCAGTGATTTGACTAGTAGCGAATGGGTAAATCGCATGAATCGGTTGAACCTGATGTCTGGCACCTACCATAGTCGTGAAGTACATCTTGAGCTATGTATCAGTGATTCTCTGACTAAGAGACATAAGCACGCTTTGCGTAATTTTGATTAACAAGTTTACGAACGTATTCTAACGCGTTTTAGTGTATTTCTATTAGGGATTTCCTAAAAGAAGAATTACGTCGCGGGCTTCAAGTGCAGCCATTGTCGGCCAAAAATCATCATGTATCAGCGAGTACGCAAGGCAGGTCTAGATCATTATGGAAATGCTTCAAAATTGGTCCAGGAAAGGCTATTTGACATCCTCGTTACAAAAATGATACTCATTTCGTTTTTTAGTAGCATAAAAAATCCTATGAAATTTTACAATGACACCCATTTATGTTGAATAAGATATTCGTGTCCAGCAAGTCATTACTTCGCCTGCACAAACTCGGAAAGTTTGGACTTTCCAATCATTTGCAGGTGGATCTCCGAGGTGGCGCAGACGTGAAAACGAAAATAATGCAGCAATCATAAAAATGGTAAAATCCAATCAAAAGAGGTTTCGATAATGCAGTTGTGGCCAAGAAACTTTGAAAGTGGCTTTCCTTTTAATAATGAATCCAAAACTGCCTGATGGGAGCTAGGCCAGACTGCTTGACTACGTAGCATACTTCTCTATGTGTACGCCGCGTACGCCGCGAATCTTAGTCCAACACATGGGCAACGCAAAAAAAAGTTTTTGAGAGCATTTTTTACCTTTTTTTCAAAATAATGTTTCACCGTGATTTGAAAATTTGAGAAAATTGTTACAAAAACACTTTTTGCGTTGCCTCCATGGGTTGCGGCGTACGCAGCGTTCACACACGTGCATGAAGGAACCACATGGGGAGTACGCTACGTAAGTCAAGCAGTCTGGCCCAGCTCCCATCAGGCAGTTTTGGATTTATTATCAAAAGCTAGGTCACTTTCAAAGTTTCTTGGCCGCATTTGCAACTATCGAAACCTCTTTTTGACTGGCTTTCGACAGGATTTTACCATTTTTATGATTGCTGCATGATTTTCTTTTTTCACGTCTGCGCCACCTCGGAGATCCACCTGCAAATAATCGGAAAGTCCAAATTTCATGAGTCTTTGCTAATTGGATGTCATGGTGAAGTTTTATAGGATTTTTTATGCCACTAAAAAGCGAAATGAGTATTATTTTTGTAATTAGGATGTCAAATAACCCTTCCTAGACCAATGTTGAGACATTTCCGTAATAATCTAAACCTGCCTTGCGTACTCTCTGATACATGACGATTTTTGGCAGACAGTGGCTGCGCTTGAACCCCGCGACTTAATCATATGGCAAGGAATGAGTTTACTTTGGAAAGAAAAAAAATGGTTCGAAACTAATTGCCAATCCAATTGAATAGAGGTGCAGATAACTGACATTGCTCAATCCAGATTTAGCTGGTCTTATGGGAGTATTGTTACGTACACATCTGCAACATGCACACAAGCGAATAAAACAGATTTTAGAGAAGTGGATCCATAATGTCATGAAAAAGTTGAAATCGGGAATGACATCAGTTGAAATGTGAAATCTTACTATATTCTCCAAAACCGTGTACCAGTTTAGACTCTGGCAACCATTACCAGTTGCGAATTTTCGGTAGATTTTTTCAAATGCCTTCCCTACCCCGAAGGTTTCTTGCCAACATCCTCTAGGTTCTGGTGGACAGAGGAAGCGGATGCAAACGACTAGCAGATCTGGCGCATCTCTTCGCAGCATGACGCAGTAAGGCGGCATATTTTTATTTTTATTGATAACTAGCTGGCTTACCAGGCTTCGCCCAGCCCTGTCAAAACACTTTAATAAAGTTCCATTCCCTTCCCTGTACAACCTTTCCCTGTGCCCACTTCTTCACGCAATTCCCTATTCCCCTTGTGATAATCAGCATGCTCACTTACCCCCCCCCCCCCTGTGCCAACTCTCAGCCCAGCTCAAACATCGCAAAAAAGCCGATAAAATCGGTATCGATCGATGACGAAAAGTAGCCTATGACACGCTCCCTGCCCCGAAGTGTATTGTGTGCCAAGTTTGGTCGGGATCGGTTCAGGAATGGAATTTTCTATTCCGCACTTACGTACACACAGACATACATACAGACAGACAGACATACGAAAAGACATTTAGCTTCATGTATAAGATTATTTTGAATGCTCTCCAAAGAAGACAGCCGCCAATCAAAAACGAGCATAATTATTAGAATATTATATAATAGATATATATATTATATATTAGAATAGGTGCGCTAAACACAAAATACACGTGTTGAATATCGCTCGGTAGATCTACATGTTTCTGCAGGATCGTTTTTTGCATCTGAGTATTGCAAGTGCCTGCCAGCACAGTGGTTGGTGTAGCACAGGTGGCTGTGCTCGCTGCGCGATTATCACGTAAAAGGTTCGATACTGCGTGGGCGTGCAAGTTCTGCGAAGACATTTGCAGGGTTCGCTGAAGATTCGTAATTTAGTCTGAGCTGGCCTAGCCGTTTATTGTGACTTTGGAGGAAATTACTGCAAAATTCTTTTGTTATCTTCTTTATGATAATCCCGCAAGTTTGATAGCCAAAATCACTCGGTACTTTAGATAACAACCTGGAATGATCGAAAGACTTGGATGCTTTAATTTGACGAGGACAAGGCCCATGATTTTTTTTTTGATTTGATCATCTTGAAACGCAAAGAATTTTGCTACAGGACATTGAACAGTACTGCGCACATTTCGAGCGCTGTGCTGTTACTGTTCCGTAACTTACTGTTCAGTATGAAACCAGCCTTATGATCGTTTCGCGAGGCACAGCGAAGAGCTGCGCTTTTTGCGCATATTCAAGGTGATTTCTCCTTTGCCTACTATGCAGGTGACGCTTTCATTAATGCTGCAGCAAAAGCTCTAGCTTTGAATATAAAGGGATGTTTGTCTGGAAGTGAACATGTCAAAAAATGCGATCTCATGCTTCTTAGAGTCGCATCCATTACACCCCGCTGAAAGAACACAGCTTGCACAAAAGTTTATATTCCAGTGCTCCAGACTGGTTTCAGGTGTCATCACTTTTCTTCGCCATGAGCATATCGTTGGAAGCTTACTGTCGCATAAGCCGTTCTCATTTTTGTTTACAAGGGAAGGTATATGACTCGCAATGGAGTTTTCAAATGAGGTGTATATCAATGGAAAGGTTTTTGTGAGCTGATTTCAGAACAACCTTCCATATCTGCTTATCACCTTACTGAACAAGGTTACAGGCAAATGTTTTGTTTGGCCTCAAATGACACTAGTTTTGGTTGCTTTATTGCAGGACCAAAGCGGCAGAGTAGCTCAAAAACTAATCCCATTAATTTTTTGATGCACAATAAATATATCTCAGACAATTGGGCATGGAACTTTGAATCAAGCTCACAATTTCTACGAATTTAGTTCATTTACAAAATACCCGACCATGCAAATTGGACGGGGAAAAATGCCTCCAACTTTGTTCAGTGGACCGATAAGCAGACATGAAAGGTTGTTTTGAAAACAGCGCTCAAAGACCTTTTGAGTGATATGCACCTCAAAGGGTAACCCCAGTGCGGTCATACATATACTTTCCTTGTTTAGTAATTTTGGTCCCGTAAATAACGAACAGTTCACATAAATTCGGCGATCTCGTGATTTACAACGACTGACAGCCTCATAACAAATCATCTTCCTACGAGAATCTAAATCATGAATTTGAAACAGCGGTCAAATCGGCGTTGTCAAAAACTGTTAACAAAACGTCTTTTGTTCTTATTGAAGCGTTCTTTAAACTGCTGGATAAGCTAATCAACAGCACAGCTCTGCGATGCTCTTCATTTACTTCACATGATAATAAATGAAATTTAAAGGAGAGACGGTCAATCGCTGCGAGTCACCAAATCATCCGCAAAACTCGTTTAGTATGACAAGTAATACGCTTTTTCTTAGTACGGCCATGTAAAAAACAGTAGAATTACTTAGCAATGCATAGACAAAAAAAATTACTTTTACAGCGCCAGGGCATGATTCACTCGTCTGAGGCGCTTCCTTTTAAGGCCGTTAATGCATACGGCACCTCTGCTTCGTCTCTGGCTGAGGACTGACAAAGAGAGGATACTTAGTCGAAAACACCAATCCACATGAGACATATATCTCGCGACTGCTCGGAACGCTGATTTCAAACTGTCCTCCTTATCAGCGGAGCGTTTCTGGATCGGGAGCTTTGACCGTTTCAAGACCCAAAACTGAATGGGTAAAGAGAATAAAATTGATTGTTACAACATGTATATTTCGCAGATAGACTCGTTTTAAGTGTGAGTATAGCAGACAGACATTTTCTTTGCGCAGAGTAATCTGACAGACATCACTCCCCATTCGAGCCCACTGGAGACTTCTGCGTACAATTTTTTTTCCCTCGACTTCAAATTTCCTCCACAAAAACAACCATAACTCGTTGCCCAAAGGCGCTCCGCAGCTAATTTTGCTTGAAATCAGCGCTACGAGCACGTCACGATGATATATGCCTCATCTGGATTGGTGCTTTCGACTAAGTATCCTCTTCTTGTGAGATAGAATCTTGGCATAATGCAGGTTCAGGGACTGGCGGTCTAAAAACTATGGTCTTATGTAAACTCTCCATTATTTACGCTCCGAAACAATCAAATTGGTCGGGTGAGTGACTTTTCATACGATGAGCAATTCGGAGGTGCGAGGTGTGAACACCTACGGTTAAGTGTCAAGTCTCGCACCTCCGCGTCCAGTATACTGTAGAGAGAGAGGGAAGGATTTTTCATACGAATGCCTCCACATCATCTTTTGGCAAAGATCCAGTAAAAACTGGCACCATGCCAGGTTGGGGCCTGCTGGCCTCCATTCCAAAGAAAAACATCTAGATTAGCTTTTGCAGTATCGCGAATTTGGATAAATTTGGAAAACTTAAATACTGTATGGAAAAAGTGTTTTGCTGTGAAAAATAACACTATGATTGTTCCACTTACGAATTTTTTGGTATTCAAGTCGACGTAATTCGGTTTCTTTTGCAAACGTTTTGAACTGATTTGAGTTTAGTGACGGTCTAAAAACCAAAATTCGGGAAAGGGTATTAGGACGCGTAAGTTTTGAAACGTTTATAGCACGTAAGCCTTGAAAGTTATTACATAATGTAATATGAAGTAATATTGTATACACATAGCCCAAATTCGGTGTCATGTGACTTCTTGTTCGCTGTGAACAAGCCATTTGTTTATTTGAGCATCATTTGGAAGATGGCACGCTTGATGAGAAAGAACACGTCAGAGCATGTCATTTATGTAACAACTTGAAGGTTAGCATAGAGGCTTATATGTATGTTTAGCAGTTTTTACAGTACCCCCATTCCTTTTACCCAAAAAAGCTTAGTTTGACTTCAAACCATTTGTGTCGGGCCCTGTGCAGGCAAAAAAGTTTTCTTTTTCACAAAAAATAGAAATCATGCAGCAACTAAAACCCTTAAAGACTCTAGTTCCGTCGTAAAAATTTTTGGCTGCTATCACTCAAAGAGCTCCATCCTAAATACTGCAGCCTGCCACGCGTCCATAACAAGTCTTGAAGTCTCCGCCCATAACAGCTGGCAGCACAATTTCGCTGTTTATCAATGTATCTCTAGATCTTCTGCACACTCGTGCTCGAAAGTATCTTTAGAGCTTGCAAATTTTTCTTCTCTTTTACCTTTCCTCATTGTCGATCAATTGATTATTCATTCAATTTTGATTTTGTGTGCGCCCTCGATTTTACAAAACTTATCTGGCTCCAGTTTGTTGTCATTAATGAGTTTAGTGCGCTACTTTGTTTATTTCAAATCATGCGGCACTAGATTGTTGCCCTTTAATCAAAACTCTTTCATCGAGCGATGTCTTTGTATAAGAAACTTCAGCAACAACAAAATGCTAGAATCAGATTATGCAGATTGCAGATAGTCATGATGCAAACTGTGCAAAATCAAAAGTTGAGAGAGCACACGAATTCGAAATGAATGAAGAAACATTTGATCAACGATGAGACAAGTTAAAAGAAAAGAAAGATTGCAAACTTCAAAGTAGTACTGTCGGAGAACACGAACGAGCGACAGATATAGAAATACATTGATAATCAGCGTGTGCTGCCACGATTTTCTAACTGCGACTGCAGCGCACGCGACAGGCTGCCGCGATCTGTGACGTAGTATGAAAAACTTTATTGGTCGGAGGTTCTATCAACTTTATGCAAAAGTTGAGCTAAAGGATGGGAGCAGGGGCCAGCACGAGTCGGTTTCTAGGGTTTTTAAAAACGGAATCCCCCTTAGTTTTTAAGGACACTGCGAAGTGTCCCTTGACCTTGGAAACCTATCGATCTGAAAAAGATGAAAACAAAAAAGGAGTCGGGCCCGCCTAAGCCTAGTCTGAATGGAAAAAAGTGAAATAAGAGCGGAAATTTGAAATGGAGCTGATTATTACGCGTGCACAAATGTCTTACATTCAATATCTATCAAAGCGATTATGAAGAAGCTAAAGCAAGGATAAACAAAACAAAGACAACGATATGAAAATATCTTAATGCTTAGGGGGAGATTCTTGCCATAAATCCGTCGTGACAGAAATCAAAACTCATGTGAGCTTACAAAAAATATATGCTCTATACGATTTTGGAATATATGGTGGCCGTCTGAAAACGGACTAAAATTGGAAAAGGTATCACCTCACATATCTTTTAAAAAATTTCACATAATTCTTCCAGAGATTTATACCAAATGTCCAAATTTCAGTGTTATATGCTTTTCTCTACTCCTTTTAGCAAGCAATTGTTAATTTCGGTGTTTTCAAATCGAGCGCGCCCTTCGCAAGACACGATGGAGCACGTCCATTGTGAACTCACTTTAAAGCTTGTGCTTGATTGAGTGCCCGCTTTAGGCACTACACGATCTGTGCCGGGCATATAAGTGATCATAATAATTAATAAAATTAAATAACCTTTGTGGAAACACCCCATTACATCTATCGTTTCATCAATTTTTTCAAACTCGAGGCGAGGGGCTGGGAGTGGGCAAAGGAAGGCATGTAAGCATGCTGATTACAAATACAATAACAGTTTTCAGCATTATTAATTCTTTTCTTTAGCTTCTCGATTTTTCTGCAAAAATAATTTACGGGCTAAACAAGGGGAGTAGGCGAGCTGCTAATCACCAATATAACCTTTCATAAAAAATATTATTTTCATTAACTTTATCTATTTTTGCAAACTCTCTGCTACAAACTGGGATTCCGTGGGGAGGGGGGAAGGAAGTGAAAATGGTGACCGCGAAAACGTAATGAGGCCAAGGGACTACCATAAAAAGGCGGCAGAAAAAGGGAATATTGTACAAGGTCAAGAAATGCGTCCTTATCTAGTGCATTGATATCAACGGCGGAGTTGGATACGCCAGTTAGTTTCAAATAAAAATTAAGCGATTTTTGAAAGCTAGCTTATTCTTTTTTAAAAAACCCATGAAAAGCATATCCAAAAGTAGGTGTGAGTTTCAAAAGGTTTGTATTTGGCGTTGGCAAAACCAATCGATTCATCAATCTTCAATCTCCCAGCCACCCAAAGTACTTTTCCAAATATCTGAGGGACAGTTCCATACTTATAGGCGAAAGGTTGAGTTAATCTACTGTCCACACTGTTATCACACCTTGCCGATTTTGGCATTGCATATATCAACATTAACAGAATTATATCTGTATACAATCAAAGAGTAAATGAGCTTATTTATATACAGGGCAATGTTATCCAAAGATTCAAGCCACACCGCGTCGCTTACCTTTATGCAATGTGCATACGGTGCACACGTATGCCGCTTGTCACGTTTTTCACGCATCTGGAGCGACCTAACGGAGAGGCATAAACTGCTTCCCCCTTATGGAAGCACACTGCGGCTCCCTCAATACGAAAACATCAACAACCATATAAGTCATGTATGTTAAATTGTCTTTAGAACTCTCGAATTTTTTTAAATTCGCTCTAACGGTTATCATTTTTATTGATGGGACAGCTACCTTGTTCTGATTCCGGAAACTTTGCGCAGGGCATAGATGCTGTCATCGCACTTCGTACTGTACTAGTTTTAGCACTTGAACACAAGTTTCGAGAGACTTGTGCATAAGTGGACGCAAATACATTATATTAGGTTGTCAAGAAAATAATGTCGGTTTTTATTTGCTTGCTTCAACAAAACAAACAGACTCAACACAACAAAGGGAAGGGGTATTGTTCGATAGAGCAAAGCAAGCTCTACAAGACGGCATTCATGATTTTGTGCCAAGCTCGATCCACGGAGAGTTCGAACTCAAAATCTAAAGATTTCCAAATGCCCAAAAAATCAAAAAAAATCAGATCTTCGTCCAAATAATTTCTATGGACCTCCCACTCGCTCACGTCAATACTTTCGATATCTATCCATATGTGCGATTGCTGTATTTTTTCCTTGAAAGGAAACTGAGAAAACGAAAATCGTCCTGATTTTCTCAAAGAAATGCTGAGCCGTTTTTGCATGTGTAGTTCTACACTACAAACCCAGGTAAACATAGCTGTAGGTTTTCAGCCTATTTCAAGCGGTACTTTTCGAGAAATATCGAGTTCTGATTTTTCTTCTTAGTTTCAGTGCTAAAATCGACATTTCTCGAAAAGTACCGCTCGAAATAGGCTGAAAATCTGCAGTTATGCTTGCCTAGGCTTGTGGTGTAGAACTACATATGCAACAACGGCTCAACATTGCTTTGAGAAAATCAGGGGACTTTTTGTTTTCTCAGTTTCTAGTCAGGGAAAAAATACAGCAATCGCACATATAGATATCAGATATCGAAAGTATTGACGTGAGCGAGTGGGAGGTCCATAGAAATTATTTGGACAAAGATCTGATTTTTTCGATTTTTTGGGGCATTTGGAAATCTTTAGATTTTGAGTTCGAACTCTCCGTTTATCGAGCTTAGCGCAAAATCTTGAGTGCCATCTTGTAGAGCTTGCTTTGCTCTATCGAACAATACACCTTATCCGTAGGGTTGAGTCTGGTTGCTTTGTCAAAGCAAGCAAATAAACACCGACATTATTTTCTTGACAACCTAATAATACCTTAAAGGCAGTGGTTCGGCAAATTTTAACCTAGTCAAATTTTGGCTTACTTGGGGTTATTCAATACGCTGATCCCGAAAATCTACTTTAGAGAGCTTGAAAACGGCGAGAACGAGCGTTTTCAGTGCCCTTTCCTTCGAAAATGGGCGAGTGGAGCAAGGCTGATGACGCTGAATCGTTGCAGGACCCAATGTTTATAGCACTGCGGCGGGCAGCCTCCAATGGTGGGGAAGAATTTGCCAACTCGTCCGGGCGCGTGTAAGATCGGCCTGCGCGTGTAAGTTTGAGAGCAATTTTCTCGGCAGGGAAGGCATGCTGTGCAACCGGGATTGCACTGTTTTCATACTTGGACGATAAGGAACCTACTGCGTTAAAATCCTGGGTTGTCAAGTGTTGCCGATCCACTGTCTTTAACAGTAAATGGCTAACAATAACAAACATCTTAATGTTACTGCATTATTCTTACATTTCTAATAATTGTGAATTTAAGAACGTATTTTTCATTAACTGCTCAGACAAAAAAGGGAACTTCCCGAAGGCTTCAGCGGAATCTCCCAAGGATCACCTGCGGAAGTACCGCTATCGTTTTCGGGAAGTTCCCTCTAGGCTTTCGGGAAATTCCGATGTTTTGGCTTTAGCAGGACTTTTTTACTCGCCTAGTAGCATCGTAAGAATATTTCCTGCTCATTTCTTTGGATGCTTCCATCGTACACATTGTTACACAGACGAGATTTGACAATTATTTATTTATCTATTTTTCGTGGCAATACATTCGCGTAGAAACATTGCGATGATAATAGAAAAGAAACTGCCAAAAATGTGCTACAGAGATCAGATCAGTGAGAATTCGTGAAAGCAACGACTGAACGTTGATAGTGACCTTGATACAAGAGGCATAACGGAAGAAAACCAGAAGAACAAAAAGGAAAAAACAAATATAGGAGGTGGCTGATGTAATATCCGTATTAGAAATGAGGGAATGGTAGCAGTATTGTTGATGGGCAGGAAACTCGCCGACGGACTGGCTATACGTCCCTCATGTGCAGCACCATTCTTCTCTATTCCTTCGACATTCGCGCTTTATCTTCTCTTCCAAATCCCTTCTGCACGGAGTTGGACTTCTAAAAGAAAAAATAAATTTATGGTTCAAAAATCTAAGTCTATACCTTTGCAGAAATCAGTTTTCCTTAATGAAGACGATAGTATCTTATGTCTTCGCTGCAAATTTCAGATTTAGTGGAGAAAACAGTCAAAACCGTAGAAAAGCTTACAGCGCTTTGGAGATGCAGATTCCAATTTGACAACTCCAGTATGACTTCTTCTCAAGAAGGCTGTTGAATTTTTTGTCACGCTCGTCGTCACTTTCGCCTAACGATAGCCAAAAACTGAAATGCTATTCATCAGAGAAATTGAGAACCCCAACGAAAGAAGAACCCCTCACTGAGAACCCCAACGCACCTATCGCGAGAATTTCTCAAAGCATCGAGCCTGTATCCTTGCAAATCGTAGTGCCCTAGATCCAGTGCATCCAGCGCAAAGTCTGAAAAATTAGTTTCCATATGGAATCATACATAACCACTTGTACCTATAAGTGTTATAGTGAGGGATTCCGGCAGGTCGATCAAATATTGTTTGCGTGAGATGTTTGAAGTCCGATGCGCATAATTCCATATGTCGGATGGATTCGGCGCGCAAATCTTCAAGAAGCTTTTGCTGACAACAAGCGCATTTTCTAGTTTAAGAAAGCCATTTTCTACTTCAGTCTCTACCTCAGTCTTCAAGCTTTTATTCTGAAAATTGCTCACTGATTTCATCCAAAAAATAATTGCAAAAAAATTTTGGAACGAACTCATATAACACTCCTTACGATATGGACGAGAGTACGACATTTTAGAATTAGGTCTTGTTTGTTTCTGGTAATTGAGAAGCTCTCTTATTTTTATTGCAATCTCTTAGAACCTCATCTTGCTGTACCGGGCGAAAGTTCCTTGCATTAATTTCTTGCGACTTTTGAGAAAACAGCAGCGACAGGTATATGAACAGAATTTATAGGCTCAAAATTCATCTTGCTTTTTTTTCCTCTTTGCTTTATGCGATTGCACAGAATAAAGAAGACATACTTTTGTGACGAGCAAGAGAGAATTTTAGATTTTCAGCATTGGTTGAAAAGAACGGTTGTTCTTCCAACGATAACAATTCAAAAAAGGGCTGAAAACGGCCAGAACTTTGGTAACAACTTAGCATATTCTAATGGCATGTCAAGAGCATGTCATCGGTTATGTATTTATATCATCACACCTGTTTGAATACTGTGCGCATGAACTCCGTGATGACAAGGACTGTTTTGTGTTTCACTCTGTTTGTCGGGGCGTATGCCCTTAGAATATTGTTGAGGACTGCTTCCTATGATGAGCGTATATTGTGGTCCAGTTAACTCTTGGTTCTAGATACCTTAAATGGAGAGCCGTATTTGATCACGTGATGTCCTTTCAGATTTTCGTAGCCAAAAATTGTTCCCGATGTTTCATTGCTCGCTGCGCCATTGCGCTTGCACATCTGCTTGAGGGCGTTTACTTGCCCCTCAAGCTCTCTCATCTTTGCCAAGAGCAAATTCTCCTGAAAAGTGCCGCACAAGTAATTGGTCAGAAAAAAGATGTAAGATTAGAAAGGTGTTTGTTCTCCAAGTTATTCGTTTGGGTTATGTCACAATAATTTAGATCATCTTATTTACAAATTGCACTCGCCTGGAATCGGGTGCTAAGCGCGTTCTCTACTACCAGTCCTTAGTTTCGATAAGGTCATACAGTGTCCCAAGACGGGACCTTCCGGCACTTTGCGCCAATTTGTAGATGTCTTCCAGATCAAAGCTTTGAATTTGCCGCGTACAGTGGTGCAGCGTTTCCCAAAGGATACGTTTTCGTTGCCTACCGCGACAAGAAGAAGAAATACCTGTAGTGCAGTTTGTGGTAAAGAGGCTCCCCTGGCTAGCATCGCATAAAGAAAAGAGGTGAATTCAAAAGTTCCGATTTCGCGCGACAGACATGTGCGCACAGCCATTTGAAGAAAATACAAACGTTTATGCTTTGAAAGCGCAACTTCAAACCTAATGCATCCGATGGCAGAGTACGTGCATCCGATGGCAATGTACGCGTACAATGCAGTTGAAGCAAAGGAGCAGCTTCAGTTCTTTTTACTCCTACTAAATGGTGTAACGCTATAATGACATCTTTTCATAACATATAAATGAAGTTTGGATATAAACCTGGGGCATCTCTCCAACCATTCTGGTTCAAAGTAGTGCGCTCTAAAACAAATAATAAGTCAAGGTTTGCACTTGAATAATTGCTTTGTTGGTTAAAAATGAAATTTATGAAATGTAACTTGCAAAAAAAATTGTCCAGCAACTAACCTGATTACTGCCCTAGATGTTCCGGACGTTGCGGACGTGTGCAATCACACAATGACTTTGAAACTTAGCTTGGAACATTGGCACGCTAACTGCAAAAAAATATTTTGAATAATAAGATAGCGATTTCTCATGTATGTAGGCGAAAGCGTAGGTATCCTTCACTTCTAATTGCAACAGATTTCCCACTTTAGAGGCGCGGCATACGTCACGCCATTTCATCGCATCGCGATTCTCACAACCAGACAACTGCTACGAGTCCATATCAATCATCCTGCATTTCGGTGGTGATAGTTTTCCAACCGGACTAATCGCGAGTAACTATCACAAGTGAAATGCAAGATGATCGGCATGCAAAGAACTCATAATAGTTGTCTAGAAGCGATAAAATCGCGTGGTGTATGCCCGGCCCTTTGATTTAGGGTGGAGGACTATAAGTCGACGAATGCGGAACAATCCTGCGTAGACTTCTTGCAAAGACGCACATCCTTGCATGTTCGAGGGTGTGTTTTTGTTACAAATGACCGCGGGTGCCGCCTCTTTTCGGCTACATATAGTCCTCTACCCTACTTGCACTGCAGGTAAAACGCGGTAAAGTAGCCGCGCCACTGATGCCGGCATTTTGCGCGCGCAATTGACTGGCGTCATAGGCGTAGTTAGTCGTTCACGCGCAAATTATACCGCATTTCATTTGCTGTACAAGCTAAGTATATCGAGAATTTACTCGACTACAAACCGGAACTACTCAGAAGACCATTTCAGTTCGAACACTTCTCCGCAAAAGAATACTAGAACAATGGCAATGACACAAGCCGCTCGTGACAAACATGATTATACAGGATGCCCCAAAAAAGTCCCTACTGTTTCGTCCTTAGTAACTCTCCTACACCATTGTTTTTCACAGCTCGTAAGGTAACATTGAAGAATTGGCTTAAACTTGAATTTGTAGTATAGGGCGAGTCTTTTCTCTGCTGTAGAATTACGGTAGGAACTCGTCACATATGACGCGTTGTAAGATAGGCATTCTGAAAACAGATATCGGAAAATTCTGAGAAGTTCCTTACATGGTTTTCATGATGCTGATAACACTACACAATTTTTGCGTTTTCAGACCTTTTTGAATGGTGCAATCAAACTTTCGGGATTACCGAAAAGTAAATTGTCACGGTCTATCCGGCTTAACTCATGGAGGAGCACTAATCTGATGTACGAGTTCCGTATTTGTAATCACTGACTTGACTAACCTAGTGTAAGGATTTTCAAATTTGGTTCTCTTCCAGGAGTAAGATATGATTCATAATAAGCCAATAACCTCTTCAAAGTTACTATCGTAAACTTACAGTAACGGAAAGAGGTACATAATCCGCTCCAAATTGTAAATCTAATGTAAGTTGAAGCCAACCCTACAAAATCATACCTCAACAGAGGTGAGACAATGAAGTTATCAACAATCAAATAGCAGAAGAGTTATCAACAATCAGATAGCAGCGACTTCTGAGACATTCCATAAGTTGCAATTGTGGCTTACATGGGCCCTTACAAGACTCTTAGAGAGCGAAACAGCATGCTTCCGCGCAAAACTCACTTGCTCCGCCCTTACTCTCGCCTGCTCAAAGTCTGGCCAATCGCAGCCGACACGCTGACCAATAGTAGTCGCGTCGCTATGAAAGGCAGTTTAGGCTACCGTACTGCTGACCCACATTATCTTATGAACTGCAGTCTCATAAGAAGATGGATGCCCGTATAAGCGAAGCAAACTATGTTTACAAAATTACAAAATTTCTTTTCGACGAACTTACCCAAAGATCTAACATACTGGGCCACTTTTGATCTAGGCAAGGCTGTCTTGCTTTGTTGCCATTATAACTAACCTAGAATCTTGTCAGATGAGCAGGAAGCGGCCTTATCTGTATCGGGCTTATCTTTAGACGAATTTATCTGCGTGGAGGCCCTATATGTCAGATTCTAGGGTAACGACGGATCAAAAAAAAAACCTCTAATGTAATTTGAATATAGAGACACTCAAGAATTTTAAGGGAGTTATTAGCATTCAGAAATTTCTACGCCTAGATCTGTCAGACGGCCGATGGTTCATAAACGCAAGAGAAGTGCAAGGCAGACGACCGAGGTGCAAAAATGAAAGTGGAGTGGCACGCCTACACAATCGATATCGACGAAATCGATAGGTCATGACGCCCACGGTAGACCAAAACTGCGCTATTTTTGACAAATTCTTTGTTTTATTAATGCTTAAATGGTGTAATTTTTAAGTGGTGAGGTTAAAAAGTCCCTTCACTCAGTTCTTTGACAAAAGTTATTCCGAAGTCTTCCTTGCTTCCTACTTCACTTATTTCCAACCTTTCCAGCTCCAAAGTCTAGGGGAAGTTCGCTCATATCTAAGTGCTCGGGAAGTACTGCTTAAGGGAACTTCCTGAGGAATTCCTCGGGAAGTTCCCAACTTTATTGCTGTTGACGTCATTGTTCTCGGGAGGTTCCCATTTTTTCGCCTTCTTTCAGCTCAGTACTAAATCAAGCCCTCGGGAAGTTTCGCAATTTAGCTTGTCCTCGGGAAGTTCCCGTGATTTGGAGGCAACATATTGCCTCCGAATGATCATGCAGTCAATGCTGCGATGAGTGTAGCTGAGACTGTTTTATCACTGCAAGTATTATAATTATTTGAGCTTCTTTAATTTATTAGGGCTTTGAAGGAAAGAATTGGGTTTCATTCATTATTTCTTATGGGTGTCGACTCCAGAATAAAAGAAATTTGTTTGAGAAATGTTTTTTGATGTATTCACTGCGATAAAAAATCATGTAGTTCCAGTATACCTTGCTTAGTACGGTTAAAGCACGTATAAGCATACATATGCGTCAAGGTACATGTGTAGCTTAGAAAGCAGACTTGCTACAGTTTGCAGTGTTTTAAGCGACCATTACACGATTTGTTGCCCCTTTTTCAGCAGTAGAGTTATGATAGAGTAATTAGGCAGAACCTTTTTATTTTATTCCTTGCCGTTAATATCTTGCTCCTGTCTTTTTTCGGATCATCGCATTTGACATCAGTTTCGTGCATAGAAAATGCTTGGTATCACCTGCATCTCTCTTGAGACCAATTCATTCAGTCTACTACGAAAATGCTTTTGAAGCCTCAAGTAGTTGAAGCGGTTCCCTTAACACCTTCCTGCTCTCTTTCATCAACGCGAACATCATTACGAGAAACTTACGAGTGGTGAGGGCTAGCCGTGTATTGATCTATACATTTTCTCACACTGCACTGAGTTAAATCAGCCTTGTAATACCCGTCGCGCTCACCAATGGTGACTGCTAGTTGCGCATCAATCTATGTTACATGTTTTCACATGACAACCGAAACAGCTCCGAAAGACTCTTTGCACTTATGAAAGCAAAGTTTTCAAATGAGAGTTTCGCGGTTTCACGCAATCTGCATTTTGGATTTGAAATCAAGTCCATGAAAACTCACGAATGAAAACGAAAGTGGAGATCAAAATTCCGGGCGCCGTTTCAAAATTATAGCAGAAACCACATTGCCTGTCTTTGTACGAGACAGGTGACTGTAACCCTGGAATGTTGCGGTAGTCAAGTTTGTTTGCTCCAGCTTTGATATTTCTCAATTTTCCCTTTCATTGGTACCGTATCATGATGCAAAACAGCAAACATTGTCTTGAAAGGGGTGCATCTGCAACGGCGCTTCAGCCTCTTTCCCTGCAGTATCCTTAGGCAAACTCGAGGCTCTTCAGGTGACACCACTTCTTAGGATGTGTTTTGACATGCACGCATGGCCCATTTAAGTAGCATGATGAAAATATTGAGTTGGCATGAAAGTTCTTCGCATCGCTTTCAAAAATTCGTAACTTCTTGCTTTCTCAACCGATTTGCATGCTTTTAATCTGATCGGGAGGGTAAGTCATGCTCTTCATAAAAGAATCTTAGCGGCTTCCCAATGAGCATGCATCGTGCAGATAGAAGCGGTAGAATGAAACTACTCAGTTTTTGAATTTTTTGAGTTTTGTCGTAAAAAATCTGAAACTTGCGACAAAAATTGAAGCAGTCGGTATCATAGATTACCAAATCAGATTGCACTTCACCGCTCATCCTTCATGACTATGGGGAATGTGCACAGACATACAAATTTCTTTATATATTATAAAAACTTTAGATGCTATATATATTGCAGATAGATTATAATGTCCGCTCTTTTTAACTGAGCAAAGTTTTGCTGACTGATTCTGTGAAAAGTTATGATTTTTGAGAATAAGGCCGAAAAATCAAACTTGCTGTTTTGTGCTGCTTGAAAAGTCATAATTTTCCACAGAGGCGATCAAACAACGCGAACTTTGGTCAGCTGAAAGGAGCAGGCAACAAAACCTGTAATATCGACTGCTTCTGTTTTTAGTGCAAGTTTCAGATTTACGACTAAACTCAAGGATTCAAAAATTGAGTAGTTTTCTTTACCGCTTCTACTGCACAATGCATGAAATTAAGGTAATGCAAAGAGAATTTTGATCAATTCATTAGTATAGAGAATCACAGTTATAGAATTCATCAGTTAGAGAATTATTTGGAAAAGCGGCAGTTGCGAGAAACCGCAGCGCGGTGAAGGTGATAGCGTAAAGATATGATGCGCAGAGTAATGAGAATTAAGCACCAATCAAAACCATTTTCCAATTTTCATTGCTTTTCGTCACTTCCAACAGATTTTCCTATTCAATCAGACTTCACTATACGTATCCACCCGCCGCACATGTCTTTCTCTGCCATCTGTGTATGTAT
Source organism: Cylicocyclus nassatus (assembly GCA_958299035.1). Lineage (NCBI taxonomy): Eukaryota > Metazoa > Nematoda > Chromadorea > Rhabditida > Strongylidae > Cylicocyclus > Cylicocyclus nassatus. Next base: position 394,635 of record CATQJL010000316.1, on the reverse strand, counting down.
CTGCTCTCATTTTCACTCCTTTCTCCTGCAATCTCGTCTTTTCTGCGTGAACGTGCCTCCATTTTTTGAACAAATTTCATTCTTGAAGGGAAACCAGATTAATACAGTTTTGTCCAATGGAAGTAATGAGTCGTTCTACCATTGCGACAGACCTTAACGCATTTTGAAAAAGCTATCTCTACGATTGCTGCTGCCTCAGCTCTGCGTCTCCGAGCCGCGGCACGCATAGCGAACATATTGTCAACACGCAACAACATTTCATCTATTCTATAGGAAATGCGAAACACCGCATTGCGGACATTGTTTCAACAAGTTTGAGTTTGTTCGTCAAGGAGTAAAATGACCTGGACGAAATAAATAAGAAGTATAAGCCTGCTAAATACACGATTAAACTTGTATAGACAATGTGTGCAATGAGATCTCACGTCTCCTGGTCATAGATTCATGTATCCTGCACTATCGTTGCTATCACGCATATTTAACATAACAGGTCAGCAATAAGATGATGTTATAACTTTATAAAGAGAAGTTTACTGTGACTGACTACAAGGAATGCATTCAATCAGTAAAAGCCGCCACTGTAGATTAAGGCTGCTAATGGCCCTCAAATCAGTCAAAGTGCCACTCACCGAGTAAACAAAAAAAGTTCTCATTTTATTCCCTCCCATCATCTCTGCTTGACAATCGCTTTAATCCAACTCGTTAAGGTATTGACAAGGGAGAAGGATTCAACATTATTTTGAAACTGCAGGCCTTTCTACGAACAAATGCTGCAAATAAGTGTGTACCCTGTTCAGGTTTGGATGCAGGATTTGTTTTCCCTATATCGTAAATGCATTTGGGCGGGAGTCTTACGAATGCTGACTTCTGTATGAGGCTAAAATAGTGAGATCAAGCTGAGCTTTTATTTTTTTTGCAAAAGTCAGATTGTATCCCTGTTTTCGCTCGACTTTCATAGCCATGATAGATGTAGGCAGTGCAGAAGTACGTTTAGAGGGCATAGCTGACAAACAATATTTTGCTCTCTCTTTTTAATTTGGTTGATTGCTTTTTGTAGTCGCAGAAGGGGTCCACGATGACCCAGCCACTGTTTTGATCAGATATATGGCTGGCTCAACATCATGTCTTAACTCATTCGTCTACAACTTCATCCTTTCTTGTCACGAAAAGCCCTGTTCAAGTGATACTGCAGTTTTTTAGCGCCGCATACCACATGTACAAAAGAAGGCGAATTGAGGTCGTTTGATAATTATGGGGTAACCTGTTAAGTAAGAAAGTCAGAGTCAAGCGAGTTGTGTCACACCAAGCCGGAGTCAAGCGTGGGATGTGAGTAGCAGGCCACATGTAGCCGTATTCATCAACGAATTAGTGGGTTCAGAAATCCATTGGATAGGCTTTCCACGAGAATAATATTTACAAAGCCAGTAAGTCGCGGAACTTTGAGTAAAGCCTACTTCTTTTTGGGTAGTGGGTTCCAGAATCCTGAATAAAACCTGGATTCCGGAACTCACAAAAAGCCACTTAATACGACAGTATTCACGAGTCAACTCGCGGGTTGGGCTGGCTCGCGATTGGCTCGTCCCGAAAATCGAGCATACCGTTATTCACGAAACAAGTTAGCCTACCTAGATCCTTTGGTTCAAGCGCTGGGTTAGCGAACTCAAGCACAATGCGAATGTCGCGATGCGACATGCGAACCTAGTCCCACTGCTAAATATGTGAAGTTTTTGTAAGTAATAGCAGTTATTATTGGCAATTCCATGTACTCACAACAGACTTTCACCAGTCTTGACTTTGAGGAATTACGCATGTACATGAAGAATTTTTTCCACTAAGCAATCGTCAATCTTAGTGCCAATGTTGAGACCGAATAATCCGAATATTCGCATAGTCGAATATGGTCGAATAAATGAAGAAGACCTTTATTCAAATATTCGTCCATTCGCGCAACTGGAAAAACAGCTTATTTGAATGTTCGAATTTTCAAAATCTCAAGTGTTAGAATTATTTGCATGTTTCATAGGCGAACATTTTGCATATTGATATACTGCACGAGTCTTTATTCGATGATGTCCAGCCGTTCGACTACGAGTAGTCGAATATTCGATCAAGTTCATTTAATCGAATATGCGAAAATTCGATTTTTAATGTGCCCGTATTAGAATAATGTGAAAATCGGATTTCAAGTCATATTAAGCTGTCAAGAAAAGATTCTCGTTTTTTGGCTACTATAGCATCTCGACCTGGCGACCAGTAAAGATACAAGAGCGGTACCGTTCGATAGAGCAATGGAAACTTTACAAGAAAGCACCCAAAAATTTGCAGCAAATTTCCGTATCTCGAAGCCAAAATTTAAAAGGATTTGACCGCATGGAAAACTCAAGAAAAATCTATCTCGGTCTAAGAATGTCCTACGAACCTCTTGCTTGCTTAGGCACACAGTCTGTACATCTGATATTTACCTGTAAACTTGCTTATTTTCATCGCTAGAACTCGAGAAAAACACATACCTCAAAAAAGGCAAAGAATACGAAAAAGTCTTTTCTGAGGTCTTGCGCTAAATTCAATATTTTTCAAAAGCTATCGCCTGTAAAAGACCAAAAATTATGGTTTTACTTCCACTGGTGCATACTATTTACGAACTCTTGTGCGGCCGATCAGCTGTGTTTCCCACAGCTTATGTTTATGTTTATGCTTTTCAGTGTGCTCAACGGTAGACTCTCAAGCGTATTGGTACTTGTTCATGTTCTATCGCGTATATAAGTAACAGTGGCGGAGCCGCGAGATCTTTGAAAATTAAGTTTATTTGTTATAAAAATGCGCTAGTGACTTGTTTATTCTTGTAAACAATTAAAATAAATTTTAAAAATTCAAGTTAGGTAAATAAATGTTTGCCACGCCCCATTTTTTTCAGATTTAAGGGGTTGGGGACCCGCAAAAATTTTGAGAACCCCCAAAAAATTGTCAAAAAGCATGGCTAGCGCCACGTACCATTATCGGGAAAATTTTTTGCCCTACCTCCCCTCCCCCCCTCCCCCCACGGTCGGAAATCCTGGGGCCGCCCCTGATCAAAGAATATAAATTAGCTGCCATGGTTCTTTCTCATACTCTTCCTTCACAGCATCAGTTCAAGCTTCACTCCACAGTCTCCCAGACTTGATCATAATGTGAATATCTTGAACTTTATGAGAGTATTTGGTTGTCATAGTCGCTTGTGTAGACCGTTAAGTATCAGCACAATAAAGTTTTTACCCGAGTGCGAGATGTCGCAGTGAACTGTGCCCGCAATAATCGGCGCAAAAGTCCCGCGTGGCAATACACAGAAACAAGCGAACCTACAAGAATTATCTACGTGGGAGCAGCCCAGAGCGGTTTTAACAAAAACGGAAAAATTATTTTTTCTCTATTTCTAATCATGGAATTAAACAGCAAATTCACAGGTGAATACCAAATGTGGAATGTATTTGCTTGCGCGAGTGAAAAAGTCGTAGGAATTTTCTAGACGGAGGTTTTTTTTAAGGTTTTTTATGCAATTAAATCCTTTTATTTGGTTTCTAGCTGTGGAACAAACTTTGAGCAAATATTTTGGTGCTATCTTTTATAGCCTGCATTGCTCTATCGAGTAGCACCCTCAGGCATTTTTGAGTTTCGATTAATTGTGATGCCACAGCATGCAAATCAAAAGCAACATTATTTTTTTGACAATCTAATACAGTGCTGGCCAAAACTATACATCCACCCTGATCGCCGAAACTATGCCGCTCTGGAGAACGTCATGCGTAAGTTGGAATGGGACAACATGGGAGTGAAAGTCGACGGCCGGCAGCTACACCACCTTCGCTTTGCTGATGACATCGTATTGATAACACCAAGCATCACGCAGGCGGAATAAATGCTGGCCCAGTTTGACGAAGTGTGTGGAAAGATCGGTCTACGGCTGAATCTAACGAAGACGATGTTCATGAGGAACGGAAGAGTGCCTAATGCTCCTTTCATGCTCAACGGGACGAACATCACCGAATGCTCAAGCTACACCTACCTAGGTCGTGAACTCAATATGATGAACGATCTAGCTCCGGAACTGAGCAGGAGGAAACGTGCAGCATGGGGAGCATATAAGACAACTGAGGACGTAGTGAAGAAGACCAAGAACATCCGGCTCCGCGCCCACCTTTTCAACTCGGCGGTTCTTCCTGCTTTGACGTACGCTTCAGAAACATGGACAATGAGAAAGCAGGATGAACACGCGGTTAGCGTCATCGAACGAGCTGTTGAGAGAGTGATGCTAGGAGTGAATCGACTCACGCAAGTGAGGCAAGGATTACGAAGTTCTACCCTACGTCAACGATCGAAGATCAGGGACGCTGCCGCGTACGCCAAGCAGAACAAGATAAGATGGGCCGGGCACGTAATGCGTTTCGACGACAACCGGTGGACGAGAGCTGTAACAGATTGGATACCACTGGACGTCAAACGCGAACGAGGAAGACCGCCGACGCGATGGTCAGATATGTTCACGAAGTCCTTTAATGAAGTCCTTCAGAGCGTTCCACGTGTTCCTGGTGCGATACGTAAACATTGGTCAACAATCGCCCGAGACAGGGACGAATGGAGGCATCACTGGTACCCGCTCGTGCAACACGATGATCAACGGGGATACAGGTGATACAGGTGAAAGAGTCTGCTCCATGATATCAAAATAAACTTTACCCACTTTGCTTGGATATTGCTCATGAACATTTGTGGCAGGCTATCATTTTGAATCAAATCTCGCTAAAATAACCAGCATAAGTGTGAACTTATTCTTGACAGAGATCTTTCATTTTCTTCGAATTCGAAGCTTCGAAAGGAACCTTTGCAATTCCAAGAAACTTCTCCCCTTTATCGAACAAGTCTTCTTTCTTCAGATCTCACAAGAGCCACTAAGCAGTAGTCTATGTGCACAAGTTGATTGGATTTTGATGCGCATAAGTCATTGCTACTTGCAAAGATCTCGTTTTCACAGACAGTGACTTGATTGTCATAGACGAAAGCGACATTTGTTGCATTGTTCCAGTGTTTTGTTTACCGTAAAACAAAATAAACACACTAGTGCTGAATGAGTCAGAAAAATGCGGTGAGCTGATTACAAGAAATCTGAAGGGCAGAAATGCACTATGAATGTAAAGGCTCCTCTTCATTGCACAAGGGCGGCTCTCGCTCTTTATTTCGCTTTAGATCATGGCAGGTGAAGAGCTACCACTGCTAAGCATCTTGCAAATTTGTACTTAGAGATTCAATAGGTGATTTTCATCGAAAACTGTTTTGAATGCACTCCCCTAAAACAGACACGAAGAATTCCTTAAACAAAACAAGTGCAGTGCACCATTTTTGAATGAAAAAGCATTGTCAGAATCAACTTGAAGACAAAGAGTGTACTTTTCCGTACACTCATTTAGCGCAGATGCAAATTGGACCTTAGCAACAATAGGAACAGTGCCTCAGTGCTTTGTGCATGATTTGCATTTCAACCTCAACGAAGTTTCACCGTGGTAGCACTTGCATAGCAATGTATCTTACAAGTGTATGAAAGTACAGGTAACAGCCCCTATTCCTCGTAGGATAATGTGTAACAAAACATGCAACACAAAATCAGGTTTGAACAATTAGGTTGTAACAGCTTCCGGACAGGGAAATTTCATTTTCACGAAGGATTCCTTAATTCCTCGTTCATTTTTTTCGCACTCACACTTACACTCTAACGACAGATAATTTATATGGTTCTGCAAAAAAAGCCTAATCTTTCCAGACTCGCATCCAGGTTTTATCGATGTCAAAACGTATAGACCCCACACCCAAAAAAAGAACTCTGTGTTTGCAGTAAACAAAGAAGATCATTTAAGATTTGATTTCTGATTAAGGAGACTGCCCACCACAAGAATTGCAAGCTCGAAAATTTGCCCTTTGACCGTGCGTGTTTTCGCAGTTGGCGTGATTTTATGAAGGTCGTCACGATCCATGATGTGCCCCAAAACACTATTCCAACATTATTCGCAGCAATCAAACATTTGATCTATTCCGTGGGAAAAAGGAAGACTTTAAGCTCATTTGCTCAAAAAAGGGGCAACTTCAGGATGCAAAAATGGTCGATTTTTCGAATTCTTTTTTCGATAAAATCTTTTCAGTCTGTGCTCTGAAAATTGTGACGTAGTTTGGAAACAGCCTTAGCAGAGTCTTACTTAAGTAACGAATAAGAGCTCTCCGGCTCTTTTCGTGTCTGAGAAAATCCTGCACTGCCGGGCCGAACTCTAATCATAAGTCGCTTTTTTTCTACTACGCATGCTAATGGCTAAAAATGAGGTGCTGATACCCAACAGAATAGGCGTACCTTGTAGACAACATTGTTTTTGCAGCAAAGTTTGCAGCTCTCAAAAAGAATCGGTTTGCTTGAAGCTACAGCAGTTTGAAAAAATTTCGCAAGCTCCCGGGGACTTTCGCTACAATGCAGCTTTGACAAGAGATCGAATTGTGGTCTATTTTACTTCTATTCCTTCCTATTCATCATTCTCAACGATTTCAGAATAGGTCTTAGAAACGGTAAAAACTTTCGAACCCACCTTATACATATCTCAACATTTGAATATCTATTTTTGATGGTTATTTGAAGTTTCGATAGTTCCGTAGATGCGAATGACTATACAGCTCATTTCATTCTCTGACTAACGAGCGAAGCATTTCCTATAGCCCTGGCCATTGGTGAGATGCATATCGGCTAAAGCACATTTGAACACTCATTTTAAATCTGCATTCCGTTTCTGCATTTTGAAAAAAGCTATGAAAACCTGAATATCCTGTTTTGGCGTTCCTTAAGCTTGAAGCGCTGCTATGCGGTTAGTAGTGCAGTAGAGTAGTGGTCAGCGTGCTGCGATTCGAACCGAGTCAATAGTTCGAAACCAGTGGCAAGGCTCTTATTACATGCACCTTTATTATAACATCCCCTTTTTGAGGTCAAATACAAACAACACTGTTGTAAGGGCCTGCAGTTAGTTCCAAGTGCATATCTGACTCAATTCGAATGAAAAGGGGTTTGCCATTCACCGCATTTGAACCACTTTGACTTATCGCATTGGGAGCACGTCAACCACTACACCATCGCATCATCAACGCACAAAGCAGCGTTCTCGAACGTGAGTGGCGCCCGAAAACGGGATATTCAGGCTTCCATAACCTCTTTCAGAGAGCTTCCGGTAAAGAAGGAATGCACGCTCAAAACCAGCGTTCTAAAATGCTTTAGCCGATATGCATCTTATGTCCAACGGCCAGGGCCATTGGAAGTACTTGCTCATTGGTCAGAGAATGAACATAGTTACTCGAATATGCATATCGAATACTTGAGTATCGAAAACCTTACTCGGAATCGAATATTTATTCAATCCGGTATAAATTATACCCCCCCCCACCCCCGACCCCTCAGGTGTGGCATGCCACATCCCACGCTTACCCTGCATACCGTTGACCCTCGCTTGTCTATACAAGATATGTAATGCGAATGGAAGAGACTGTAACGAATGCCCTGTGCGCGTTAATTGTTTCGTTGTTTGTTAGGTAATTCAGTAGGAAGTAAAGTAGACCATAATTCGTCCTATTGTCAAAGCTAGCAATGTAGCATGTTTTTGTGTTGCACTGACTCGTACTTGCATGTTGTTATTAAACATAGGCACGTAGTAAAGCTAATTCAGTTCAGGTGAACTGAACTGAGGCCCTCATCCAAAATTCAGTAAGGTATATAGATTGCCTATCACCAGCTCTCCACGTTGTAAGAATGCAAAATGAAATTTCAGCTGACCGTCCGTCTACCTGACGAGGTAGTCTACCTTACTTCAGTCAGTTCACATTCAGTTAGACTACCAACTGATGTAAACAGTGTGTCAATGATGGAACGCAGAGAAACTTCTCGTAAGTTGCTCCTGAGTAACTTACGATACACGTCAGTTTAACATGTCGGTGAGGAGCTACAGTGATGCTGACGAGACTTAACAAGATCTAACAAGTGCGGCCACATCCCCACCGCTAGAGCCAATGACGTAGATGTGAATGTTTGGCAAACTCGTCTTGACTCGTATACTTGCATGGACGTAGCGCTCTCAATCTTATCATCGTGGGTGGTTGGCAATATCAATCAATGGCTCGACGAAGGCAAGCTGACTCGTCGAAGCCTCAACTGAGATTTTATTTAGCTGAGGTCGAATGAAGCAGCTTTAATACGGGCCATTATCTTACGAGAAATAGAGGGTGTTACCTGTACTTTCATAAATTGTAAGATACATTGTTATGCGAATGCTATCACGGTGAAACTTTCGTTGAGGTTGTAATGCAAGTCGTGTCCAGAGCAATGAGGCATTGTTCTTATTGTAGTTGAGATCCAATTTGCATCTACGCTAAATGTGTGTACGAAAATGTACACTCTTTGTTTCCAAGTTGATTCCGACAACGCCTTTTCATTCAAAAATGGTGCGCTGCACTTGTTTTGTTCGAGTAATCCTTCGTTTCTATTTTTGGAAGATGCATTCATGGAAACAGTTTTCGTTAAAAACAACCCTCATATTGAATCTCTGAGTATAAAATTAGCAAGATGCTCACTATGTAAAGTTCTTCATCTGCCGTAATTTAGCGGGGAACAAAGAGCGAGAGCCGCCCTTGCGCAATGTGGAGTGCTTACAGTTATAATGCATTTCTGCCCTTCAGATTTCTTGTAATCAGCTCATCCCAATTTTCAGACTCATTCCCCGCGTGTTTGATTGTGTTTTATGGTAAAAAAACACTGCAAAATGCAACAAATACTGCTTTCGGCTTCCCCCAAAATTTTGCAGTAATTCATGGTAATCTCAAAGTATGTATGCGTTATGCTTTTTTTAGTATGACAATCAAGTCACCGCCTGCAAAAATGAGATCTTTATTCGCAGCAACCAAGCAATAACTTGCGCATCAAAGCCAATCAGCTTGCGTACATAGATTAGTGCTTAGTAGCTTTTGAAAGAAGTGAGATCTGAAAAAAACTAGTTGTTTGATGAAAAAGAGAAGTTTTTTGAAATTGAAGAATACATAAATGAACTTTACAATTTCGCTTTACAAATTCGCAATCGAAGAAACTATCCTAAGTACCTTTGAAAATGAAGGTTACAAATTCTTAATTTAGGTCACGGGTCGGCTTCATGTTTTTATAAACAAGCTTTTGTTTTTTTTTCTCGCAACGTTTAATACTAAAATGCAAGGGCACGGTAGGTTTTGCAACGAAACAATAAGCAAAACTTCTAATCACAAAAAATCATGGCAAGAATACTTTACTCGTTGTAATTCAGACACTGAATTCAAACTTTATAGCACGTGATTGCCTGAAATTAATAACGTTCTGCAACAAGTCCCTATTTGAATTCATTACTTACCTCGCAAGATCTGTATTTACCATTCCAAAAATCAAAAACAGCTCGAGCCACTTGTTCCGCAAGGGCGTAGCTGTTTGCACTGAATAGATTACAAGTAAACCATGATGTAGGCAAATTTCCTTTACGCACTCGTGAACTGCGGCAAAACTATTGGTATCAATGAAATCAGCTTCATACGGTCCCTTAGACTATAAATATCAGCCTTGTATTCCATGTAGCAGTAGTATTGCTAAAAAAGTACTTATTTGGATGTCGAAACTAAAAAAACTCTGACATTGCTGAGATTTTCCAAAGCAAGGAAAAAGGAATCAGAAGATATATGCATGGCTCAAACTAACCAAAGAGACCTTACAGATCATATCGAGAACCCACTGGAAAATTTCTGCCCAAGCTAATGGTAAAGATCTTCGTTTCCACGAAGACCAACAATCCATCTTGTAGGAGACGCCAATGGCAATCAAGACCTGAAAACAGTGATAACATTTCAGAAGACAAGTGAATCATTATTTACTAAAATCAATACGATGTTCTTGAATAAATTTAAAGCAAAAAGGTTTTCATAAAAATGACGATTATTCACCAAATGGCTGACCAGTTCGTCACCTTTGCTGGCAGAGGCTCGCCCTGGTTCTACTATCCATACGCCTTCAGTGCTTGTCCAGTAAGAAAATCTTTTTTCGAAGTTATCATTAGCTGACCATTACGAATGGAATATATCAGCGCGGTGCACAAGTTTTCTGTATTTTGGGCTAGATCGCGAACCCCGTATAGTAAAAATAAATAAATATTATAAGAAGCATTCAATGCAAAATTACTTCTTCTTTCTAGCCGTTGTGCTCCCGACACGATCTTTATGACGAGCGCTGAAGTAAATGTTGACCTATCACGTCTAAGTATGGCTATTTAAAATTTTTGTTTTTGACTTGTGAAGATGCTCTGGTAACCACCTGAAAGGGCTAACTTTTCGCAAAATACAGCAACTTTTGTATCTTTCCAGCTTCTTTTTTTTTACAATTTCGCTCAATTATTTGAGAAGAAACTCGAGTTTTGAAGAAATCGCACGACACAATTTCAGTGCTCGGCACGAGGTGGCTTCCCGAAGTTGCAAAAAACAAAGTTTCCATTTGTTTCAATATGATAGTACGACATCCGCCATGAAATCAGAAGAGTAAAAAATATGAAAAGGAACGGAACAAAGCAAAACAAATAAAAACTCCAAAGAACCATTAAACAAACGTGATGATATTCGTATTCTCCGGATTGGCGGCACGTTGTATCCAGCGAGTAGAACTACGCGCTGAAGCAACGTGGCAGCCGCCTTTTAAAATTAAGGAGCTGTAAGTAAGCGGGAAGGAGGGAAAGGCAACTTGAGGTAGTTCATGAGCCACTTTGTAAAGTTTGGGATGTAGATAAAATTTATGTTAAGAAGGGAAGGAAATCATGTGAAGGAGCGAAATTTTATGACTTTCTGTTCCCTAAGCCACCTTGGGTGGTTTCCATGTGGCTTGAAAGCCACCTAATCCGAAAAAAGTTGAGCACGCCTCGTTTCACATAACAATTTTATATTTCTTCATACATTGCCCTAATTCCTCACTGCCCATCTAAACATCAATTTTGGTGTCATTTTATCTTCACTTTGCTGTGAACAAGCTTTTTGTCTGTGCGGGAGAGCATGCCGCCGGGATTCAGGCAGCGTGCCGGCAGCACGCACGCCCCATAACGAAAGACAGCAGTGCGCTTTTCCGCACGAACGATAAATCCTTTGCTTTTTCTCACGAATACGGTATCCAGCTTGCTGAGTAAGCCACCTGTGCTGTGATGGACATATTTGCCCAAACACTGCAAAATCCTTGGGATGTTAGAGTTCAAAACCCGATATAACTATCACCAATTTAACGAAGTGTTGAGCGGTAATCGCTCAAAAATACGTAGATTTCGAAATTTTGGATGGAGGAGTGCGCATTTGTAAAATAAGAAATACAGCAATTTTGTACAAAAGTCGTGTTTCGATGTTGGGGTGTACGGTAATCAGACCCTAAGCGACAGTATCTTGGCGTCAAGGACTTGTCTAGCGACAAGCAGTAATGGGCCCACAACTACAGGTAATTCTACTCTGTCCTAAGTCAAGCCACCAGCTTGATTACGCAATGCACACCATGCGCGGTACTCCACGACATGCCACTTTAATCGCCGCCTTTGGAAGATCTCTTCGCTTTGTTTCTATGGTTCGTTCAGACACTTTAGAACGGTACACACTTCAGTGGTTCGCTTCATAGCGGTTTTACCGGCGAGCCAATGATAGACAGTCGTGTATTTCCGTGCGCAGTGTGCAGATGCACAGTCACATATCAAGTCGACTCGACTATGTATATGCACAGCGTAGAAAAATATTTTTTTTAGACTTTATCATAATCATTGGAGTGCCGAGTCTTTGTATTACCATCACCTGCTCTGTATGTGCAATTTTCCACTATAAAAAGAACAAATACAGTACCCGACGTTTTTTGAACCGATGGCAAGCGCAGGTTTCCACTCATCCTAAGGAAACGTAGGTGCCTTATTTATCAACTGACTATCTTTAGTCAAACTGAATTTTTTCCACAATGTTTCAGAGTCAGTCACCATCACCTAAAAAATCAGCAACTGCCTGATCCGGCTAGTATGGTCATGGCAAATCATTACGCGGATATCAAAGCGTTGGCCAATGCACATAAGTAGGTTTCAACAATATAAGCGGGCAAGGTGGGAGGGAGGAATGGGAAAGACAGTTCCCAGAATTCAAAGTCGTCTGTTTATCTAAATATGTAACATTGGCAGCCATAGAAAACTTTTTTGAATGGACGTCCTTAACCTTGAAGAGTACTCTGCGTTGATACCACTGCTT
>CATQJL010000316.1:359038-381829 GCA_958299035.1 Cylicocyclus nassatus | reverse complement strand
AAGCAGTGGTATCAACGCAGAGTACTTAATTTGCATATCAGGAAAGTTACAATCACAATTTTCTAAGTTTGTGCTTCCTGGTTCCAAATGTTATATGTATTATCTAGTAGGTTCAAGATACGGATTTCACTTTGATCTTAAACAATTAGTAAATCATCCACATATCTGAAAGGTCTGAACAAAATATTGGTTCAGCAGTGGTATCAACGCAGAGTACTGTTTTAAGTAAGAAAGCGTTAGATCTGCCAAGTCTAGGCTAACATTACCAAATTGTGGTACGCCTATCTTTTGTTTTTTTTTGCCCTATTTTGCTATAACTAATCACGCAAATATTTCAAGAGATAAATGATATCTTTTATTTTATAACTTCGCTGTCCAGTTTTGTCTGTAGCAATGTTAAAATAATGAACAGTTCTGTCACTGCAAGTTATATGTCTACTATTACTACTTTTGAGGCAAATTTTCATTACTTCAGTTAGATTGTGTAGAATGGCGATATGGGGAATATTAGTACTTGCAGTGACAGAACTGTTCATTATTTTAACATTGTTACAGACAAAACTGGACAGCGAAGTTATAAAATAAAAGATATCATTTATCTCTTTGAATATTTGCGTGAATAGTTATAGCAAAATAGGGCAAAATATTTTCAAACAAAAGATAGGCTTACCACAATTTGGTAATGCTAGCCCAGACTTGGCAGATCTAACGCTTTCTTACTTAAAACATGTATACATGCTCCAACCATCCTGGAACCAATATTTTGTTCAGACCTTTCAGATATGTGGATGATTTACTAATTGTTTAAGATCAAAGTGAAATCCGTATCTTGAACCTACTATATAATACATATTAGGTTGGAAACTAAGTTTTGCAACTGGTCTCATAACTTCCCTCTCACCCAACATGGCGCACTCAAATTTTGGCATTATGTAGAGAGTAATGTGTGCTACAAGTGCGCACAAACCGTTTGAATTTTGAAAACGAAATAGAAAAGTTTTGGGCATTTTTCAAAACTAGTGAAATTTGAGAATTTTTGGGAATCCAAGCTAAAATCAAGCCTTTAGCAGCCTAGACCACGCGCAGTAATCCGGATTCGTCTACAAATTATTGCTGGAGGTTGAGTCCTTTGGCCTAGTAAGAAAGAAACAGAATTTAGGAGCATGTCGAGATTTGGCGTCCTCACAAAGTTGAACGAGTCATTGTACGCAAGAGTTGCTGGAACGACCGTCAATGACTAAAGAGTCGGAAGCTCAAATTCCGCCGAGACTTTACACAATAAGGTTATTTGACCTGCCGAGCGCGAATATCATATTTATTTGTTGAATCAACGCCTGATTCCTTGTTTAGGGTGAGACCCCATATCGTACACCTACAGTAATGCTACAAAAAAGCCCTTATCACACAGTTTCACTATCTTTTCGTGATCAGCATGTCGGATAACACCCCTACGCCAAGTTTCAGCCAAATCCGTCAAACTCTGAGTTTTTCGCCTTTATACAATACACCTACCGTAACCCTCACTGCGACGTCAGAATTTGGTAGCAGCTGCGCTTGTAGCTTACGTAATAGCCAACAAAGTGGCAAAATTTGAGTGCGCCATGTTGAGTGAGAGGGAAGTTATGAGACCAGTTGCAAAACTTAGTTTCCAACCTAATATAACATTTGGAACCAGGAAGCACAAACTTAGAAAATTGTAATTGTAACTTTCCTGATATGCAAATTATGATTAGAATTAACAGAATGTACACACATTGGAGTAGTCTAACAAAACTGGTTACTTTGATTTTCCTGTAATAAATATACTCACGGAAACTATTGTCAGTATTAGAATCAAAGTAACTGTTATATACGTGAGATACTAAGAATTTACAGAACTTTCACAAGCTTTGACAGTTTCAAACAAAGATTATTGCTTCTAATAAATAAACTTTATAAAATATCTTACTTTCAATATATGTATTTTCCATAAGTAACTTTATTCACTCAAAAACTCTAAACATTTTCATAAGCGTATAAACCAAAAACTTGAATTTTATGTTCCTGATTTTGGATCATAATTATTTCGCTCTGCCCGAATGGTATATAAATTTTGAGGTATAAATACGGCAACGCTTAAGGCTAAACCATTACTCTTCCATTCAAGCTACTCTTCCCTAGTGAAGAGCCTCGGGAGTGGTCTATCATCTTGATACATGTATAGGGGGTAGATCAGAAACAGGCCATACTGTTTATTATCCATGCTACCATTCATCTATTGTAACATGAGTAAAACTGGTAACATCGGTAAGCTCTGACGGATCCCTTAGGCTGCGCACATTTGAGAGAGAGCAATTTTTGGGAACATTGGTTTTTTCAGTTTTGACACGTTTTTGCTTAATATCGGCAGCTTTGACGATTTCTTCATTATTTATGCCTTACTAATTACGGCTAAGAGTTGTTTAAGTCTGTGTGTCTGTGTGCCTGTGTGTACGTCTGTCTGTCACAAAATGCGTTGTGCGAATACCAGCAGAGGTCTTGAGCTAAAATTTTGGTCATAGCATCCTATCAGCATGCAGACAAACTGTGCAAAAACACGAGTCGATCCGATAAGTGAAACCTGTGGAAACTTGCGCCCAACGAATTCGCGCGACTCTTGGCGCACCAAAGTGGGCCTACAATCAGAATTTTTCCAAAGTCGTGGATTCGTTTAGAGGCAGCGTCCAGGCAAATCTGAAAGTAATTTCGGGGCTTTAACTAAGGCACGGCCTAAGAGGCAGCGCAAATGACTCACTAACGGCTGAAATATATGACTCCAAACTGGACCCCAGGATTGTACTATCGGACGGCTTGCATCGCGTTTGCATGCTTTCGCGCCAGGACCCACGCGAAATACGACCCTGGAGTCCAGTTTAGAGGCGAATATCTCAGCCGTTAGAACACCGTCTGAGCTGGCGGTTGGGCAGTGTCTTAGTTAGGGTCCCAAAATCACTGCCACGAAGCAGGGGTGCCGCACTGGTATCTGTACAAACTTCGCTTGTTATCTTTTTTGATTAATTTCAGGTGCGGTTGAGCTCAGAGCACTATCACACGCTTTTCTTCTGCAATCATCGATTTCGAATAGTGCTGGGCAAAATTATAGGTCCACTCTAAAAAATGCCATGCCTCATTCTGTGGTCAATAAAATGTTCTAAAATTTGGTACAACGTGTGTTTACCACCTACTATCAGTCATCAAAACAGGTCTCGTTTCCGTTTGGTTATCCAAAAACTCAAAACTTTTGAAAAAGCAGGCTTGAAAGCTGGTCGAAATTATAGGTTCACCTGGAGTTTTCACTGATTGAAGCACTTTCCGGCTTCCAAATTTTTTAGATAGGTACACGTTCAAAAGTGTTAGATAGCTGCTTTATTCAAGTTGTGTCGTATCTTCAAATGAACCGGTTATCTGCTTTTTTGTCTTGAAAATGCTCTCACATCAATTTCGCTCCAGAAATTTGCTTTGAGCAGGAAATTCTGCAGTTTCTCAGCTGGACTGGAAGCGACTGGGTTTCATCCAGCTTCTGGATGCTTTCGGACGTGAGCATTAAGGATAAAATCTAACTTTTTCCTGCTGAAGCAAATCCGACGTCGACTCAATCGGGAGCCTAAGCCCCGGTCTCTGCCCTAAAACCCTTTTACGTTATCATTATAAACTCACGATATAGTGGAAGCATTTTTTACACAAGAATAAATTTGTACGCCATACTCATAAGCTGCTCTTTGTTTCCTTTTACAGCATGAATTGTGCAGCGTAATGATAGTGGTTACTCACTTTCAAAATAGCTTGCCAAGCAGGGCTCGGCACGACGTGGCTAGATGAAAATGGAAAAAACGAAG
Organism: Cylicocyclus nassatus; assembly: GCA_958299035.1. NCBI lineage: Eukaryota > Metazoa > Nematoda > Chromadorea > Rhabditida > Strongylidae > Cylicocyclus > Cylicocyclus nassatus. Next base: position 377,975 of record CATQJL010000316.1, on the reverse strand, counting down.
TCCCCCTTGACTTTTGGGAATTTTTACGAAGTCCCCTTTGACCCTCAACCAAATTTCTTCTAAAAACCTGAAAAATTCCCCAAAATCCCCTAAAAAACGAAACGTCGACCAAAAAAAAGGTCGCCATCGCCAATTTTCCGTGCCTCTTCGGTCACAAAAACGAAACCCCCTTTGCTTTTCGTCCCAAAAACGATACCCAGCTTGCTTGCAAGCCACCTCGTGCCGAGCCCTGTTGCCATGTGCTACCTCACTTAGATTTTTGACAGTAATTATTTACTAAATAGTAAATACAGCTTGTTTTGCATGTTAGCACATGATTCTCCTGAAAAATTTGGTCAGAGCCACAATTGGTTTTGGTGCTTGTTGCAATCAGTCTCTGCAGGGTGATTTCCGGAGTTATACTAAAATGCTAGGATCTTTAAAAAGTCGTTACCATGAATAAGTACTCCTCTTCGTAGAAACAATGCCTTTACCTTACTTAATGCTTCTGAGGACATTGTAGAAAAGTTTGAAGCCAGAAATTTGAGCTCAGGATTGCAATAATGCCAATGTCAGATTTGCTTCAGCAGCAAAAGGTCAGATTTTTTCTCAATGCTCACGTCAAAAAACATCCAGAAGGTAAATGAAAACCCCGCCGCTTCCAGTCCAGCTGAGAAACTGCAGAATTTCCTACTCAAAGCAGGTTTCCGGAGCGAAATATATGTGAAAGCATTTTGAAGGCAAAAAGCAGCAGATAATCGGTTCTTTTTAAGGTACGACACAGCTTGAATAAAGCAGCTGTTTAACCCTTTTGAATGCGTACCTACCTAAAAATTCGGAAGCCGGGAAGTGCTTCAGTCAGTAAAAACTCCAATGGACCTAACCAGCCTTCAAGCCTGCTTTTCTCAAAAATTTTGAATTTTTCTTGAATAACTAGACAAAAACGAGACCGTTTTGAGACTGATAGCAAGCTGGTAAACACATGGCTGCACCAGATTTTGGAGCATTTTATTGACAATAGAGTGAGATATGGCATTTTTTAGAGTGGACCTATAATTTTTTTCAGCACTGTATAAACATTTTTATATAGCGGAGTGTTTTTGAAGCGACGAGAACCCAGTAACTTACTGAGGAATTGCTTCGGCGGCTCGAGACTTTAAAAGCATTTCTGTGCATGAGTTGGCTGCTTTTCAACATCCAGATCGTTGAACATACCAAGTGCAAATTCCTCAGTATGCTCCTGCCTCGACACTGCGGGGAAAGCGGAGACCGCTTTAGACACGCCGTAAATGACGTTCACGCTTTTCTTTTCTCAACGAACGTCGAGGACAAACCCAGTAACTTACTGAGGTTTGCTTCGGCGGCCTTTCCTGCTTATGATTGAATGGATGCGAACAAGTAGTTGAATAGCGCCATTTTCATCCTTAGAGCACTGGCTTCAGACGTAAGCGAAAAAGACTCCTCCTTTTTCTTAAAAGGTTGTAGCGGTGAGGTTGACATAAAAGGAAAATGAAGGCCATGCTCGGAATATCCACAGACAGAGTGAGTGGTTATTCTTTATTGATTCAAATTCGCATTCATTTTTGGTAGTGCGAGGAACGCCTTCGGAACGTAACTCATTGTAACCAGCAAAGTGACCCCGCTAACTTAGCCTCAAAGTATGCCACCAAAACTACGGTCCACGTGTAATGCAGTCATGCAGGAACAAACGGCTTCAAACGCAGCGTTAACAACAAATGCGGGCAAATGATTTCCAAACGTATTACCATACTAGCTGGCTTACCCGGCTCCGCCTGGCCCTGTCAATGCTATGATTAAGGTTTTATCCCTGTCCCTGTAGAACCTTTCATTGTGCCCACTTCTACATGCAATTCCCTATTCCCTCTGTGTTAGTAACTAGCATGCCCTCCTACCTCCCTTAACACCCCTAACCCCGTAGCTCAAACTTTGCAAAAAAAAACAACAATAAAACCTGTAAAATAAGGATAGTTCTGAAAACTGATGGCGCTATTCGGCTATCAGGGCCAAAACGTCTCTGATGGTTTGATAAATCTTGCTCAAAATCGGTACATGGGGATTATTGAAGCCGCTGATGACGAATATCGTAGTCATTTCGTGCGATATAGCGCCATTTTCTGGGTTTACGTTGGGTACACATAAGAAGCTAAAATCATGGATCATCATTGGACGCTGAAACTTTGAGGGGGGCTAATTGACATGCTGATTACGAATATCATACTCCTTCGGCATTTTGAGGCGATTTCACTGAGTTATGGTAGGTATACTGCAGAGGGGCGAAATCTCAGTTTTGGCTGAAACTCGGTCTAGAGGGATTCGACCTTCTGACCACGTCTAAAACACTCTCGTTGCGTTTTGAGACCTTTTCGCAGAGTTACGGTAGGTACATGGCAGCGGGTAAAAATCATGAACCTGCCTGAAACCTTGGCAGAAAATTACCCAAAGTGCTGTTTCAGGAATATCGTGCTCAATCCCCACGATAAAGGCAATTCGTGTGGTATAAAAGTTTCCCATGACCGTAATGCTTTCCCTTATAGGACCACTGCCGCGCGCGAGACACCCTTCGGCGGCTTTTGCCTAAGCAAAAACAGAGGGAGGGAGATTTGCCGCGTGCGTTACGCGTTGGGACAGGTTATCAATTTCCTTATAGGACCACTGCCGCGCGCGATACACCCTTCGGCGGCTTTTGCCTAAGCAAAAACAGGGGGAGGGAGATTTGCCGCGTGCGGTACACGTTGGGATAGGTAATCAGGATGGCGCTGGAGACCGCCATGCCAAACGACCGTTTCCCCACCTCTTGAACGTCTGCGATCTAAATTGGCCCGAAAGCGAAAAAAATGTCCATTCAAACCCTGCAACTCACCATAACTTCACTAATGCGTTATGCCAGCGAGCAAGCATCATATTTATAAGCAGTATACTTGTGAACCGTTACAGGTAAGGTTTTGAGCTAATCTGGAACTTCGACCCATCTACACTCACTGTAACCAAAGAAATTGCACTATCCTGCGAGCATGATATCCATGTTCAGCGCGCTAAATGACCACCCCAGACGAAGTTTAAAGCAAATCTATGTTTTCGACTTCATGCCATATAACCACCACAACTCTATGATAAGGTCCCAATATGCAGAGGGAGATGGTATTTGTAATTAGCGTGTCGAATAAGCCATATGGACCGAACTCCAGCCGAATTCATGATCTTGACTTCCTACCGTACACCTATAGTAACCACAGTGAAGACGTTCTGCGTAGAAAGTGTATCTGTAATCAGCATGTAAAGGTCCAGGCATACTTCACGCGATTTCAGTCGCGACGCGTTTGGAAATTAGCCAGAAGTCTTTGAATCTAAATTAGCAAACTGCACATGCACAGTGTTTATAACTTACATAACTGATAAAATGCCCTATCTTCTGTACATTTATATGTGCTTACAATGAGTTATTAACACCTGAAATATTGCCAAATCGCGTCGCGAATGAAATCGTTTGAAGTATGCCCGGCCCTTAAGGTAACCCTTATACACGAAGTTTGAGCAAGCTCTACCACAAAAAAATTTTGGGCCCGGACAGCCGAATAGCGCCAAACTAATATTGAACTCGTAATCAGCATGGTCGATTACCCCCTGAGCCAACTCCCAGCCCCGTAGCTCAAACTCTGAAGAAAAATCGATAAAATCCATAAAAGTAATCGATAATCCTGTAAACTAATATTGTATTCGTAATCCCCATGCTCGATTACTCCCCTATGCCAACTCCCAGCCCTGTAGGTGAACTCAGCAAAAAAATCAATGAAAATTGATAGAATCGATATCGATCAATGACGAAAAGTAGCCTATGACACCCGCCGGGGCCCAAAGTGTATGTGTGCCAAGTTTGGCCCGGATCGGTTCGGAAATGGAATTTTCTATTCGGAACATACGTACAGACAGACATACAGACAGACAAAACAGACATTCAGCTTTATATTAGGTTGATGCAAAAGGAATGGCCGATTTGCGAATTCTCAATTTGACGTGCTATAACTTTCTAAAGAATCCACATTTCTGAATGCTGTAAAGATCATCAGAAGCAGCAAATCTTTCGCAATACAGTGCATACTTATTTATACTCAAACCAAAAGGGAAGAGAAATACGGACTAAAAGACAAAGAAGGTTCTCCTGCTAAAACCTTGTTTTGACAATTCATAACTTTCTTCAAAGTTATTTAGTATGAATGATAAGTGGCCTGTCTTGTAGCCGCAGGCCAGTAGTACAAAATATAATAAAAAGAATTTGGACATAAAAGTTTGCGAAAAAGTGAAAAATTGAAATTTAAAATTCCTCAGTTTTTTCAACATTTTTTTGCCGTGCTTCAAAGTCCGGAATAGAATTTTCTGATTTTCTACGTACTGAACAGCTGGATGTTTTTGCGAAAACTATTAATAAGTGTTCTAGCCCTACGCTTACAGAATTGAGCAAAGCTTCGGCGACTGACTTCCTCAGAAGAAAATTATGGGTCATAAAATGACCGCAACAGCTACCCATGTTTGGGCATCGATATCTCGGTCTGGATAACTTCAAAGAATGCAGTTAAGTACGCATAATGTTGACAATTTCTATTACATACAAGAGCTAAATTTTCGAAGAAATCCCATTGATACGCGCTTGAATTCTGGCCGGAAAAGTGAATGCAATGAAATTCTGAATTTGGATGCGGTTATTTGGAGCTCAGTAACTTTATAAGAAATGAGGATGAGAGCCCGTTTTAAGCACCTTTAGATAGAGCATGAAAACAGCATCGCGATGGTGTACTACATCTATTGTAAAGAAGAAGAATTGATGGGGAAAAGTTACCCTGAAGAAAGGCTTGGAAAATCGGCCATTTCTTTTGCATCAGCCTAATATATAAGATGTAATGTGTTCGCTCCAGATATCTCACAAGGAAAGAAAGGTTCGTCGAATGGCATTTTGGGATGATATGAACACTGTTTTGTAGAGCTTTGAACGCTGATTCCAAACCTGTCTTTGCTATCTACTAAGGCTTCTGGGCGAGGAGTTAAGGTTGTGTGAGTAAAAATTTAATGCAGAATTAGTATAAAGTCAGCCGTAACACTTTTTCTGGGACTGGTAGTCGGGTCACTCGGTGCAAAAAATATTCTTGATTCAAATAGGCCAACTCGCTGCTGCCTCATTCAAACGTTAAGAAGAAGTTACGACTGATTTTATACTAATTTTGCATTTGAATTTTTACTCACAATAACCTTCATAACTCCTCGCCAGAAGTCGTCAGCAAATAGCAAAAATAGATTTGGAATCAGCATTCAATGCTCTGCAAGATATTTACATCTCATCTTGAAAGGCAGTTTCGACCGACCGTTTTCTTGTCGGTAAAAGCCTTTGTAATGTTGCGAATTCTGAGAGCACATTTATCAAAGCTATTCATCAATCCACTCTGCTTTTTCGAAGCTGTTGCAAAAGATTACATCGACAAACGGCACAAGTTGGCTGGCTCTTCCCTCAGTGAGTGTTGTTTGGGGTGGACCATACACAAAAGATGAGTCCAACCGTCACCTAGTGCAGCTGTTGCGCATCCAATTCCTGAAGACACCATTAATTCCTGAAAAGATTGAGTGTATTCGATATATGGATGCTGCTCTTTACTACTAGTCAACCATTTTTTTCTATAAAGAAAGTAGCATAAATAAATCATAGTCAGAAAACAGCACTTCAAAAGTGTAGAGCGATAACTTTAGTGTTGGCAGCATAGAAATTGTTATAAACAGATCACAAACGCAAGTCAGAATTTTTCAAAGAATTGATCGGCTTATTGTAGAATAATGCATTCGATATCAACCCTGATACTCGGCTATGCTTTTCGGTTCACCATCTCCCCGTTTTTGAGAAAGCCTGTAATTTGCACAATTAACCTTCAAAATGTACGCCATAATGCTGCGGACAAAAAAGTAGAGCTACAAACAGCAAATCAGTTTGAAATGAGTGCGAGGAGAAGCGAATTCAGAAGGCATCGACATTTTCGAGGCGAGACAGCAATTTTCTCATGTTTGAAGCATTATTTCATTATAACCATCAGCTTTTGAATGAGTCTTAATTATAATTACTTACCCCGCAAAATCGCTCTCTGCTGTAGCACATATCATAAGCAGAGACGGCTAATCCAACCGGATCTTTAAATTTCGATCTAAATAAAGTAGAGTCTCAGAGACTGCGCTAATGATCAAAACTACAATCACTTACTCTGTCAGGAAGACGCTGAGATAATGATTATGTGCTCCATAGTTGCCTTGGGTTCCGTCAGTCCCTCCCAGTTTGAGTTTTGCAAGTTCTACGTGTTTACATGTATAGCTCTGAATTGAGTTTTCAGTAAGCATTCTTAACAAGAAGCTTCCTAGGAACGCAATCTTTGCTGTAAAGGGGACATGCTATTGTTTAAGCAGCTACATGTCTGTGGGGAGTACATATATAACTTTACAATGTCAAACAAGAGCTAATCGTGGGATATGAGAGGGCTTTTCAAAAGTATGTGCCTTCATCTTGAAATTACCGGACCACAGTCTTTCCATGGGATTGCTGGTGACTGCAATTATGAACAAGGGTTTTGACGAACAAGTCTTGTTTGCTCTGCTCTCCAAGAAACTTTTCACAACCCAATGCCGTCCAAAACGGGAGGAACTGAAATTACTGACTTATACAGTATATTGACGAAAAAACCTCAGAGTTCTTACAATCACTAGCAGATGTGCTTGGCCCATCAAGTGAAACAATGTCTACATTGGCCGGGCGCTTTTATATAATGCATCTTGATTCATTAAACATAAGTGCATGTCAATGACTGTGCCCTTCCTTTTGCACTGGTTAACTCTCGAAATGATACTGTTGGTACTGGTATTACTCACGACTAAGAGAATCTCTTGTTTGCTTAACGTAACGCACGTAACGAGCGCCCCCCGGTTTGCTTTCATCCGTCACTTGCACTATTTCGAGGTCGAATAGAGATTCAAAAAAAAGAAATAGTATAGGTCGTAGTTTTCGGTGATGTTTAAGTTCTCGTTGACTAAGCTGCAATGAAATGTAATCTTCTGAAAGAGCGAAAACCTACATCGACTTCTGTTCTTCTCGGGAGTCAAATTCTTCGCACAACAGTGTCGTCTTTTCATCACATCCAAAAGTTTTGTCCAATTTTTGGTTACCTTGTTTCCGACGCCGCTAATTTTTGAAAATTTTTGGCACATAAAGCACTATAATTATGCAATAGAAGATCTTTTACTACTTACTTTTTCCAAAATTTATCAAATCCTGTTGCAACGTTTCTTACAAGAGGGTCAAAATTCGAAGTGGCCGATCCCATCAAGCTTTATCCGTTGAACACTCCATGGGCTGGGTACATATCCACCTTCACTATCTGCTTCTCGGTCTGCTACACAAGATTATGGCCCACGATTCCGCCATGGGGCCGGTTTAAAATGTAATTCAACATCGCGCATCACAAGTGCTCGTCGCCCTCCTTGCAACGTAGGTAAACTCCGTAGCGCATGGTAAGAGTGCAGACTTATAGGACGAGCCACCTTTTTGTTTGCATGTTTGATTCATCTTGTTTGCAACTCGTTTGCAACCCGTTCCTTATATCTAATTGCTAGCGCGAAATCCCTAACGCGGTTAAAAAGGTAATTCAACATCTAAAACTTCGAAAACTTTATTTTTTTGTAATTTGATAGTACGAGCCTAGGCTATCGTGCGCGGCTCCTCTCAAGATAAGATAGCTGTAAAGCGTCTATAATTTCCTTCTCTTTTCTGGGTCCACGGGGCACTTCAGAGCATCCAAATCCCTGCACAAAATGTGACAATACTACCTCCGGCGAGAACATCGCGAGATATCGGCTGAGTCAGCTTCGAAGTCGTTAGATGTTGAATTACCTTTTTAACGCGTTAGGGACTTCGCGCTAGCAATATAGCTATTAGGAATGGGTTGCAAAAGAGTAGCAAGCAAAAGGAATCAAACTTGAAAACAAAAAGGCAGCTCATCCTATGAGTCTGCACAATTACCACTGCGCTACACGCCCATCTCCGTTGCTAGGAGGGCGACGAATACTTATGATGCGCGGCGGCCCCACGGCGGAATCGAGGTCCATAACTTCGTGTAGAAGACGAGAAGCAGATAGTAAAGGCGGATAAGTACCCAGCTCTCCATGGAGTGTTCAACGGTATACAGCTTGTTGAGATTGGCCACTTCGAATTTGGACCATTCCCTTGTTAGCTACAAAATTACAAAACCTGGAGCACAATTTGCCAAATTGCTCATGTTCAAGAAAACCATTTTATGAAGAGAATTTCCGCAGTATCCGCATAAGTTAGTTATGTAAGAGTTTATGCTGGGCAAGTGTGCAGTGGGCTGACACGTTTACGCTTTTAGGTTCCCTACACAAATTGGTACTTCCAAATTTGTCTTCGAATCATAAGTGCGATAGGGGGAGCAGGGTCCCCTCCAGTGGCCGTATTCATCAACAAACCCTGAGGGTTAAATTAACCCTGGAGGGTTAGTTCAACTCTGGACAGCGATTAACTCGTATTCATGAAACACAGAGTAGGCTTAACCCTGAGGTTGAATCTACTTTTAAGGGTAAACCTTACCCGAAAGCGATTAACCCATATTCGTCAACGAAACCTGAGTGTTCTAACCTAAACCCTATACCGCAACCTGAGAGTTTTGAGAGTGAGAGAAACGACCATAACCTTTATGGAAAACGATCAACGAGTATTGTAGTATTTAGTATTAATCGTTGTTATAGTATTTAGTTTCGACTTCGTTTTATGTTCAAATTCGAAGCATATGAAACGCTGACTTTGCGAAAAAAAATTTAGCTTTGGTGACAAATGAATGAGACGAGGAAAAATGGTTGCGCATTCCACTCTGACAAGTGCCAAAACAGAAGCCTTAATGATAACACGTATTGACCCCTAAAAGAGTAGTACAAGCCCGTATAAAACGAACTGCGCAAACGTAAAACTTAGACGGCACAATTGCACACATGAAAATAAACTCACGCTGTAAGATTGGATGCTGCACAGCATGCTAGAGATGTACAGGGTGCCCCAAAAAAATGTTAACACTGTTTGATCGTTAATAACTCCCTTGCTTTCAAGTCTTTCGCCGAGCTTTAGGTACCATTCTGTAGAGCGAGGATAAACTTAGATTTACAGTATCGAGCGAATCATCTAACGCTCTTCGTTACTGTAGAATTACGGTAGGAAATTCCAAAATGTGGAACCGTCATGAAATATGCCCTCTGACAAATTTTTTTTTCAAAAAATCTAAAAAATCGTGTACTAGGGTTTTCGCGCACGCTGATTTTACTACATAACTTTTTGTGAGTGTTTTCAGCTTTTTTGATGGTGTAGTCACATTTTTGGCACATGCTGGGAAGTCAGTTATTACACTTTACCTAGGATAACTTTGAAAAGAAACATCATAATGAAACTAAAATTTCATATCCGAAATCAGCGGCTTTCATTACTATAGTACAAGAGATTTTGGCTTGTTTGGCTCTGTTTCAAAGCAGAAAACGGGCTTTAATAGCTTAAAATCCTTGTCAAATTTCCTACCGTAATTCTACAGTAACGAGGAAAGTTAGATGATTCGCTCGATACTGCAAATCTAAATTTATCCTCGCTCTACAAAATGATGCCTCAAGCTCGGCGAAAGACTTGAAAGCAAGGGAGTTATTAAAGATCAGACAGAGTTAACATTTTTTTGGGACACCCTGTATTATAAAAACTAGTGTGAAGTGAAAAGAATAGAAGTATAAAGTGAATTTAGCACGTATTCAGGCATTTTGTGATGTAAGTTTGCACAGCGCACGCGTAACTGACGCCTTAACCCTCCAGGGTTAGATTAACCCTCAGGGTTCGCTAATGTGAATACGACGACCACAGGTTTGTTGATCGATACAGGTGGATCGCGTTCCGTGGCCCCCTATGCTCAAAGGTTCTTTGATGAATACGGCCAATAAACCCTGATGGTTGAACTTACCCTCCAGAGTAGTTCAACCCTCAGGGTTCGTTGATGAATGCGGCCACAAATGAAGGGGTTTTGGCTATTTCTAATCTAGAAAAGCGAAGGGGGTATCGCTCTTGAAATGTATGCTGACGCATTCTTACATGTCTAACGCAAGCGGGAGTGAAAAGAAGGAAAATAAGTGGTACAGAGGTGTAATATAGAGATTTTCTCAGTGCTTAGGCTTTGGAAGGTCATCCAACAAAGAGTTTTTGGACTCAGGAAAGCTTTATGTTTTACAGTCGACGTACCATTCGAAAGCTTGAAACATACAGAATCGACGTAGACCATCTTTTATTTATTTATTTATTTATTTATTACATACGCTCTAGGCGTTCCTTAAAAAGACAAAAATACACACTTACTCATACTCTTACCACGATAATTCATCATGTAGTTTGGGTCTAAGCATTCGGACTAGATTATTGGAAGTGTGATGAAAGCCTGTTTGTGACTGCTCTAAGATTGTAGTCAACAGAACTGAATTAGTGTGTTTCATGGAGATGGTACCCATGTCCCCTTTTTTGCCAGCAAAACAATTTTGATATAAACAAGCAAACGGCTTGATGGTTGATAAACTGTCTAATCTCACCAAACCAGTATGCCGAGGAGAGTGCAGTGACTCAAATGGATAGCAGTAAGAATTGTAGAGAATGAATAACTCATATGTGAGTAAGATCATATTAAGCTAGTGTAATCTATGGAGTGGTAATCATACCAACTCGTTTGCCAGCAGAAAATGCTCTTGATATAAGCAAAGCGGGGCTCGTTTGATGGAATAGTACTAAAGAACCTTGCCCAAATGATTCTGGGGAGAGCCCAATGACTCCGGGAGAATATCAATGAGTTTCACTTTTTTGTGTATTAACTAGACAAGTCAACAAGCTATACTGATAGAAAAGGGCAAATTGTTTAGACCTGAACTACCATGACAAAACATGGATTAGTAAGACATGTAAAAAGAAAATGCTACTAAGAAAAAACACAAGTTAAAGCCGTATTGGAAATTGAGTTTGTAGTTTGAAAACTTCGTGCACTCGAGTTGAGTGAAACGCATAAATAAAGGCAGGACGAGCAGATCATGAAGATGTTAGGATGACCAGAATGAACGGCACATATCCACATAGATTATAGATGTCATAAGCCTGGTTCTGCCTGAAGTATTTCATTTAGATTTACTTTTTTCAGTTTGAGTTTGAAAATTTTACTATCTTTAGAAGCCAAAATTTCACGAGGTAGTTTTTGAAGCATTTTTGTGTACGATTAAAAAAATCATATCCAAGGAAAAAACGAAATTGTTTTCGCCCACCATATGTTGAAATCGTATGAACGGAAAAACCGGTAGTCCTTCCATGTCTGGGTTTAAACACCCAGTATTTGGAAGGTTTTAGCCTTGTTTCACCCCTATGAATTCTGAAAGCAAGCATAAGATCATGAACAGTACGACGGTAGGACAGACTCTCCATTTTTAGTAATCTCAAGCGTTCTTCGTATGTGCGGTAGGACAGACTCTCCATTTTTAGTAATCTCAAGCGTTCTTCGTAGGTGGGAAAAAAATGGGGATAGGCTGAACTAGAAAAACATCGAAAAAACAAAAGTCTGGTAAAGACTTTCTGAACACTCTCCAAGCATCGTTTATGCTTTCTAAGGAAAGGGCACCATACCTGGCTTGCATATTTTAGCACGGGGATTACTAGGGCTTTATAAAGCTTTAACAATATTTTTATATCAGCTGTCTTTATGTTACGAAATATTGTATATAAGATTGAAAATGCCCGTGCTGTAACGGAAGTAATTTGTAAGTCAGGCGCTAACTTGTCATCAATGAGGATTCCCAAATCTTTGATAGATCTTTCAAGGGCCAAAGCTGTGCCATTGTGTTCACAAAGAACTTCTCGTTCTGTGCCAATGTGGAAGCACGGAACTCTTAGCAACATTCACAGAGATGTCCCACTCAGCGCACCATCGAATCATGGCATCTATGGAACGCTGTAAGGCTCCTCTCACAACGCTGCGGTTCTCGTTATTGTAAGTAGCGAAAATTTTAATGTCGTCAGCGTACATTAGCACATGAACGTTAGAATGCGTTTTGATAAAAAGAAGTGGTGAAAGTGCCCCTCCCTTAGGAAGCCCACTAGGACATGGAAAGTGACCAGAATGTGCCTTACCAACTCGGACAGTCATGTATCTGTAGCTTAAGTAAGAAGTAAGCCAATCAAAAAGAGCTCCTCTGATGCCGTAATGCTCCAGCTTAAATAATAGTTTAGAGTGACCTATACGGTCAAACGCCTTGGACAAATCGAAATAGATAACATCGATTTCATGACCATTCTTGGCGGCCACAACCCAGTCATGTGTGCAGTCTATCAGTTGAGTAACGGTAGATGAACCACGCATAAAACCGTGTTGTTCCGGGGGTATTATTTTAAATCTTTCAAACCAGTCTAGCAATTTATCTCGTATGATCTTTTCTAATATCTTGCACGGTACAGAATTTATGCTTATGCGTCTAAAAACGGAAACAAATTTTGGATTACTTACTTTAGGGACAGCAGTAATAATGGCTTCTTTCCAGATGTAGGGTATTTCCCCACAAAGAAAAGAGATATTAAAAATATGAGAGAGAGAAACTGATAGTTCTTTAGCACATCGTTTGGATATTATTTGTGGGAGTCCATCAAAAGTCTCAAAAGTTGAGTGTTTGAGTTTTTTGAGCTAGCGTTCAACCGTATAGGGCATAATAGTGGGAGCTGGGCACACGTGCCGTAGAGGCGCATCAAGAGTTGTAAAGTTGGAAGTAACTGTTGAAAATGTGCTTGCGAAGAATTCAGCTAATGCTTGCGCTTTGCATTCATCAGACAAATGTGTATTACCCATCATATCTGTGACAGCTCCAAAGCTTTTGGTAGAAGTCTTACTTCGAATGTAACTAAAGAGATTCTTGGAGTGTTTAGACAAAGCCAAGCGTTTTTCACGGTTTGTCAGGAACTTCTTGAGGTGGAATGCAATATCTGAGCAAGCTTTTTTGTAAAGAGGGCTAATGTATTGTTTCGCTTCGAAAAGTCTCTCTTTTTGCTGTAGAAGTGAGCGAATGTGGGAGGGGTATTTCAAATTCCCCACTTTGTGAACATCAAATGGAGTATATTTTGCTAAGATAGCGTACATGATGCAACAAAATCTTTTGTATACTTCTGAAGGTGAAGTATAAGAGTCCAAACATCTGTCCCAGTTAATAGTACTAAGCTCGTCTTTCATTGCTCGGAAGTCTATCTTGGTAAAAATGGGGTATGGCAGGAGCTCACATTTCATTTTGGGCTGTTGAATGCGTAGTGAAATTCTATGACATTATGATCGGATGTGGAAAAAGAAGGTCTATATAATAATTTTGACACATGCTGGGGATTAGCTAGAACTAAATCCAAAATAATATCATTTCGGGTTGCTTCAGTTACAAGTTGCTCCAAGGACAAGTTCTGAAAGAATTCATAGAATTTCTTAACATATGCATAATTATAAAAATGTGAATTCCGTGCGTAATGACATGCTATGGGAAGGTTGAAGTCACCCACGATTAGGATATTTGGAGCGCAGGAGGCAAGCGTAGAGAGCGAGCCCAAGTGTTCATCGTCGGAACTAGAGGTAGAACTGGGACGGCGATAAACACATTTCATTCGTACTTTGGAAAGAGAAAGGTATTGATAGAGACCAAAAGATATAATTTCACTGCGACAAGAAAAGTTGAGTTCGGTTTTTTCACAGAGCAGTAATGATTTAATCAACACACAGACGCCACCTATTTTCCTGCTCTCTGTGAACTTAGATATAAAAAATCATATCTAGTCCAGCATCTGCTGATTTTATGCAATCACTTGAATATAAAAAATCATATCTAGTCCAGCATCTGCTGATTTTATGCAATCACTTTGAGCTCCACTTCTGAAAGAAAGAGGAAATCTAGGAAAAAAAGCGACGGTCTACGTTTAATGGCGAAGCGTCGCTTTTTAATGGGATTAAACTACTGGGCATTCTCAGTCACTCTTTGCATAAAAATTTCTTCACAAAAATAAACACAGTTTTTGACTAAAATGTCTTGCATTTCTGAGTAGAGGGAAGCTAGAGAAAAAGTGAAGACGTCAAATCACTGTTTTGTGAGTTTTCTAAAGGTATGCAGTTGTTCAGTGGGAAAACTCGTGGCTTTTAAAGAGGTGGAGATATTTAGTGATATCTTTTCCACCCGCTCTTGCTTTCTATGGGTCGCCGGAGCAAGGCTTTTTTGGACTGGGAAAGCTTTGTGCACCAACCTTGTATACCATTCGATCTAAGAATACGAGGAATCGACGTAGACCGTCAGTTTTTTTCCTAGCTTTTCTGTGAAGCGAGATACAAGCAGTTTTATCTAGCTATAATATCAGCTCCTGATCAATTATCTTTTCAAACCAAGAAGGTCTTTTTCGAATTTTTATATGATTCGAAAGCTTGAGAAACGAGTAATCTAACTGCTTTTTAGTTGCTATTCTTCTCTCTAATGAAAGAAGATATGGTACGATTCTTGTCAATAAACATGCACTCGTCACTAGCTAGTCCAGATTTTCTACTCTTCCTCAGCTCTTTCTTGCGACAGTGTGTATTCACTGATACAATGTCAATCACTCAAAGAATCAGACAGCCTTTTAATTTTTGATTATGTACCGTTATCAACGCCCTTAGAGTGCGCAGAAGGTCTCAAGTATGCGTTTTTTCAACAAAAGCTATTGCTTCGATACTCTCTTGCAGTCTTGATGTCTGAGGAGAAGAGCAGCTGGCGTTTCCTTTCCGAACAAAAAGTGCTGTTGCAACGGCTGTTTAATTCTGCAGTTATGCTGCGATTCTAGTCTCGACTTCAGGTGAAAGTGGTCAGCCAGATGCCGGCCTTAAATTGAAAAGGGATCAGAGAAATATGTCCACCTATCGCATCTGTGCTTCGAACGTAATTCTACTAGCGGCAGCAACCTACGCATACGACAATTGCACTCGGTACTGTATACTTCAAAGAAACCAAGGGCCGCATGCAGTAACCTCCCCGCTGGAGAGGGGATCGCAGCTCAAAAGAAAGCTTTATATTTTAAAACTCCAGATACCTGGATTTCACGTTATGTACCTATCCTTAAGTATCTACTACCCTTCACTATGAACATCTTGAAGAGGAGGAGAAGCTTTACGAACCGCATTTTCCCGCTTTTGTATGATCCCTGATGATCCCCGGCGCTTTTCTTCAAAATCATTTTTCCTTCTCCGAAGTTAACGAAGACCTTCCAAAGTTGTACCGAACATCTAACACAACAGTGCTACGCGTGTTGCTGATGAGAACAAATGAGTTTTTGAAAAGTCGAATTTTTCGGCAAACCATAAATTTCGACTTGTGGATCATCGAAAATTTCATAACTTCAAAACATCATTTGTTCTTATCAGCAACATGCTTAGCACTGTTGTGTTAGATGTTCAGTACAACTTCAAAAGGTTTTCGTTAACTTCGGAGAAAGAAAAATGACTTCAAAGTAAGCGCCGGGGATCATCAGGGATCACACAAAAGCTGGAAAATGCGGTTCGTACAGCTTCTCGCTCCTCTTCAACATGTTCATAGTGAAGGGTAGTAGGAATACTTACGGATAGGTACACAACGTAAAATCCAGGTATCTAGTTTTCCAGGTGAGTTTCAAAATAAAAAGCTTTCCTTTGAGCTGCGATCCCCTCCCCGCAGGGATGTTAGTGCATGCGGCCCCAAGAGCAAGCAGGGACCATCAGCCAATTAGCTCACTTTTATGCGCGATAATTAAAAAGATTCAAATATTAGAAGGTTGGCAACTGCGGCCAAATGCTTGAATAGCAACCTTAATCTGCCCACAAATATATTTACAAAGCCAAAATTTTTTCAGCTAATTTAATCTCTGAAATATAGGCTACTGATGGCTAGCGTTTGCCTAAGGAATGTGGGAGCAACCGTAACTGAAGAGACGGTTTTGAAAAAATTTGTAAAATTCTCCAACTTCCGCTTCCCTCTAGCTCGCCCTTTGGCATGTCGCAGTTCCCTTGTTTTAGAAAACATTTCTTGCCCAGTCCAGCATAATTTTAATTGCTCAGAACTACTGACTTTGAGAAAAAAGTTTCTTCGAAATTTGCCTGCCTTCCCCCTCATGGTCTACTGCCTCAACGTAGCAAGGGGCCAGGCATTTGCGAAATTTTTTTAAATCGCTGTAACTTCAAGGAGATTGATTTTTCTGTAAAACTACAAACTTCACTGCAAAGACAATTTTGTCCACAACATATATTTGTCTTGCTGGCTTGTCAACGCCTCGCTGCGATCCATCAATATACGCAGAAGGGAAAAAATCGTCGCGAAAAGTGGTCTATCTGTGCAGGATTATCTCAGGAGGATGAGAGCTGGAAAGCCCAGATGCTGTAGTTATATAGAGGTCTGCTGGGGCTGTTATGAGGACCACTCGTGTTTTTGAAAGACCAGCTGCAAAAAAAGTTTTCCATCCCAAAAATACACCTTTTTTCAAGTAAATGAAATCTTCTAGTTTTGCACAGAAAGGACCAATTCTTTAATTAGTGTGATGGGGTAGTGCATTGCACATCTTTTGGACTCATCACACAGGCGTGGCAATCTCCGCAGAAGCGACGCCAGCTGCGAAAAGAGATGCAGTCAGGTGCGAGTTCGACAGCTTGTAACTTTTGAGCGCAAATCGCAAAACGCGAGTGCAGTTGCAGGTCAGAAGTCAACAGTCTTCTTAGTCAGATCACTCATGATTTGGACAAAATTCTTTGAACTGCTAAAAAGAAAAATTGTGAAATTTGTGTGGTTGAAAAGATTTCTCTTCTTGATGCGCAGACCAAACACGTCTTGACATCGATAAAAGTCAGAAGGCGTATTGAAAACTTCAGGCTTCTTTCTACTGAACAGTATAAAAGCGATGTGAAAGTCCGAGCGAGCCCCGAAAAAACGCATTTGAAAATAAAATTTCCAAAAGTGCCCGGAAACTTTCTTTACAACCTAATAATTGCACTACAGGAAACCAAGAACACGAGCTCGATCGCACTCAAGAAGAAGGATGGGACCTTTGCCATACTAGGATAGAAGGTTCCAACCCGAAAACTCGAGTTGGAACCTTCTTTCCGAAGGCGTGGGCTTTGTCGTACCCATTCGTTAGCACCACATGACTCTCACGAAATTTTATCACGACTAGCAGTCCTTCGAATTGCCGAGACAAAGGTAAGTGTCATCAACTGGTACTCATCCACAAAGGCAGCTAATGGAAGCGAGCTGGACAAGCTCCACGAGCAGCTCAAAGACGGTATCTACAAGAACTCGTTTTCTATAAGTTTGTCGTCGACGACTTCAACGCAAGGATAGGGCAGAGGCAGACGAACGTCCAAGAAGATGACAGAATTGGGAATATTGGTCTGAAGAGTCGAAACGAGAACTCGACAGACTCATCGCAGCGGGACTATACAGAAACTCTATTTTCCAAAAAAAACATCGCCGTTGGACACGGGAGTCACCAAACGCACGGCACATGGGAAATCGACCATATACTTGTCAATAAGCGAAGGAGTTTGACGATATCGGAGTGGTTACGGCGTTCTGCAAGACTCGGACTACCGTTTGCTTCGAGCGAAGATCCATATCAATTGAAGAATGGAGGAAAAATTTTCCATCAAGCGAAATTTTGAAGAGAGGCGTGTATGACGAATGCATTGTCGAAAACACCATTGTCAGATATGAGTGAAACGAACGCAATGATCCAAAAGAAGATCTAGGAGAGTTGATCGAAGGACTACGCAGCTGTGCTGAGCAGGCAGCTCTTGCCGTAGAAAGAGGTGGCGGACGTTTGACAAACAACACAAAAGAAAATCTTTCAAAAAGAAGAAGAAGATCGCAAGAAGATCTGAAACGATGTCGACAAAATAAGTTACTCGAGGCAGCACAGGAACAGGAAAAGTCTGAAAAGATGTTGGAGAGATCTTTGCAATACGAATTACTGATACAAGCTCTACTGAGTGGAGACGGAAAATTAGTAAATTCCTGAAAAAATTAGAGCAATAGCGGAAGACTTCTACAACGAACTCTTTTCTCCACGACTCCTGTACCAAACCCGGCTATTCCCCCAAAACCAAGCCGGCGGGAATTTTTTCTTCAGAAGTACGCGCAGCCACAGCATCCTTGAAATCAAGCACAGCTCTTGGTGCGGATGGAATCACCGCCAGTATACTGGTTGTGAGAGCCGGCGCTCACAATGCACATTCTGCTGACAACTTACATGACAGATTATCTGAGAAAGGAAAGGATACCCAACCAGTGGAAGACATTGCACAATTCTATTAAACAAAAAAGCGGTAGAGAAGACTTCAAATTACCCCATCAGCTTAATAAGTGTGCTATATAAGCAAAGATCATCAAATAGCGTATCCCGGAGACTGGATGAAGCACAATGGAACAAGTCGGATTCACCTGCGTCGACACATTCAAGCCGTTTTAAGAATCTTGAAGGTCTGTCGAGAATACGCAATGCCAGAGACCTCGCGTCTGTTGACCACAAAAAGACAGTGTGGAAATCAGTGCCGTTCTAAAACTTTGACCGACCAGGGGATTGACCCTTTCTACATAAGACAATGCGCACTGCAATATGGAATGCCTCATAACCATACAGCTACTCAACTACAGGCTCCACATCCATATCGGTAAACGATGAAGTACGTCAAATTAGTCGCCAAAGCTGTTCCCAGCCGTACTGCGATGGCGGATGCAGTCGCTCGACTGGGATGAGAAGGAAATGCGAATGGAAGATGCGAGTGAATGAACGGATACTTTTCGAGCTTCCGTTTCATAAACGATATCGTTATATTCTTGAAAT
>CATQJL010000316.1:239038-354038 GCA_958299035.1 Cylicocyclus nassatus | reverse complement strand
TTGGTAGAAAACATCTCTTTTATGAAAACGTTTCTCCTGTTTGTTTTTGATGGTTTTAAGGTTATTCAAAAGGCTTCAAGTTTTGTGGGCTATTAATTCGAATTCGTGAGATAAGATCCCAATACTAACTTAAAAGCATAGGTGCGATAAGGTGAGAATGACTCCTCCAGGGTGAAGGGGGTCACAGGGTCGCAGCCTTTC
Organism: Cylicocyclus nassatus; assembly: GCA_958299035.1. Classification (NCBI taxonomy): domain Eukaryota; kingdom Metazoa; phylum Nematoda; class Chromadorea; order Rhabditida; family Strongylidae; genus Cylicocyclus; species Cylicocyclus nassatus. Next base: position 353,837 of record CATQJL010000316.1, on the reverse strand, counting down.
CAGAGTGAAGGGTATTTCACTTTTTAGAGAAATTATAAAATGCTAATTGGGGGAGGGGGAGGGACGGGGGGAGCCATGGTGTTTTCTCATTATTTTACTCAGTCAGTGTTTATGATTTTTCATTCCTTGCCGTTACTGGTTGTCTTTTTTCTGAAATGTAAACCGATGTGCTGCTGGATCAGCACACAGTTATATTTCTAACCAGCACCTTGTATTTTTTCACATTTCCTTTTCCGTTTCTTACATCACTCCGCCTGTTATTGAAATTACCGTAGAAGATGTGCATGGGAGAACATTTGTTTTTCGGAAAGAGTTAGACAATTTTTGAGTAATTACGATTTTTTCAAAAGAAGAAATTCTTAATTTCTGTAGATGAACAGCAATGTTAGCAAGGGAAATGTTTTTAAAACCTTCTTGTCCTCCGCTTTTAGAGCATATATAGTTTGCCTGGAGTCTGTTAAAGAAAGTGCCTGGTGAAGGGTGTGGGTAGTTTTCTGGATATTTACGAGTTTTTAGGATAAAACAAAATCCGTAACTTCTGAAGATGAACGGATAGTGCATGGACATGGTCTCACCATTGGAACCGCCTCGTCCTCCGCGCTCAGAAGTTATACACCTTGCCTTCCTCCGCTCTCAGAAGTTATACACCTTGCCTGAGGTTCGTTACAAAAACTTCTGGGTGAAGGGTGGGTGGAACTTTTATAATGGAAGTGCTCAAGTACAGGCTTTTGTACCATTGTAAAAAGATGTTTACTTGAGCATTCCCACTGTAAAAGTCTCACCCACCCTTCACCCGGCACCTTTTGTAACGAACTCCAGGCAAAGTATACATCTTTTGCAAGCGGAGGACGAGGCGGTTCCAATGATGACCGTCACGGCGTAAAAGATGTTCATCTACGAATTTTATGTTAAAAACTCGAAAATCTCCAGAAATCACTAGTACACACCCTTCACCCAGGCACTTTTTTTGGACGGATCTCAGACATGCTACATATTTTTTGAAGGAGGACGAGGTGGTTTCGATGGTTACTATTTCTTGTACCAGCTATTCATCTACAAAATATATGATTTTATTAATGTTTGAAATTTGTAAATGTTCAGAAATCACTAAACACACCTTTTATTAGGTAGTTCTATGAACGGACTTTAGGCAATCAGTTTATTCCCTAATCAGATGGGAACGTTGTACCACGGAACTTTCCTTGCTGGCTTGCTGTGCAGCTACAGAAGCTACTATTTTTTCCTCCTGGAAGTTCATGAATGCCTATAAATCTTCTTCCTCCTATCCGATGCACAAACAATTTCCGTACAAATATCTCCTTTGCTTGACTTACCTCACTGTTGATATTTTCTCGGCTTTTGGTGAAGGGAGTCATTTTGGTCCCGGCTCAGGGGTAGGATGGTCCAATTCTTACGCCACACCTATGCTCAAAAATACTGGCCTTTCTGACATAGCCTGTGCCAGACGGGTTTGTTAGGTGTTCTTTATTCCAGTCAAGGCCTAACGTTTCGAGCCTTTCGTTTTTCTGAGAGGCCTGAGAACAGCTCAAAGAGTCATTTGTGAAAAGAGGCCATCAAACACTATCCTATGCTAGTTCTCGAACTTCGCTCAACATCCCTACTGCAAAAATTGTTAGCGCCAGAAATTAAACATACCGTTAAGAACACCTCTACAGTTTCTCGTCAGTTTCCGCACCGGAACTGATGGTCTCGGCGGATGGACTAAACTATGCCAGTTGCACATAGCGTGTGATCTATAAATTGCATAACGATATGAATGGTGGGAAGTCGTTGGTGACTGACAGGCACTCATTCTAGTGTTTCTCGCTGGATTCTCTGCAGAAATCCAAAATGCTTCCAGCGCCTTATGGGCTAAGTTTTCGCATTTTATATCAAAATCGTCTTCACTATGCGCTTCGCTTCTATGCCTGCCCAGCGGTGATAACAGGGTTTTACGCCTTTTATCTATCAGATGTTTTTATGCGAGTACTAAGCAATCTTCCAGTATTGCCAATAGAGAAAGCATTGCAACTAAGGTATTTTGATGGATAAACCACTCCCACTTGTGCACGGTCACCTATTTTGCCGTACGGACAGACTACAGATCTTTCTGTTATACAGTATCAATCGTAAAGTTTGTTTTGAACCAATTCCTCTTTGATAATGTCATTTGGGATGTATGCTAAAACAACACCGCCTTGCAGTTGTGTGTATTATGCACTTTCGAAAAGCAGCACCACTGATGTCATAGGGAATAAATGGCAGGCACAGTAGAGCTTATTGCCACGAATGTGGATACTATTTGCGTGATGTTGAACACGCGGCAAACAGTGGTAGCCATTGCTAGCAACCAATATCAGAGGCAAAACTTCGTGAATCGCATCGTTCATTTTCTCAGATGCACCTCCGCATGGCTGTCTTGAACATATTCCTGCTCACTGCTTGTTTTGTAGATGCAGGATGCGAGGAGCTTACATTGATAAGAATGTTCTTTGCGCTTTCCTTGCGGTATCATCGTGCTAACAATGGCGTTGGACAGTTTGACCTGTGCGCTGAAGGAACTATCCGTCGTGCGGTATTTTTCCGGGTGAGAGTTATGTACTGCGACTGCTGGTTGCGTATTTCAAAATACTTTTCCACTGCGGACATTGTGGACGTAAATACACAGCAGTCGTCGATGTACGGCAGTACAGCAGCTGCGCGCTTGTTAAGTTAGCACCAGTTCTCGATTTTACTCATGAAGCAAATGGCAAGGACAAGGTCTAGCCTCTGATCTGTAGCCAATCCGCGTATCTGGGAGTAGTACGTCCCAGATTATCTGAAGGTGTTACATTTCAAGCCTTCGCTTGCTAGGGTCATGTCCGCCTTTTGCCAATCCCAAAAGTATTGATGGTGGCATATTTATCCAATATCTCTGAGAGCGCTTCAAAGTCTGGTTCTGCATATCAGTGTAGAGCGAAGTCACATCGAATGACTCGATTACAGGTTTTAGTTTTTGAATCAAACTTGGCGTTTTTCGATGAAATCACGCGAAATGGATAAATGCGCCGGTACTTTGAGTAACAGTTGACTCGCAATTTTGTTTAAGAATCACGAAATTCGATCGGTAAGACCGCCTATACAACTGATAATAGGTCTAATTTTGTAAAATCGGCTAAGATTGAACTCAACCGCAAGAAAATTTTGTGCTCCTTAACAAGGCTATAATACGCTAAAAACTTGGAGTCCTAAGTTTCAACTTGCTTACGAATCTGTCGTCGAGTCCGGCAGATTTATCTATCATAGTCCAAGCCTCATTCACTTTCTATATTGCGAGTGAAATTCTTTCGCGGAGACTACTTTATACATGGTGGATTCCGCCAGATGAGCTGCTGTTATATGGCGATCCAGCTTTTGAGGCATTATTACGAATACGCCGCATTTATCGCTTATAGACAACCGCACCGAACCGTAAGAAACGAGTTCACGTATCTTTTTGAAACCCTGTTACTGTTCAGGTGTCAGGTTAGTCTGATGTTGATGTTTCGTTCTATTTGGAACTTCGAGAACACAAGAACATAAGAGATGGAACTTAATGTTTATTTCGGGAATGGGATTAGGTCGTCTGTACAACGACTGTGGGGAAGAAATCGAGGGTGATAAGCTGTTGGCGCCGAAAGCTGTTGCTGTTGGACTATACTTGTATTTAATGCGTAGTCTTAGAGTGTCTCTGAAACGGTGCAGGCTTCCTACTACTCTGCGTTAGGCGAAAAAGCCGAAACATAAGCCGAATAAACTGTTATAAATCTTACTCTGGCATAAGCAATCAAAAAGAATCGTCTTAAAAGATTCAGGATTCGCTGACGATGACGATTCCGCTTTGAGCTGTTTTCAAGCCTCAGGAAAACGAAAGGCGTCGAAACAAAACGAAAGGCGTCGAAACATTGCGTAGATTGTCGATTTGACGAGTACTTGGCAACTTGAATAGATTTTTGCTCAAAAATGTAACCCACGGTGTTGTCATTATTCTTAGGTGACTAACAAGCCATACTAATTCCAATAACCGATTTAAACTCGCATCACTGTTATATTCTTCTTGAGCCTGTCACCAAGATTGTCAGTAACTTTATTACGGCTGACGTTTCGGCGTCGTCGCCTTTCTCAGAGCCTGGAAAGATCACAAAACATTGTGCTATTCTCTCAAACACCTATCCGACGACAAGATATAATCCAGCGTCATGGATAGGAGCTGAAACGACAACAGAGACATGAAGAACTGAGTCAGCGCTTACCGAGAGAGCCATTATGTGAGCAAACCACCTATGCGGAGTGCGCCTAACTGTTTATTACTTTGCGAGCCCTTAAGTATCTGACCCTGACCCCGTAGATCAAAACCCACAAAGGGTCTGATATGGGGCCAACTCTCTGGTCACGGCGATGCATTCGTCTTTACGGTTCATTTTTGGTTTTTTGAGGTGATCCAAAAAGCCCCTAACGTTTTGCGAGCTATTAGTCGGGCTCGTGCAACAAGATCGTGACTGTTGTTGGAAATAAGTTGTCGCTATGGCATTGCCTGCGATGCGCACCTAAAGCTGTGGATAACTTAGACTTTTCGAGGCCGTCCAAGTGCTCCTTGATCCTAACGCATAAAGGCCTACCAGTTTTTCCTCTGTATTGATCCACACACAGCTAACATGTGATAACGTAGACCAACCCCGACTTCAAGCAATCACCTGGCCTCCCATGTAGACATATAGCGCATTGAGGACTTGGGCACAGGCGGTCGTATGCGCAATTACGTACCAATTGTTTTTTGAGATTGGAGGGGGAGGATATCTATAACCCTAACGTGCTCTTCAAGCCCGGCGTGGCGTAAGCTTCTTCTTATTGTTCTACTGAAATCATCCGATATAAAAGGAACGCAAAATGGAATTTTGGCAGGTTGGTCAACTGCGTGCGGTCTGCGCGCTGGCCGACGAGTGTACTTTGACGGGTTATCGCTTATAGGGTAACCATTGGCTTGCGCGATCTTTTTGGCGAGTTTCAGCGATTTCTCGCGCTCGCAAGAATTGGAGGAGACCGCCTTGGCTGTTTTGAACATGCTGCCTACCACCGACCTTTTAGTGCTGTTGGGATGAGCAGAGCGGTAATGTACAATGATGTTCCTGCTACTGGGCTTGCGATACCACTTAGTTTTGTATGAGCCATTGCATACATGTATCTGCACATTAAGAAAGGCTAACCAATTGTCATGAGGTGTCTCCCGAGTGAACTTTATGTTGGGAGACTGGCTGTTGAGGAGATTGTAGCAGATGTCCATTTCTTCTTGTGTAGGGCATACAATGCAACAATCATCTATGTAGCGGCAGTATAGCAGCGGCCTTCGCGCGGGGCTTTCAATTTTAGACATGAAAGCTATGGCTACAGTGGGTGCCAAGCGCTGCCCCATGGCTAACCTCCTTACTTGCTGGAAATACTGCCCCGACCACCGGAAGATGTTACAGCCCAGGCATTCCCCCAGGAGTGTTCCCTCATGATCTGACTGATGTTAAGTCCGTGCATGTTCAAAGAGTCCTGGTACTCCGAAAAAGTTCAAATACAGCCTATAGCGGCTATATAGCGGCTTCATTTGAAACGTTGGTGTACAAAACGGTGACATCAAAGGACTCAATGACACAATCCCTACTTAGCTGCGTCCTACTTAGGTGGTCTAAGAACATTTTGGTGTATGTGAGATGTACAGGCATATGTGGTAGTAGCTGTACGAGAATCACGTTCAGCAACCACGAAATTCTATCATTAGGGCCTCCCACATGACTTATTATGGGTCTTACTTTGAAGTCGGCGGGATTTGTGGAGAGTAGGGTAGACGCGAAAACTTTGTGTATTTTTACTACTACATAGAGCACTAGGCACTTGGGAAGATCGCATTTGAGACGTGATATCAAAGACTTAGGTAAGCCTGCGGAATTGGCAACATCAACCCAAACCCGGTTCAAGCGTCGGTACTGCTTCGCAAAGTCTTCTCAGACGAGGGGCGGTACAGCGTGACGTTATCCAGGTGTCGTCTCGTGATAGCCACATCTAGTTCACGTGACATAACAACGAAATTCCCTCCCTTATCGCTAGTCGATATTTTGATCTGCTTGGCAGCGCACAAGTTACGCAATTCGCGTAGACCACGGTTTTGTGTGGGCGTGAGACTAAACTAGATTAAACTCGCATCAATTCTTATAAAAAAATCTTCCTTTTGTAGTTATCTATCTTACACGAAAAAGCTTTTGGAATAAGTAGTAGTTCACAATTCATTCGTGATAAAGGACATGTTCAGTAAGTTTTAAAGCCATCATTTAGTGACTACGAGGAAGGTGCGGATAGTAGAGGGGTGGATCCTCTGCGAAGCAGTGGTGACGCACTGGTGTCGTAGTAATTGTGTTGAAATCAAGTTTGATAGCCAAAAGACTTCATCATTTGAGCCACCGCAGCTGCTTATAAAGGGTCGTATCCAGGGTCAAGCAAGGGGTGTGGCACACAATCGCTGGTTACGACCCCCCCCCCCCCCTGAACTATATACCTAAGATAGCATCACCAGAGTTGAGAAAGAGGTCAGGCACAAGTCTTTCGAAACCCCCAGCCCTCAAACGACCCCTTCTTCCTCCTCTTAACCTCTGGACCTCAAAGTGTGACATTCTGGAGGACACCATCTTTTCCTAGAGAGTTTTTAGATTTCTGAGAGCTGTACGCCCGATTTTATGTGACTGCACTTTACAATCACACGTAATTTGACGGCTGATTTTGATCTAAACGGGCATATTGAAAGGGCCATAATTTTCTTATGGGTGGGGCGTTCGGCTCCAAGTTTCCTAAGTAGCAAGAAGAAGCTATGTGCTCAATACTCATACCAGCAATGGAGCGCTTTCTGGATTTTGAAGGCAAGTTAAGAGGGTGCGGCACACCCCTTAAAAGCTGCGGCAGCCGCAGCTTTTGAGGGGGTGTGCCGCAGCTTTAGCTGCCGCAGCACCCCATTAACTATATCAAAAAAACATTTTTAGCGGACAGTATTTAAATGAATCGATAGCCTAAACCTTGTAGATTCCATAGGACTGTTTGGAGCCTGATTTGTCTTCTTAGCTCAAGTAATATTTGGTGAAGCACAGCGATCAAAAGCGAAAAATGGGAAAATTGAGATTTTGGTTGGCTTCTAATTCCGCAGTTTGCAGGTTTTCTGATGCGGGATTCCTGAGATGAACAAAGAAGGAGTAGTGATTTGTCTTAAGTGCAAAAACGGATAGCTAATTCACCTTTGAAACAAAGTTAACCATGTTGGAATTTGATCATTTCATTTAGGTTGCATAGTATCTTAAACCTTCAGAATTCGCTCACACTTTTTCTACAGGGGTTAATTGACATGCTAATTAAGGATATGATACGAATATCATGTTATCACTATTATCAGATTACCCAACTACGATCCCCTCCCCTTTTGACTCCTCGATACGACCTCCCAGGTGTGGCGTGCCGCACCCCACGCTTGACCCTGGTCATATCTTGTAGTAATGGATTTACGGAGAAAAATTCTGACGCAGAGTTATTGTGTCTTTATAACACAAAAGAGTTGAACATTTGGGTAACGATCTTAAGATGCGATATCAAAGCTTTGGCTAAGTAGCTGTAGTTTGCTATACCCATACTCTGTTAAAACGACAATGTTGTCTCACAATCACAATCTTTATTATCATTCAAATACGCAATGCCAAGATTTATCTACAATCGAACATATGATTCAGTGTTCCTGCATCATGGCCTTACTTCTCTCAGACGATTTGGGAGTCTTTAAAAAATTATCAAGAAGTTTTCACGAGCTGTTCAAGGTAATGTCAAGGCAAATCTGAACATACAAGAATTTTACGTGAAATGTAGTTCTGGGACCCTAAGTAAAGCACTGCCCAAGCGGCTGCGCGAATAATTAATAATTAATACGGCTGAGATCCTCTCAAAATTGACCCGAGGATCGTATTAATGGACGAATTGCCACAAGCTGGCATGTTATCATACCGCGACCCATCAATTTCGCGTGAGTCCTCGCGCGAAATTATGCAAGCACGATGCAAGCCGTCCGTTTATACGATCCTGGAATCCAGTTTGGAGGCAAATGTCTCAGCAGTGATTGAATCGATAACGCTACCGCTTGGGCAGTGTCTTGATTTTGGCCCCAAAATTACTCTCCACGTGAGATCTTTGCGGGTCTAGATTTGGGGAAGATGTGCGCAGTACTGTGAGAAATGTAGTCGTCCTCTTGATTTCCCAGTCTCTTCTTCCCTGTTGCATTCACTCTCCTCCACGAAAGTGAATGAGCATGACAGAACATGAATAAGCATGCGATTAAGAAAATCTGCAGCAAAAGCTTTTCCTTTCATCGAACTTAAGAAATTGTGCCGTTTTACTTCGATATGTAACGAACACATCCAATCACTTCTAGCTGGAATAAAGTCATCCTTCTCCTGTCAATGGCCTACTCAAAGGATGTTGAAAATGTACGAGAAATCGGATTTAAGTCACTTGCACATTCTCTGCAAGGAGTATCTGGTGTTGGAGGTAGACTAAAATCAAAACAGTTGTGTTTAATTTTGACTGCCAGAGAGAGTGTTGAACACAAAGACTGGCTAGTTTATTCAAGCACTGTTGTGAAGCAACGTTGACGAAAAGTCATTTCTCTATTGAAAGTGCGGGTACCAATAAAAAACTTTTATGTGACTTTAGCTTTTTGTAATTCACACGTTTCGTAGTACATTTGGCAAGCAACTTCAATAAGGCAGTACGCACTTTAGCAACACATTGTGACTTTTCAAATTTTTGGACGATGAGCAAAAACACCGAACGGATTATGAACGAATCTAAGTCCATGCGCTAATGAATTGTCACCTGTGACTTAGACTCAGGTGTGTTGAGATGACCTGGAAAACCAAACGCCTCTAGGCTTTTATTATAGAGTATAGAAATTATACATGTGTTACAACGCTAAGTTCAGAGTACAAGGGTTTAGTTGACCAATTGGCAAACAACTTATTTTTGCAACACACTATAACCCGTAGTAAACCCTCATTCATCTCAGCTGGCCTGAGATTAGTCATTAAGAAGGAATTTCCTTGGGTGAACCTTTAGGATAGTCAGTTACAGCCAGAAGACTGTCCGGTCAAATTCACAGTCAGTTTACCAGAATGCCACTTATCCCAGCTTGAATTTTAGGATGACCAGAGAAAGATAGTGTGCAAATGAAGAAAATCAAACAAATTTACTGTAAGATACTCGTGAGTAACTTACGGGATAATTCAGTTGAAGTGCTACTATGGTACAAAATTCTCAAAATTGCACTATTTCGGCGGCCTAAATGGGAGAGGATCAATGAACAGCTGATTGCGGCGAGAAAAGCACAAAAAGCAGGATTTCTTCTTTTTTTAGAGCTTGCTTATGCTTCTCTTTCAAGAACTACTTTGAACAAGGATTTCTTGATTTTCCTTTGCTTTATGTTTCAGAATTTTAATTTTTTGTGACATCCTTGTCAAAATATGATAGTTTTGTTTTATCCATTTGTTTGCTTGGCGATATCCTCAATACAGCGGTCGCCATCGATTTTTCTCGATAATGGCCACTATCAAAGACTGTCTGAGGTGGCGCAAAAATTTGCCATTAGCCGGCGAACCATGGACTTTCGCGTTAAAACCCATTCACTTAGCCGTTCGACCAAACCGCTTAAGGGTTTTAGTATTTGAGAATGCACAAGATCTCTAGGTCTAGAAAGCGATAGGAATTCAGATCGATGGCTCACCGGATGCCGGACGAGGCGCTCTACGTAAACAGAGGTTTACTATAGGTCTATAATGTGCAGAAATGTTTTTGTATCTTGCGTTATATACCACCTCTATTATCCTCGCTGCAATTTTTTTACTCCACATGAAATATTTTTTCTTTTGACTTAACTAAGACACACATCACAAAAGACAGAATGGTTTACGTCATTTTACTCTTTGATTCGCACCTAACAATGCAACATTCGTCTCCAACTGCATACTACAAAAAAGTGAATTTTTTTTTGGGGAGAGGGGAGGGGCCTATGCAGTGTTTCTTATTATAAACAGCTAGTTTTTGAGCATCCTCAAAAAAAATAACTTTGAAGAGCACCCAGATAAAGCTTATGACCCTAAAATTTGAATTTTTCGTATGTAAAATCGACAATGGAAAGCACTTGGAGTTTAGAGGCAAACTATTTTTCAAAATCATGGACACTGCTCATAGCTGTTCATTGCTCACGATTTGAGTTCAAAGCTTCCTCGTTTTATAAGGACCGCAAACCTCAAAATTCAAAAGTAAAAACAGGTACACCACAGGGAATTACAGTTAACAAGAAGTTTACTGACTTATAACTAATTCGAATAATATTCGAACTAAGATTGAATAATATTCGCCCGTTTGAATATTTTTGAAAAGCCGATTACTCGATATTCGTTCGTTCGACGAAATTTTTCGGTTGTTTCAACTATAGTTTTCCTCCACCGGTGATCCAATCAAGCGTAGCTGGCCTTATGCGCACCGGGTGTCTTTCATGGACTGCGTCTTTGTCCGACTGATTCTTGCCCTATCCTTCTTCTCTTTTGTTTAACTTCTTCAGTCTTTCGGCTTTGCTAACAGATTTCAAGAATATAACGATATCGTTTATGAAACGGAAGCTAAAAGTATCCGTTCATTCACTCGCATCTTCCATTCGCATTTCCTTCTCATCCCAGTCGAGCGACTGCATCCGCCATTGCAGTACGGCTGGGAACAGCTTTGGCGACTAATTTGACGTACTTCATCGTTTTCCGATATGGATGTGGAGCCTGTAGTTGAGTAGCTGTGTGGTTATGAGGCATTCCATATTGCAGTGCGCATTGTCTTACGTAGAAAGGGTCAATCCCCTGGTCGGTCAAAGTTTTAGAACGGCACTGATTTCCACACTGTCTTTTTGTGGTCAACAGACGCGAGGTCTCTGGCATTGCGTATTCTCGACAGACCTTCAAGATTCTTAAAACGGTTTGAATGTGTCGACGCAGGTGAATCCGACTTGTTCCATTGTGCTTCATCCAGTCGCCGGGATACGCTATTTGATGATCTTTGCTTATATAGCACACTTATTAAGCTGATGGGGTAATTTGAAGTCTTCTCTACCGCTTTTTTGTTTGATAGAATTGTGCAATGTCTTCCACTGGTTGGGTATCCTTTCCTTTCTCAGATAATCTGTCATGTAAGTTGTCAGCAGAATGTGCATTGTGAGCGCCGGCTCTCACAACCAGTATACTGGCGGTGATTCCATCCGCACCAAGAGCTGTGCTTGATTTCAAGGATGCTGTGGCTGCGCGTACTTCTGAAGAAAAAATTCCCGCAGGCTTGGTTTTGGGGGAATAGCCGGGTTTGGTACAGGAGTCGTGGAGAAAAGAGTTCGTTGTAGAAGTCTTCCGCTATTGCTCTAATTTTTTCAGGAATTTACTAATTTTCCGTCTCCACTCAGTAGAGCTTGTATCAGTAATTCGTATTGCAAAGATCTCTCCAACATCTTTTCAGACTTTTCCTGTTCCTGTGCTGCCTCGAGTAACTTATTTTGTCGACATCGTTTCAGATCTTCTTGCGATCTTCTTCTTCTTTTTGAAAGATTTTCTTTTGTGTTGTTTGTCAAACGTCCGCCACCTCTTTCTACGGCAAGAGCTGCCTGCTCAGCACAGCTGCGTAGTCCTTCGATCAACTCTCCTAGATCTTCTTTTGGATCATTGCGTTCGTTTCACTCATATCTGACAATGGTGTTTTCGACAATGCATTCGTCATACACGCCTCTCTTCAAAATTTCGCTTGATGGAAAATTTTTCCTCCATTCTTCAATTGATATGGATCTTCGCTCGAAGCAAACGGTAGTCCGAGTCTTGCAGAACGCCGTAACCACTCCGATATCGTCAAACTCCTTCGCTTATTGACAAGTATATGGTCGATTTCCCATGTGCCGTGCGTTTGGTGACTCCCGTGTCCAACGGCGATGTTTTTTTTGGAAAATAGAGTTTCTGTATAGTCCCGCTGCGATGAGTCTGTCGAGTTCTCGTTTCGACTCTTCAGACCAATATTCCCAATTCTGTCATCTTCTTGGACGTTCGTCTGCCTCTGCCCTATCCTTGCGTTGAAGTCGTCGACGACAAACTTATAGAAAACGAGTTCTTGTAGATACCGTCTTTGAGCTGCTCGTGGAGCTTGTCCAGCTCGCTTCCATTAGCTGCCTTTGTGGATGAGTACCAGTTGATGACACTTACCTTTGTCTCGGCAATTCGAAGGACTGCTAGTCGTGATAAAATTTCGTGAGAGTCATGTGGTGCTAACGAATGGGTACGACAAAGCCCACGCCTTCGGAAAGAAGGTTCCAACTCGAGTTTTCGGGTTGGAACCTTCTATCCTAGTATGGCAAAGGTCCCATCCTTCTTCCTGAGTGCGATCGAGCTCGTGTTCTTGGTTTCCTGTAGTGCAATTATTAGGTTGTAAAGAAAGTTTCCGGGCACTTTTGGAAATTTTATTTTCAAATGCGTTTTTTCGGGGCTCGCTCGGACTTTCACATCGCTTTTATACTGTTCAGTAGAAAGAAGCCTGAAGTTTTCAATACGCCTTCTGACTTTTATCGATGTCAAGACGTGTTTGGTCTGCGCATCAAGAAGAGAAATCTTTTCAACCACACAAATTTCACAATTTTTCTTTTTAGCAGTTCAAAGAATTTTGTCCAAATCATGAGTGATCTGACTAAGAAGACTGTTGACTTCTGACCTGCAACTGCACTCGCGTTTTGCGATTTGCGCTCAAAAGTTACAAGCTGTCGAACTCGCACCTGACTGCATCTCTTTTCGCAGCTGGCGTCGCTTCTGCGGAGATTGCCACGCCTGTGTGATGAGTCCAAAAGATGTGCAATGCACTACCCCATCACACTAATTAAAGAATTGGTCCTTTCTGTGCAAAACTAGAAGATTTCATTTACTTGAAAAAAGGTGTATTTTTGGGATGGAAAACTTTTTTTGCAGCTGGTCTTTCAAAAACACGAGTGGTCCTCATAACAGCCCCAGCAGACCTCTATATAACTACAGCATCTGGGCTTTCCAGCTCTCATCCTCCTGAGATAATCCTGCACAGATAGACCACTTTTCGCGACGATTTTTTCCCTTCTGCGTATATTGATGGATCGCAGCGAGGCGTTGACAAGCCAGCAAGACAAATATATGTTGTGGACAAAATTGTCTTTGCAGTGAAGTTTGTAGTTTTACAGAAAAATCAATCTCCTTGAAGTTACAGCGATTTAAAAAAATTTCGCAAATGCCTGGCCCCTTGCTACGTTGAGGCAGTAGACCATGAGGGGGAAGGCAGGCAAATTTCGAAGAAACTTTTTTCTCAAAGTCAGTAGTTCTGAGCAATTAAAATTATGCTGGACTGGGCAAGAAATGTTTTCTAAAACAAGGGAACTGCGACATGCCAAAGGGCGAGCTAGAGGGAAGCGGAAGTTGGAGAATTTTACAAATTTTTTCAAAACCGTCTCTTCAGTTACGGTTGCTCCCACATTCCTTAGGCAAACGCTAGCCATCAGTAGCCTATATTTCAGAGATTAAATTAGCTGAAAAAATTTTGGCTTTGTAAATATATTTGTGGGCAGATTAAGGTTGCTATTCAAGCATTTGGCCGCAGTTGCCAACCTTCTAATATTTGAATCTTTTTAATTATCGCGCATAAAAGTGAGCTAATTGGCTGATGGTCCCTGCTTGCTCTTGGGGCCGCATGCACTAACATCCCTGCGGGGAGGGGATCGCAGCTCAAAGGAAAGCTTTTTATTTTGAAACTCACCTGGAAAACTAGATACCTGGATTTTACGTTGTGTACCTATCCGTAAGTATTCCTACTACCCTTCACTATGAACATGTTGAAGAGGAGCGAGAAGCTGTACGAACCGCATTTTCCAGCTTTTGTGTGATCCCTGATGATCCCCGGCGCTTACTTTGAAGTCATTTTTCTTTCTCCGAAGTTAACGAAAACCTTTTGAAGTTGTACTGAACATCTAACACAACAGTGCTAAGCATGTTGCTGATAAGAACAAATGATGTTTTGAAGTTATGAAATTTTCGATGATCCACAAGTCGAAATTTATGGTTTGCCGAAAAATTCGACTTTTCAAAAACTCATTTGTTCTCATCAGCAACACGCGTAGCACTGTTGTGTTAGATGTTCGGTACAACTTTGGAAGGTCTTCGTTAACTTCGGAGAAGGAAAAATGATTTTGAAGAAAAGCGCCGGGGATCATCAGGGATCATACAAAAGCGGGAAAATGCGGTTCGTAAAGCTTCTCCTCCTCTTCAAGATGTTCATAGTGAAGGGTAGTAGATACTTAAGGATAGGTACATAACGTGAAATCCAGGTATCTGGAGTTTCAAAATATAAAGCTTTCTTTTGAGCTGCGATCCCCTCTCCAGCGGGGAGGTTACTGCATGCGGCCCTTGGTTTCTTTGAAGTATGCAGTACCGAGTGCAATTGTCGTATGCGTAGGTTGCTGCCGCTAGTAGAATTACGTTCGAAGCACAGATGCGATAGGTGGACATATTTCTCTGATCCCTTTTCAATTTAAAGCCGGCATCTGGCTGACCACTTTCACCTGAAGTCGAGACTAGAATCGCAGCATAACTGCAGAATTAAACAGCCGTTGCAACAGCACTTTTTGTTCGGAAAGGAAACGCCAGCTGCTCTTCTCCTCAGACATCAAGACTGCAAGAGAGTATCGAAGCAATAGCTTTTGTTGAAAAAACGCATACTTGAGACCTTCTGCGCACTCTAAGGGCGTTGATAACGGTACATAATCAAAAATTAAAAGGCTGTCTGATTCTTTGAGTGATTGACATTGTATCAGTGAATACACACTGTCGCAAGAAAGAGCTGAGGAAGAGTAGAAAATCTGGACTAGCTAGTGACGAGTGCATGTTTATTGACAAGAATCGTACCATATCTTCTTTCATTAGAGAGAAGAATAGCAACTAAAAAGCAGTTAGATTACTCGTTTCTCAAGCTTTCGAATCATATAAAAATTCGAAAAAGACCTTCTTGGTTTGAAAAGATAATTGATCAGGAGCTGATATTATAGCTAGATAAAACTGCTTGTATCTCGCTTCACAGAAAAGCTAGGAAAAAAACTGACGGTCTACGTCGATTCCTCGTATTCTTAGATCGAATGGTATACAAGGTTGGTGCACAAAGCTTTCCCAGTCCAAAAAAGCCTTGCTCCGGCGACCCATAGAAAGCAAGAGCGGGTGGAAAAGATATCACTAAATATCTCCACCTCTTTAAAAGCCACGAGTTTTCCCACTGAACAACTGCATACCTTTAGAAAACTCACAAAACAGTGATTTGACGTCTTCACTTTTTCTCTAGCTTCCCTCTACTCAGAAATGCAAGACATTTTAGTCAAAAACTGTGTTTATTTTTGTGAAGAAATTTTTATGCAAAGAGTGACTGAGAATGCCCAGTAGTTTAATCCCATTAAAAAGCGACGCTTCGCCATTAAAGGTAGACCGTCGCTTTTTTTCCTAGATTTCCTCTTTCTTTCAGAAGTGGAGCTCAAAGTGATTGCATAAAATCAGCAGATGCTGGACTAGATATGATTTTTTATATTCAAGTGATTGCATAAAATCAGCAGATGCTAGACTAGATATGATTTTTTATATCTAAGTTCACAGAGAGCAGGAAAATAGGTGGCGTTTGTGTGTTGATTAAATCATTACTGCTCTGTGAAAAAACCGAACTCAACTTTTCTTGTCGCAGTGAAATTATATCTTTTGGTCTCTATCAATACCTTTCTCTTTCCAAAGTACGAATGAAATGTGTTTATCGCCGTCCCAGTTCTACCTCTAGTTCCGACGATGAACTTGGGCTCGCTCTCTACGCTTGCCTCCTGCGCTCCAAATATCCTAATCGTGGGTGACTTCAACCTTCCCATAGCATGTCATTACGCGCGGAATTCACATTTTTATAATTATGCATATGTTAAGAAATTCTATGAATTCTTTCAGAACTTGTCCTTGGAGCAACTTGTAACTGAAGCAACCCGAAATGATATCATTTTGGATTTAGTTCTAGCTAATCCCCAGCATGTGTCAAAATTATTATATAGACCTTCTTTTTCCACATCCGATCATAATGTCATGGAATTTCACTACGCATTCAACAGCCCAAAATGAAATGTGAGCTCCTGCCATACCCCATTTTTACCAAGATAGACTTCCGAGCAATGAAAGACGAGCTTAGTACTATCAACTGGGACAGATGTTTGGACTCTTATACTTCACCTTCAGAAGTATACAAAAGATTTTGTTGCATCATGTACGCTATCTTAGCAAAATATACTCCATTTGATGTTCACAAAGTGGGGAACTTGAAATACCCCTCCCACATTCGCTCACTTCTACAGCAAAAAGAGAGACTTTTCGAAGCGAAACAATACAATAGCCCTCTTTACAAAAAAGCTTGCTCAGATATTGCATTCCACCTCAAGAAGTTCCTGACAAACCGTGAAAAACGCTTGGCTTTGTCTGAACACTCCAAGAATCTCTTTAGTCACGTTCGAAGTAAGACTTCTACCAAAAGCTTTGGAGCTGTCACAGATATGATGGGTAATACACATTTGTCTGATAAATGCAAAGCGCAAGCATTAGCTGAATTCTTCGCAAGCACATTTTCAACAGTTACTTCCAACTTTACAACTCTTGATGCATCTCTTTTCTTTGTGGGGAAATACCCTACATCTGGAAAGAAGCCATTATCACTGCTGTCCCTAAAGTAAGTAATCCAAAATTTGTTTCCGATTTTAGACCCATAAGCATAAATTCTGTACCGTGCAAGATATTAGAAAAGATCATACGAGATAAATTGCTAGACTGGTTTGAAAGATTTAAAATAATACCCCCGGAACAACACGGTTTTATGCGTGGTTCATCTACCGTTACTCAACTGATAGACTGCACACATGACTGGGTTGTGGCCGCCAAGAATGGTCATGAAATCGATGTTATCTATTTCGATTTGTCCAAGGCGTTTGACCGTATAGGTCACTCTAAACTATTATTTAAGCTGGAGCATTACGGCATCAGAGGAGCTCTTTTTGATTGGCTTACTTCTTACTTAAGCTACAGATACATGACTGTCCGAGTTGGTAAGGCACATTCTGGTCACTTTCCATGTCCTAGTGGGCTTCCTAAGGGAGGGGCACTTTCACCACTTCTTTTTATCAAAACGCATTCTAACGTTCATGTGCTAATGTACGCTGACGACATTAAAATTTTCGCTACTTACAATAACGAGAACCGCAGCGTTGTGAGAGGAGCCTTACAGCGTTCCATAGATGCCATGATTCGATGGTGCGCTGAGTGGGACATCTCTGTGAATGTTGCTAAGAGTTCCATGCTTCCACATTGGCACAGAACGAGAAGTTCTTTGTGAACACAATGGCACAGCTTTGGCCCTTGAAAGATCTATCAAAGATTTGGGAATCCTCATTGATGACAAGTTGAAGCCTGACTTACAAATTACTTCCGTTACAGCGCGGGCTTTTTACCATACTCATTGCAAAGGCTCGGCGAAGCCTAGGACCTTCATTCGAATCAAATAAATGTTTGAAAATTCGGTGAAAAGGCAGTTTTCTCAAACATTATAACTTTTTATAAATTTTGAAGCAAAAAGTGCAGGATGAATCTTCCTTTTAAGAATGCGACTGCTTCCGAGTGTGATAAATGTTTTAGATTTTGATGTTGTATATGTACAAAAAATTTCAGGTTCAAAAATCCTAGTACAGATTAGAAATGAGAGGTGGCTTTATAGCTGTGACCAGCCTTGAGAACCCCTTTTTTCAAATTTTCAATTTTCTCCGCGCAAAATCGTTGAAATTGGCTGTCCTGGTCAATGATGTGATGTTAGTTTGCACACAGAATAGTGGCTTCTCAGACAATTTCAAACAAGAGAGAGCAAATTACAGTGCTTTTTAGGGTGGCTTTATAGCTATGGCCAGCACTGTATTAAGGATAACGCCAAGCAAACAAATGGATAAAACAAAACTATCATATTTCGACAAGGATATCACAAAAAATTAAAATTTTGAAACATAAAGCAAATGAAAATCAAGAAATGCTTGTTCAAAGTGGTTCTTAAAAGAGAAGCATAAGCAAGCTCTAAAAAAAGAAGAAATGCTGCTTTTTGTGCTTTTCTCGCCGCAATCAGCTGTTCATTGATCCTCTCCCATTTAGGCCGCCGAAATAGTGCAATTTTGAGAATTTTGTACCATAGTAGCACTTCAACTGAATTATCCCGTAAGTTGCTCACGAGTATCTTACAGTAAATTTGTTTGATTTTCTTCATTTGCACACTATCTTTCTCTGGTCATCCTAAAATTCAAGCTGGGATAAGTGGCATTCTGGTAAACTGACTGTGAATTTGACCGGACAGTCTTCTGGCTGTAACTGACTATCCTAAAGGTTCACCCAAGGAAATTCCTTCTTAATGACTAATCTCAGGCCAGCTGAGATGAATGAGGGTTTACTACGGGTTATAGTGTGTTGCAAAAATAAGTTGTTTGCCAATTGGTCAACTAAACCCTTGTACTCTGAACTTAGCGTTGTAACACATGTATAATTTCTATACTCTATAATAAAAGCCTAGAGGCGTTTGGTTTTCCAGGTCATCTCAACGCACCTGAGTCTAAGTCACAGGTGACAATTCATTAGCGCATGGACTTAGATTCGTTCATAATCCGTTCGGTGTTTTTGCTCATCGTCCAAAAATTTAAAAAGTCACAATGTGTTGCTAAAGTGCGTACTGCCTTATTGAAGTTGCTTGCCAAATGTACTACGAAACGTGTGAATTACAAAAAGCTAAAGTCACATAAAAGTTTTTCATTGGTACCCGCACTTTCAATAGAGAAATGACTTTTCGTCAACGTTGCTTTACAACAGTGCTTGAATAAACTAGCCAGTCTTTGTGTTCAACACTCTCTCTGGCAGTCAAAATTAAACACAACTGTTTTAATTTTAGTCTACCTCCAACACCAGATACTCCTTGCAGAGAATGTGCAAGTGACTTAAATCCGATTTCTCGTACATTTTCAACATCCTTTGAGTAGGCCATTGACAGGAGAAGGATGACTTTATTCCAGCTAGAAGTGATTGGATGTGTTCGTTACATATCGAAGTAAAACGGCACAATTTCTTATGTTCGATGAATGGAAAAGCTTTTGCTGCAGATTTTGTTAATCGCACGCTTATTCATGTTCTGTCATGCTCATTCACTTTCGTGGAGGAGATTGAATGCAACAGGAAAGAAGAGACTGGGAAATTAAGAGGACGACTACATTTCTTACAGTACTGCGCACATCGTCCCCAAATCTAGACCCGCAAAGATCTCACGTGGAGAGTAATTTTGGGGCCAAAATCAAGACACTGCCCAAGCGGTAGCGTTATCGATTTAATCACTGCTGAGACATTTGCCTCCAAACTGGATTCCAGGATCGTATAAACGGACGGCTTGCATCGTGCTTGCAATTTCGCGCGAGGACTCACGCGAAACTGATGGGTCGCGGTATGATAACATGCCAGCTTGTGGCAATTCGTCCATTAATACGATCCTCGAGTCAATTTTGAGAGGATCTCAGCCGTATTAATTATTCGCGCAGCCGCTTGGGCAGTGCTTTACTTAGGGTCCCAGAACTACATTTCACGTGAAATTCCTATACGTTCAGATTTGCCTAGACATTACCTTTAATAACTCGTAAAAGCAATTTCTTTATAACTTTTCAAAGACTTCCAAACAGTCTAAGAGAGGTAAGGCCATGAGGCAGGAACAACAGTGAATCATGTGTTCGATTGTCGATAAATCTTGGCATTGCGTATTCAGATTATAATAAAGCATGTGATTGTGAAACAAAGTTGTCGTTTTAAGAGAATAAAGGTTGGTTGGTTCAAATCCTAATCCGTTCAAATTAGCTATAGGCTACAAGATGGCGTACAAACGGAAAAACAAAGACTTTTCTGTAAGAAAAAAATTATGCGAGGACATAGCGTTTGACCACAACCAAGAAATACGATCGGCAAGGCAGGGGCCAGACTAAACGATTGCCTGCTTCAGCAGCAGAAGGCGCGCACAATCAGCGTTATTTGGCGTCACGTTGGGAGCAGGGTCAAGCGTACTGATGCGATCCGGGACCCTCATTCACGACCCCCCCCCCTTGAAGGTGCCCATCCGTACGAGTCCCCCCCCCTCCCCCTCCCCACCTTCCCCCTTTATCCCCCTTACCTCCCTGCCCAAATTCCTCGCGGTAACCTACATAAACGAATGTCAATCTCGAAAAACACCTACGTGAGAACTTCAGTAAGGTTTCGGAAGCAGAATTTCTAGGCCAATGGGTGCATCCAGCATCTGTAGCACACATACACACCTTTAATAATGTTTGAGATTCTGCAAGTTTTTTTGGATTTTCAGGCATACTTTAGACCAGCATATTCGATTCCCGCAGGCGACACAAATTTTTTCACGGAGAAACAAAATGACATTTTTGAACTACAAAAGATGTTTTCGACTAAGAAGCTTACTTCCTACCTCTTCCACCTTTTCTCCCGCGGAAAAAACCGCTTGAGCGCCGTCGAGAACGACGTCAAAAACGTGCATGAGCACGGTAGTTTGAAAATTCGTGACTAAGGCCAGGAAAAGACTGAGAGGCAGCAAAGCATAGGTTCTGTAGTGTAGTGTCCAGACTATCCAGAGAAAAAGTTTCAGCCACTGAAGAGCAGTGAGCTCGAAAAAATCTAGATGCGACTCTCGCAAATTTAGATGCGATCCTAAAAAGCAAAAACTGGGATATTTGAGCTTGAAATTTTGTAACTCACTGGAGAAGTTATGAAACAGCCTAAAATTTTTATGGTAGAATGCAGGAGGATGGCCTCGTAATTCAGCAAAATTGCAGCAAGCAGGCCTCCATAGCGGCGAAAAAATTTAGATGCGACCCAGATACGACCCCCCCCCCTTCTTCATTTTTTGTTGCCATATATAAAATTTTTAAAAAAATTTACAGGCTATGAAATGTAACCAGATTCTGCGCAATGTAGCAGAGCATTTTAAAGTACAGGCAATTGTATGGGCCCTTGAAAGACGTAACAAAAAAGTTTTAAAAATTATCGACGATTATCGCTGGTAAGAACGAGCGCCTTTTGCGAAAATGTGAGACTTCAGTGACGCTTCGGAACCAGGATTTCTAGGCCAATTGGTACATTTGACATCCTTGTCACTCGTACTTGCCTAGTGTTAGCTTCTGAAAGTATCTTTGGAAGCTTCGGTCATACTTGTGGCCAGCAAGTTCGAACCCCGTCTGCGACACCTTTTTTGCAGGGAGAAAAATGCTGTTTTCTGAAGAGTAGAGAATGTTTGCGACTAAGAAGCTTATTTCCTTCATTCCGCACTTTTTTAGTTCGTACCACCCTCTCTTACGACCCCCCCCCCCCACCGCCGGTGCCCCTTTTACGACCCCCCTTGCGACAGTCGCATCACACGCTTGACCCTGGTTGGGAGGAAATCAAAGCGGCGTCCGCCGCAATGTCTTTCTTTTGCGACTGTTTTTTTTTGTCATCTGTCTCATTGTCGAAGTCCTCCCCCTCATCATCCTCTTCTGTGAGGTCATTCATCATGCTTTTTTCATCACCTTTGCAAAGTTTACACCGTTCACATGACGTTTATGCTAAAGATTAAGATAGGGACTTCTTAAAGATACTATAACTTTCACATTGCACGGGATACTCATAAAATTGTGCCGTTTTGTGCATGCACATGATAGCGTTTGCCAAAAGTGACTGAGCTGGGCATTGGATGATGCCTCGTTTATGAGTCTTCTGTACTTCATCAAATGATACTTGTGCATAAGTGTTTTATAATTTTGTGAGAGTAAATCCGTAGTCAAATCCTTCGTCACAATTAGATGGATGTTCTCGTAGACCATTCATTGCATTTTTTTTCAGTTTCTATCATACTCAACATCTTCGAGACTTTGTAAATTTCACTGACTTGTTGGTCAGGTAAGCTAGAACTTAGTGAACTGCATGTAACTTTTGCGATTTTTTTTTAGATCCGATCGGTGGGCATGAACGTCGGCAAACATCACCATATGGTACGATCCAGCTTTTTCGAAAAAAAAAAAGTTTTCTCTACAAGTGACTGCTTGGCATAAACGCATAACACCTTGGAAAGCACCGCTCGATAATCGCTGATTAAGAGCGTGGCATTGTTTTGCTTCGATTTCCAAACTTTGCTGTATTTTTTGACTTTTCGAGAGGTGACAAACACCGTGTTGTTTGTAAAAGCTTCGCTAGACGAAGGCTGATGCTCGTGTAAGCCCTAGTGCGTCTTTCACAGTTGTACTCTTTGCTTCAACCATATCGAGGCTGGAAGGCGTGGCTCCGTGGCCTGATTACGGACAGAAAATGGTCAGAGAGCATGTTCGCGAGAGAGGCGCAGATTGCGTGGCGGATGTGAGCAGTCGCCTCCTAGGTCATGAAGCCTCGCCTTCCAGCAGTCGATCTGGTTGAAAGGGTAGACGATAAATCAGCCGCTTTTGTCGGGACTAGCTTGTAATGGCAGTATAGCAGATTGTGCCAGGCATAGACGAGTCCTCTTGCTGCAAATGAAACGAGCGAAAGAACGCTGAGCGGAGCTTAACTTTATGGCCCCGGTCAGACTTCACGCGACTTAATCGTCGCGATCTAATCGCCAAGATTTCCATTCATTTTCATTTCACGTTCAAAAATGTCGGGATGGAAAAGTATCACAACCGAATGCAAGTTGATCGGCATGGAATGATGTTGTAACAGTTGTCTCGTCGCGACTTAGTCGCGACGATCAAATCGCGTGAAGTCTGCCCGGGGCCTATGACTGCACCCTAAGCAAGGCCTCAGGTAGCGCATGTTCTCACCGTTTTCGCGCTTTCTAATGTAATTTTCGGACCCACGGATAACACCACATAAGTAAATTTTCTTGAAGCCGATTATCTGCTCGGGCACTGCCTGTAAATGAATATTAATCGTATTGTAAAAGTATCATGCTGGTCTCAATGTTGACGCCAATTTATGAGCGTTTTCTATAGCGCAAAAGACGTATTTATTTGAAAAGGACCGTGCCTTCCCCCTCTTTCTACGCAGAGTTCAACAATTGGGAACACGTAATTTGGGCAGAAGGTGATTTTGATTTAGCGTGGAATGCCCTTCAGAATATGAGCAACACAGTGCTTTTCAAATAAATAAGACATTATTTAGAACTTTTAAATGTGTGGAAAAAATGAGATACTCCTCGAGGACTATAATAATCTGCATCTGATACTGAACATAATGACATCTTAATTACATCACGGTTCACTTGCTGTATTGAAATTAGGAACAAGCTCAATTTTCGCAGCTTCCTATACAACACTTCGAGCAAGACTGTTTTCTTGAGAAAAAGGCCTATTTGACAAGCTCTAGATAAGTTTTTCATAAAACTGCGGTCCAATGTTGTTTCATACGATCATAGGTTTATTCGAATCTGGGCAATATACCGTCAAGAGCCTCCTCCCTCACGTGCCAGTCTAGACCTACTTATCTCGCGCTGCTAGCCTATGAGCAGGTCTAGACGCGGTGTGTTACCCAAATTCGAATAAACCTGTGATTTTCGTTCAGACCTCTGAAGAAGACGAGACTGTCGCCAGTTCCAATAAAGATCTACCAAAACCTGGTTTGGCATAACACGGCATATACTGACACTTCACAAAATGCCCAGATTTGAAGATATGAGAGCATTTTATTTACTTACTGAGCTGCGTGCCAATATTTTCCAAAAAATTCTCTAAAGAATCTTGTCAAGTTTAATGGTCGAGCGTGCCGTCAGCGGTCACTTTACCATGTGGCAAAGACATTAGCATACGACGCCAAGGCCGTATGCACGTACATCTCCACGGGGAGGGGAGAGAGTCTGAGAGGGGATGCAATTATTTCGCTACTCTGAGTATCTTTTTCTCCTTTTTCTATTTGACTTATAAAGTTGCCCGTACCCTAACACTTGCGCATGATAAATGATAGGTTACTGGCATACAAGATTAGATTTTCACTACTTTGTAAGAGGATCCCCTGGGGATCCCCTTACATTTTCGTGTAAAATTGTAATAGGGATATACTATGGCACCGCTAAAACATGCTTTCGACAAGAGCTCGCGAGCGGTTATTTATCAGAGATATTTTGTTTCTCTGAGATTTTACTTATTTCTACTATTAACATATTTAGCAGTGCTATATTATATTCTCAGCACAATTTTGCAACATTTTATTGAGTTTATAGAAAGATAAATGATTTTGAAAATGAAAGGTTTTCTCCTGGGAATTCCCAAGGGATCACACGAGATAGGAGATAGTAGGAATCTAATCTAGCGTGGCAGTAAGCATCCATTTGCACAAGTATCAGGGTATGTGAGCCTGCATAATCCAGACAGAAGAGAAAGAAGAAAGATATTCAGAGTAGCGAGATGTGTCGCGTTCCCTCTCGAATCCTCTCTCTCCGAGGGGTGTACGTTCATACGGCCCTAAAGGCCATCCCCATGCATTAACATTCCGTCCGGGGAGGGGATCGCAGCTTGTAAAGGAAGCTTCATATACTGAAGCTCTGAACTCCCGGTTTTTACGCTATTTATCCATTCGTAAAAATTCCTGCCATCCTTTACTTTAAACATATTGAACAGAAGCGAGAAGCTGTACAAACAGCATTTTCTAACATTTTGTAAGATCCCCTATCATCCCTGGCCGCCGACCGTTTTCTTCAAAATCATTTTTCTTTCTTTGAAGTTAGCGAAAACATTCCAAAGTTCTACTGTTCATTCAAGCGCAACAGTGCTAAGCATGTTGCTGATAAAAACAAATGAAGTATTGAAGTCATGAAATTTGCGATGAACCACAAGTCGAATGTTGGGTTTTACCGAAAATCGACTTAAAACTTCTATGTTGTTATCAATAACATGTTACTTTGTGTTGGATGCTCAGTATAACTTTGGAAGATATCCATTGATTTTGAAGAAAGAAAAGTGACTTTGAAGAAAAGACGGTCGGCCGCCAGGGATCATCAGAGGATCACCGAAAATCTTTAAAATGCGGCTTGTACGGTTTTCCGCTCCTGTTGAATATGTTCATAGTGATGGAAGGTAGGAATACTTACGCATCGGTATACAGCGTGAAATTCAGATATCTGAAGCTTCAGAATATGAAGCTTTCTTTGTAAGCTGCGATTCCCTCCTTAGCGGAGATGTTAATGCATGGTCCCTAAGACTTTCATGACTATAATGTCAGACAAGAGTCTATTTTCAGCAAATTACGGATTACGATCCTAACGCTTCTATCTTGCGAAAAACTTGCCAATTTTCTTCCATTATTGGTGGTTGCTTTGCATTTTAGAAACTCCTGTAGAATGACGTTAGTAAAGCGTGACTTTAGTAAAATACCTTCTTCGCATTATATTCTCGAAATTTCCATTGTTGCTAATCAAAACACTTATCAAAAACTTCAAAACACTCGGCTCATAAGCTCAAGAAATAAACTCTATCCTCGCAACTGTCCTGCTGAAGATTTTCAAGATAGCTAAGCCGTGTTCAGCTTTAGATTGGAAAGCGAACTGCAGACATTTTGAAAATGTATTTGAAAATTTTTTTCAAAACCGCTTCCCACACTTTCTAATTTTTTCTTTATGCGTAAGTACTTTCTCGTGTCTTCGAGTGCCTTCATAGAGAGGACGACAACGCACAGATGTCCTACTAATATTTCTTCTTTTTCAAGTTGCGCTAGGGGTGTGCTTAAGCAGAAACTTGAACGTTGGAAACCGTAGAGGGTGGTACTGGAGAATTACTCTTTCGCCGGAAAATGATGCACCTTTGATATTTCCTTGCCAGCCGATTAAAAATAAATAGTTTGAGTTGGCATAATACTGTCGTAGAGAGTGTCTGGGCCAGCCATGACAATTATTAGGTGGGTCCAAAAGTTTGTTCGCCGGATTTTCAAAAAATCATAACTTCCTTCCTTCTCGGTGGAAATTCTTGAATTAATCTTCATTCGAAAGAGGAAACCTTTCTCTTTACAGAAGTATCTTTGCCACGAAATAACGTGAGAAAGTTCGAGAGTTAGAAGCAATTGAATGAAATTAGTCAAGATGGACATTTTTCAAGCTGGATCACGAAAAATTTTGGAAGTATTTTTATTTGATTGAGGAAATTTTGTTCATTACAGTGGTACCTTTTTCATGAATTAAAACGAACTAGATCGAGAGTTAGAAGCAAATTAAGAGAATTTCTTCACTTTTGCAATTTTTGAGCATGCTCAAAAAAGCTTGAAAACGTCACAGAAAAGGCGAAAAAGTCATAAACATGGGTTTTGTGACCTTCCCTTTCTAGCTGAGCAAAAATCGTGCCATTTAAAAGGAAGTTATGATTTTTTGAAAATCCGGCGAACGAACTTTTGGACCCACCTAATACATTCACCTAAGCTTCTGCAGAATTACGGTAAACAGAGGCAAAGGGTTAATCCTTCATTTGAAGGATTAATCTGTCATTTGCCTTGTTTTGAACTAATCGCTTAGAATCACACGTTCTCTATGAATGAAAAACGAGTTACAAAGCTGCAGAACAGCCAAGAAAAAAAAGATTTTCAAACACAATCTACCTATGCAGGTATCTGCATAATGTGACATAATGATCGCAAAGACTGTACTTCGCCTGCATGACACTGCAGAAGCAGAAAAACGTATAATCCAAGTTTTACAATGTTTACTTGATATGCGCATTTCCATCATTTCTACAGAAAAAAACTTTGGAATTAGATTTAACGAAATGCTCTGGGGTCCCAATCTTGTTACGCTGGGCTACAAGCCATTTTAAGTAACTAATTAGAATGGCGAGAGTTTTATGAGAAACTTCAAGCACATTGAGGTTATCGTTCTAATTCCTCTAACTACTTAACCCATTCTTTTACATCGAAACGACTGCAGCTCTTGCGAGAAGCAAGTACAGTCGATTGTTCAAGAATTCTTGAAGAACCCAGACAATCTTGCTTTCCATCTTGGACTTCTAATTCCAACATGCAACCACAGCAACGAATGGCCACAAATATTGCACTCAGCACATAGAAGCGGACAATAAAGTTCAAGTGTTGCTGCAGGCTGTTCGAAATGAAAGATATTTCAAGAAACTTAAGCGTTTCTTGCATCGCTTCAAACAAACTTTGTACTCTTGCAAAAGGCGAGCACGATTAACGACTAATTGCTTCTTTTTTCTAAGTGCAAGTAGACTATAAGTCAAAATTATGACGGACAGGGAGGTGTATGGCGGATGCCGGCTGGGCCTGGCCTTTCCGCATGCGTGTGAGACCACATCTTGCAGAGAACCCAAGTTTCAGGTTGTCGGATGATTTCTGTTGCATTTTTTTTATTTTTCTGGTAAATTTAAAAAGTTCTTGTAAACCTCGGCTTTGCGACACGCTCAGGACATAGCAGGGTCTACACATCAGCAGAATTGATGCCGCAAGTGCACTAATGATCAGTAAGTTTACGACAGTTTCGTGAAAGCACTCAAATTTTTAACTTTTGTCTGATTTCTTTCTCTGCACCCACCCATGCTTTTTCCTTTTTTAGAATTTTTCAAAATTGTATTTTGGTATTCTCTTACATGAAGACATTTCGGTGCCTTTATGGTTTCAAAAACGTAGGGTGAAAAAGCATAAAAAACTTAAAAAAGTTTACTAAATTCTTCCTTTCTTGTGTAGCATGTGGAAACGAATACAGAAAAGCGTAACAGAAACTATCCGACAACTTACTATTATAGTTATTGTCAGAGCTTCCTCGAATCCTATCTCCCCTATGTTTCTTGGCTTCTGTAAAAGTCGAAACTTAAAAGAATGCCAGGATAATGCTGCTGTTAGAAGCTTCAATTTTCCTTTTGCAGGAAAGTCTAGCAATATGAAACAAACTAAAAGCTAGGAAAATTTTGGAGTTTCGTTGATTGCTCAAACTCCGTAATTTCAATGCTGTTCTGAATATGTTGAGTGTGCTCACCATAAGGAAGGCATACCCCATGCAATTTCAGTCGCCACGCGGTCTGGCAACTTGCCACTTGTCTTCAAATCTTCAAATTCGATACTGATAGACCGCAAACGCACATCACATATGACTTTCGCAGTTGATAAAATGTCCTATCTTCCGTACATTGACAAACCCCTCACGATGAGTTATGACCAGACGGAGTAATGCCAAAACGCGTCGCGACTGAAATCGCTTCGGCCAGAGATGGAAAAGGTGCGATCCTTGCAGAATGGAAGTTTCACACTAAGACTTTCACTTGTACTGACGAGGTAATCTGAATCTGTGCATTATTATACAGTTGATAAAGTCTATCAAATTTGATAAAAAGCTTGGTTTAGAAAAAAACAAACACCTGATAAAAAGAAGTTTTTTCAGTCTGGAAAAGATGACACCCTTTTAAGCCCATATTATTCCTGAAATTTAAGCTTTTCTGCCTTTCCCAGGATAAACTATCTACCTTCCCAAATTTCGGGAAGTCTGTCAATTCAAACAAAACGTTTTTCGGAACATGCTATAGAGGCTTAGACAAAAGTCGAGACGAAGATCAGACATAATGGAATAATACTTCATGCTTTAACATCGGTTTAGAAGCTAAAACCTGGTGCTTAACCTCAACAAGATTTTTCATAAATCATCACAATCATTTTTCATTCACTTTTGACAGTTGCTCAAGATCATTAGCACCTAACGAAAAAAGTTATTAGCTCTGGACTGTTTCATCTCGCAGAGAAAAAGGCTTATTTCCGCAATGATTATTAGCAGCTCTGCCCAACTCGACCGAGTTACATTGAAGTTGAATGATAACAGCGGTAGCTGAAACATCATAAATCTGAGATTAGCACAATTTTGCGATATGACTTAGTGCACGAAAACGCCGAGGTATGCTAGAAATTCGTACTTGACTTTGAATCCGTCACGCATCCCTAGCCGCTGTTCCGCTCTAACAAATTCTTGGCATGAACAATAATGACATGAAAGCAAGTTTCGTGAACTACAACTTGAAAGACGCATGCTTTAGTATCTAAGTAGAACATTGTTGCGCAAAATGCACATCATCAGAAGGACATGATGTTAGAAGGGTAAATAGAAATTGTTGATTTCTAAAGCTGAACAAAGTGAAAAAAGTGCAATGACTGAGTTCTCTATTAATATGCTGTTTTGTTTCCAGCTGACAAGCTATCATAAGAGCTGCGATTAATTCACTTCGCATATGCTTTCCGCTCTCGCGCCAGTCGAGTAAATATTCTATACACATTCCCAAACCTGTGGATATCGACAAGATCTCAAGTGACAATGCGTTGCTGGTTCATCTCACAATTACAAGCAGATGTGTATTGCCCTTTCATTTGCGGCGATAATTGCAGTTTCGCTAAACGCTTTTTGTACTAGCACTTCGCGCATGTGATGTTCAAAAAACTGATGGATTTTCAAAAAAGTACATGACATTCGTCGAGCGTGTTATTTTCCACCTGCACTGGTTGTATACCAATTATCTGACATTGTATTGTTGATGAAATTTTTTTGAATTCATATTTTGCTGATTTGTACACATTCCACTTTCGTAAAACTGAAAACTTTTTTTTCCATCAAGAATTAACGTAAATACACCATGACACAACTTTGTTTACACGTGTCCATCAAAACAAAAGTAGCGCGATCGTATACGTCTAATAAAGAAGGCTCACTACTATATTCTTTTCATATCACCTATCATGACAAACTACCTATGTCAATACACAGCTTATAGAACAGAGAAGTGGTCCAAACGCCCATGTCTAGCGTCTACCCAAATTCTGATTTGTAAAATAAGTGTTGTTTTCTCGATAGAAGAACCTTAAGCTAGTGAAATCAAGGTGTTCTCGCAAGCTAAGTTTGTGCAGATATTACGTGCTTGATAAGAGTTACTAGCAAATCTAACGAAAGGATATCCCGAGTTTACGCTCAGTTCGCGGTCTCTTTCGCAAGCTACGCCTTCATCATAATGCCAAAGATTTGAACCAGGCCTTAATGGACGTCGTTTTGCCTGGTAAACAAAATCCGATGTTTATAAGCAGATTTCATAACAGCGTCTTGTTCAACGATAAACCAACACATAACTTCTTTCCCCGTGATCATCGTAAGCAACTTTGCGTACCCTATCGTCAATATGCTGCCTAAATTAGTTTGCCGATGATCTTGGTAAAACAAATATTACGTCTTTACTGCCCTCAGGTTAACTTGAACAATGTTTTCCTGTCTACAACTGCTCTCCCGACGGCCAGCTTTCAACAATACTACCAAAGCTTGCCAAAAACGCGCTGCAAGTTTATGCATGAAAAGCGAGGCTACTCACTGGTAGGGAACTTCAAACAATGACATTAAGTATTTTGTATTCAAAAACTCAATGACATTTAGTATTTTGTATTCAAGAACTATGTAAGTTAATATGCAGTCTCGAAATCAGGCCGCACAATTGGCATCGCAGTCGTTCAGTATTTTCCAGCAATTGCTTGATTGCACTTTCAATATGACTGTAGTAAGGTGCTTTGCGGTAAAATCAACACCAACTCTTTCATTGAGAATGAGGTGAGGTTCCTTGACAGAAATGTTTTTGATCGGAGGGGATTGCTGGGTCCATTTCCGCAGCAGCGTGAGCGAACATGGCTAATTCAACTCGTATATAGGGGTTGCGCAGACGACTTAGGAAAGTTGGCCTATCCTCCCGAACAATCAGGCAGAATCTCTTAAACTCGCATAAGAGTTGAAAAACTGGTAAGTGTCGTAGATTATTTACGAATCCACGACCTTTACCATTGTAGAGTCTTATTGTATGCTATATTCAGTATTCACAAGCTTGTCGTTGACAGACATCACTGTTTACTGACCACTTAAAGGCAGTGTCCGGGCAAAAACACGATTTTGAGATTTTGTGCTTACTTGGGCCTATTCGCTACGCTGAATCCGAAAATGCACACTGGAAAGCGCGAAAACGGCAAGAAAGGGCTCTAACACAGGAGGGAAATGAGCAGGTGGGCGGGGTCCTCCCCACTGCGAATTCACGTTCCCGGCTTCCGGAACGACCTTCTCGATCCCGGTTTCAAGAAAATCATTCGCACTTGGCCGGTATCGATGTTAGAACGGCTAGCGGAATCGAGAAAATCGCTCCGGAAGCTGGGAGCGTGAAATCGCACTGGGGAAAGCCCCGCCCACCTGCTGATTTCCCTCCTATATTAGAGTCCTTTTTCGCCGTTTTCGCGCTTTCCAATGTGGATTTTCGGATTCAGCATGGCGAATAGGCCCGTATAAGCACAAAATCTCAAAATCGAGTTTTTGCCCGGACACTGCCTTTAAGCCGCCAGGTCATCCCTCCACTGTGCTTGATAGTGTACTTAGCGGCGCCTACTTTCATGCAGGCAATCCTTGATTCTGTATAATACTGTTATTTGCCAGAAGTGAGCATTCAGTTATCCACGCCCAAAACAGTGGCAAAAAAAGGGCCTGAATACTCAGTTCTGAGGTTGGTTCGATTAATACCACTATCGCCAGCGGCTGTTCCGCATATTCACTGTTAATAGTCAGCGGCTGCTCTGCTACTATCCAATAAACATTATACCCGTAGTGGTACCAGCTTGGCGTATACCAAAGTATGTGACCCATTATCATTCACCAATGATAATTTCAAGCAAGGTAATAACCGTCTGAAGCTGTTCTTACGGTTTTGGTTGGCCCGCATAATGATCAAGCGTTTCAAAGAAGTTCTAAAACTTCTTTAATCAAAAAATTTCTGTGCCCCAAGAAAAGGATCTTGCAACTGCCACTGAAACTGAACTTAATTGATTAATAGAGCTGAATGCTCTTCTAATTTCTAGTCCTAGCACGTTGTCGAGTTCAGCATTTTTCAATCGGGTTCCTCAACGGAACTCTGTTAAACGAGAATACTTTTGTGGTTTACGGTAACGCTTGAAGGACTTGTAATTTTTGTGAATTTGGCGAAAGACCGCGTGGCCACGTATAGGGGCCTGCAGGATCGCGAGAGTCGGACGCGCGTACGGCCTTTGCGCCGCGCACGCCTGATATCGCTGGGTCGTAGTCGATTAAGGCTAGATAGGTAAGTTTTTTTTGTTTTTCTTTACATTTCACGCCTTCTTTTCTTTTCAGACGGTGAGCACATGTTGGTGCGGAGGAGTTTAAGATCTGAATTAAGGTGAGGTGCAGGATTATGCTCAATACGGACTCAATATTGCAGACCTTCCATGCCTGCTGGTTGAGATGTTGGATTTTCTGTCCTGGCTGCCCTGCTACAGCAAACTGTTCTATTTCTACCGTCTATTCTACCTTATCTTGCATATTGCTTGTGATGATGATGATGATGACAATGATTATGATTGTGATGACGCGCATGATGCAAGATGAAGTAGAACAGACGTTCCAAATAAAACGGAGTTTCGTAACCGGGCAGGCAGGACGAAAAATCGAACATAATCGGACAGCCAGAACAGAAAACTCAACATTCTTCAAAGCAGGGGTGAAATGTCCACAATATTGGCCCGTATTGAGCATAATCCTGCACCTTACCTTAATCTAGATCTTAAACTCCTCTGCACCAACATATGTTCGCCGCCTGAAAAGAAAAGAAGGCGAGAAATGAGAAGAAAAACAAAAAAATCTCACCTATCCAGCCTAAATCGAGTACGACCCAGTGACATACGACGTGCGCGGCGCAATGGCCGTACGCACGTCCGACTCTCGCGATCCTGCAGGCCCCTATATTCCGACATTCCAGAAATTCCGCCAATTTCTGGAAATTCTTCGGCATTTCTTTAGTATCGCTTTAACTTTCCATACTGAGCATAAATTCTTAGTCTGAAAGATGTGTTTAATTTGGAGGGAATTTTCCAATATACCGCAGAACCGTGATTTGTTGAGTTACGGTAGGCTTGTGATTAAAAGTTGATTGGATGGTTTTGTAAATGTTACGTAGGGGTTTCTTCATTTGCTGATCAGAGGCCATAGTCATGCAATGCATATCGTGTGTATCTATTCACCTTATGAATGTGATTTGTACAGTGGGAAATTTGAGCCAGTGAGTTTTTAATGCGATACCCTAGTAAATCGCCATACTCCTTTGTAAAACTTGGTTTATCGCTAAAGTTCTCGTTACAATCGCCGGAATTTTCTCAATATGGACGAGTTTTGAACAAAGCATTCCATGTTACTGAGCTTCCGGCCTTTATATATATAAGACAAAACAATTTATGAAGCTTCCGTGAACCATGTACATTACGGAAAGTTCCGTAGAGCTTTGTCAAAGCTTACAAGGGAAAGATATTATACTTGATCAAAGTGATGTTTCCATATAAGGTGTGTGTATGTCATAGAGCATAGAACGCCGAATCTGAATTTGCTATTGGAACCTGAAAAGCGCTTCTGCGTAGGAAGTCACGGAAATTTTATATGAAGCAAGACTCCGGGCGCTATAACGTAATCGTTCAGAAAACTGTAGTCTGTGAGCTCAAATGGGACCAAATTACTGCCAGCACGTTTGATGCAATGAAAACATCCAGGATTGATAAATCTATGCTGTTCATTATTCATTCATTCCCAACACCTGATTTTACTTTGCCAAATCCTTGTTTTACCGAAAAAAGATGCATAACCCCTTCTGAAGGCGCTTTGCAGATAGCAAAGGTGGATTTGATGCCAGCGTTCTATACTTTATAAGGCAGCACAAATTTTATATAGAACCACCATCTTGAAAACAAGTATGCTACCTTGTTAAAGATGGTATATCTTCCTCCATTGACCCCAATGAATCTTTAAAGCAAGCTAATCATTATTTTTCATACCATTGCGGGCACTGCTGAAGTACTGCTAATACGGTATAGAGGATGATAGTAGCGACACCAATTTTCTGACCACCCTTTTTTTTCGTAAAGTAAATATCGACCGTGTAAGCCTCAGGTAGAGTTCACACGACTTCATCGCGCGATCCATCGCGATAAGACAACTGTAACAATATCATCGCATGCCGACCTTCTTACATTTCGGTTGTGATGGTTATCCAACGCTACTAACCGTGACTGACTAACACAACCGATATACAAGAAGATCGGCATGCAATGAACTCGTCACACTGATCTTATGGCGTTGAGTCGCGGCGATGAAATCGCATGAACTCTGCCCGAGGCCTTAGGCCCAATTTGCATAGCAGCGCTTGACATTGCACAAGACAGTACTGGTAATTGCAGCGCTACATACTTCTTCTTTGTAGATGACTTCCAAATTATTGTCAATTCGAACTGCGGAGCACGCGCCGCGAGGTCAAACGCTTACTGTTTTTCAAACTTGCGTTCAAATTTATTATTGTTGTAGAGAACTTTGCCAAGCAAGTAAATGTGTTTTTGTCTATGTTTATGTGCTTGCGTGTAAAAATGTGCCAGACAAGAAATTCCGTTTTCAAACCAGTCGGTCTAAATCTTGCACACTTACACTACTGTCCCCTATATCGCAGGACTTTTGTTATTGATCAAATTTATTTTATTAACTTTTTTCGCAAAGCTTGGGATACGGGGCTGGAAGTTGGCTTAGCGTGGGGAGTGGGGGGAGGGGGAAAAGAGACATATTGACTGCGGATATAATAACCATTTGTAAAATCACCCGTCAGTTCCACCGACCTTATCGAATTTCGCAAACTTGAAGCAGGTTACGTCAGGCATGCGGCAGACGACCGAAAATCCACTGAGTTGACAGAAATTTGACATAATGCGTTTATTCGGCTCTCTATTCAAGGATTTACTGTCCTTTTCAACAAAATTTTGTGTTGCTGTCACGATGGGAATGTAAGGGACAAAAATCACAAAGTTAATCTAAACATCTGGGGCACAAAATATGGACTTATAGGTAATTTTGAAGCTTTTGTTTTTTTGCAATACGTTCTCACTGAGTTGACACTACTTTAGAGCAATCGTAACGGGTATCAATTTCCGTAATTTTTACGTTTAAAAACTTGTGTTTGTCTCAAAAGCTCAGATATAGCCACAAGAATCATTTGAAGTCATTACTTAAGAGTTGAATGACATTTTAGATAAAAAGCTTAAAGGCACCGTCCACCCAGATTCTCAACTTTTTAGGTTTTTGTCATTTCAAAGCCTCCTCATGTCCCTGATTCCGATTATGAAGACGAGAATCCGCGAAAACCCAACAATCCCATTCCGGAGAACCGCAGGCCGTCTTTGGAATGGTGACTGGCTGGGCGCGCAGGGGTTTACATGGATGGGGAGGGCGGTGCCGTCTGGGGGTCCTCGGGCATCTTCGTTATTGTGGAGCAATTTTCTCGCTTCGGAAACAACATTTTTCTCCGCGACTTGGACCTTGGCTTGAAAGGGAGCCCTACTATCATATGCTGCCCAAAGCTTAAGACCGTCAACTTAGGGAGGATGGTGCCTTGGTGCCTTAATGTCCGTTTTCCGCCTGTATGTACGTCATTCTGTATACGTCTGTTTGTCTGTACGTATGTTCCGAATAAAAATTTTTATTTCTCCGATACGGATAAAACTTTGCATACATACACTTCGGGCGAAGAGAGTGTCATAAAGTACTTTTGTCATCAATCTATCTCGATTTTACCGATTCAAAGTTTGGGCTAGGGGCTGGGAGTTGGCACAAGGGTAAGTGGGCCTGCTGATTGAATTAAATGATTTGGCATGAGAAGTGGGCGCAGCGGAAGGTTGCACGGATAGGGATGGTGGTCTTTGAAGTAAGTTTCGACACGGCCGGGCGGAACCAGCATGCCAGCTAGTGATGCCGAAAACCTTTGAGGAATTTTCGAATTTACATGGTGATTTAATAATTGAAAAGTGAATGAAGTCAAATTTTTGTATTTTCGATTAAACTTCTGGTCAAATGCTCGCAAACGTCAAATACTGCTCATAGCGTTATCCAAAGTTTCATATTCTGATAGTAGTTAAAATTTCTAGTTTCGGGTAAGTGTAGTGACATATCAAAAGTGAACACTCAAAGGGGGAGTAGGGAAGATGAAGATGTGGAAGAACTTTAGTAAAGTATTGGCCAGATTTCTGCACTGCTCCGAACTTTTGCTAAATCTGCTTAAAGGCAGTGGTTCGGCAGAACTTAACAAGTTAGGATTTCAACGCGGTAGGTTCCTTATGGCCCAAGTATGAAAACAGTGGAACCCCTGTTGCACAGCATGCCTTCCCTGCCGAGAATATTGCTTTCAAACTTACACGCGCAGGCCAATCTTACACGCGTCCGGACGAGTTGGCAATTTCCTCTTCACCATTGGAGGCTGCCCGCCGCAATGCTATAACCATTGGGTCCCGCAACGATGCGGCGTCACCAGCCTTGCTCCACTCGTCCAATTCCAAAGGGAAGGCCTTCGAAAAACGCTCGTTTCCGCCGTTATCAAGCTTTCAAATATGGATTTTCATGATCAGCGTATTGAATAACCCCAGGTAAGCGAAAATTTGACTAGGTTGAAATTTGCCGAGCCACTGCCTTTAAAATAAGTCCTGCGAAACCAAATTCTGCAAGTGTGATTAACTTTGTCATTTGGTATTCACATTTTATTCTGCACTTTATTCCCTTCAAGTCACGGTTTTTTTATATGGAGAGTACCAGTGTCAGTTGACAAATCAACAAATCTTCTCACCCTTTGTATGGTACCAAACTCACAGACGAGATAATATCTTCGAAATTCTTTTCCTTTTTCCAACCACCAGTATAGATATTGGGCGCATCCGAAATTCCTCATGTGCTTTGTTTTCTAAAAGAAAAGATGTGAAGACGCAAACACAGCAGTGCTATTTTCTACTTTACTTCCCATGCTGAGACGCCAACAAGGAGAACAATCTAATTGTGATGTAGTCAATGAGGGGAAGAGGCAAGTTGGCGTCAGTGTGGCAAGAAAAAGCAAGCATTCAACTGGCCATAAATGTTGACACAGTCTACCGATTATATGCGCTTGTGCTTGCATAAACAGGCGTGACCTTTATGATGTCGCTGGCATGTCATAAAACCAAAAAGCGTGCTATTCCTACAGGGCTCCTAAATTGCAGAGTCGTTTGCACCAGCGGTCGCGCGACCGCGTCGCGCCCGGGCATCAATGGCGCCGCCTCGATCGATGGCGCCGGCGCCGGCAAAATGCCTGGGCGCGACGCTGTCGCGCGACCGCTAGTGCAAACGACTCTGCAATTTAGGAGCCCTTTACCTAATCATTAGTTAATAACTTGCAAATATTTCGCAAATGTGATGCTTCAAAACTAATCCTAATTTTAGGCAGCCTGTTTTCAAAAGCGTAACACAAATGAAATGTTGCTGGCTGAAGCAGGCTGAATAACGTTTTGGGAGTAAACACAGATGGGATGTCTCCGGAGTTGGGAGTGGCCCCGAGAAAATGCATGTTTTAACATAGTATAATGCATACGAAATATCGCCGACAGCTTCGCGCAAAACGGAGTTGCTCAATCTAAAAAAATTTTCTGGTTATGTAAGCAATTGAAAACTGGATTCATATAGAATTAATCAGTTAAAAAACGTTGTTGTTGCAAATTTCAGTAGCAAGCCTACTTCAGCAAGCCTAGTCACCAACCCAACAACTTTTTATAGCCCTAACCCCCTTTCAAACAAGACTTCTCCCATCGCTGTTGCGAATAGAGGTATAATTCTCCAGCTTTTATCACCTCTCCCGCAATATTCCACACCCTCATTTTCTGGAGACGTTGCGAGTGCTCCTCAGTGCCCTACTGATGTCATTCTCTGCCAAATCAGCAATTGTCCGTTGAAATACATTCTCCGTGCAAGCGCGGGTATTTAAAAATGGGCCTCTCTCAATGAACAAAATGCTTCTTATAGCGAAGAGGAGATATGGCACCAAAATTGATGTGTAGATGAGCAATAAGTAAATATAACAAACACGGAGAATTTTGAGAAATATTATGCGAACTGAGGGTGTGCCAAACTTTTTCTGAGCTAGTTGGTTTTCCCGGAGAGAACCAAAGAAAAGTTATACATTTTTTCTTCTCATATTTTTTTCAAACTTTTTACGTATCTTTAATTTACATACAAAATACCACAAACTGGTGTTTAAACCTCCTCAAACCCTCTCCTCCCTTTATCTACAGCCCTCCAAAGACTATGAATGGCAACGACAATCCTGCTACGAGCGCGCAATGGTGCACGCCGGACACATCGGAATCAGTTTGGAGAACACGAGCATAATCATCAGTTTTTTTTAACGTCTGATTCATGCTGTTTTCATATTCTGCTGTACCCTCTTTGTTATTCTTGTTAAATTCAATCACGAACGTGTCATAGGTATGTCGTTTTGTTGCGAGGTCATCGGTACTTTTTTGTAAAAATCTCAAAACAACCTTGTGCTGAGCACTGCTGGAGACCGTTGGCACGCTTACCATTCGGCGGGTGCCGTTTTGGAGCATGGTCGGAGAGGGGAAGGTGAGGGAATTAATTCTGCTGCTTTCTAAGAACCGATAACCAGTTGATTACTCCTTCGACTTCCTCTTAATGCAGTGATGTCGCTTTATCCGATACTCCTAACAAAGCGTTCTTACAAATGGCCTCACTGCAAGTAACACAGCACTGAGAAAAGAGCCATTACTAAATAGCGTTCAGTCACTAGAAATGCAAACTCTCAGTGAGAGGTAGAACACATGGGCGCTCATAACTTCGATAGAGACAGGGCGTCAAAAGTGAAGCTTATTTGACCATTTGTCCTCATAAAAAGCGAAGTTGTTTGTAGAAGATCAGAGAAGAAAAAAGGGCGCAGAAAGCAGTGGCGTAAGGCTACCCCCCCCCCCCAGAATGAATCACGATTTTTTGAAAGTTACCTACATGTGTTATAAAATTGTGCAAGCGACTTGTTTACACTTATAAATGATTAAAATAATTTCTAAAAAATTTTAAAAACTCAATTGAGCCCTATGAAAAAAAATTTTGGGGGTTGGCACCCGGAAATCTGGAAGCATACCAAAATTTTTTTCGGAATGCGTGACTGACGCCACGCACCTTCATTAGAAAAATTTTTTGTACCCCCCCCCCCCCTCCCAGGAGCGGAAATCCTGGGTACGCCATTGCAAAACAGATATAAGAAGCAAAAGAAGCTGCTGAAAACTGGATGAAAACACCGCAGTAAGATTCAAAATCTTTTATTTGGCGGCTTTTCGAAGCGCAAGTTTTCGCTCCAGAATGGCAATACGAAACGCTGAAAAAACGAGGAAAAGCTAATTTTCTTTTCTGACTGTCTCAAAAGAAACCGTGTTTGGGTAGTGGTTATTGAGAAGAAGATAAACATGAAAGAAATCAATTATGAAAACGCAAAGTTTCTTTTTACTAATTGCTAGATGTATCATTCACATCGTATATTCAGTGCTTCTAGTGATTCTTTGTTTTAGCTCTATCTATTTGCATATCAAATGCCCTTAATATCACCCAACTTTGCTGGTGCTCATCTATCCCGAGTGATTACTGCATTAATGCCTTCTGTTGATCTAAGGTCTCACGTGCTTATAGCTCCATATCTATATCTCCAAGTGCCGTCGCTTTATTCCCTAGTTATTTGTTACGTTGCAGTGAATAAAATCGATAGTTATACCATTGTAGTGTAAGCATAAGAAACTACTAAGACAATGGAGGTTTTGGGCTGGCAGCCACAAAGCCACCGCCAAATCCCATTAGTTCCGCCCAATGCCTTACTGTTGCTTTGCTCTGGGGACTATAGAAGCGAACGCGGTGGTTCTCTGATTCTATTTGTGAAGTTCCCAACTTATTATGATGCTTCATTGAAAAGTTATGCCAGGTAAGCAGAAGCTGCCATTTTTTCAATGTTCCTAAAAAGTGCGGTTACACTGTTTAGAAAGCTTCGCAATTTTGTGAATAGTTGACTACTGAACTCAGCGTCCATAAAAACCTTATTAAGCAAGTTTTCACATTTTTTCGAAAAATTTTGAAACGGCAGGTTTTTCCACATTGACACCATATGTTTCAAGTTTCTACCGTAATCCTACAGTAATGAAGATTGATCGGTGATTCGCTCCATACTATAAAGTTAAGTTGTGGCCAGCTCTACAAAACTGTACCTGAAGCAAGGCAAAAGACTTGTTGGGAAGAAAGATATTAACGATCAAACAATGTATACATACTTTACGGACACCCTGTATTTCGAAACTTCAGATACCTGGATTTCACGTTCTGTACCTACCCGTAAGTATTCCTACTACCCTTCACTATGAACATGTTGAAGAGGAGCGAGAAGCTGTACGAATCGCATTTTCCAGCTTTTGTATGATCCCTGATGATTCCCGGCGCTTTTCTTTGAAGTCATTTTTCTTTCTCCGAAGTTAAAGTCATTTTTCTTTCTCCGAAGTTAACGAATAACCTCCGAAGTCATGCGGATTATCTAATCCGACAGTGCTAGGCATGCTGCTGATAAGAACAAATGATGTTTTGAAGTCATGAAATTTTCGATGATCCACAGGTCGAAATTTGAGGTTTACCGAAAAAGTCGACTTTTCAAAAACTCATTTGTTCTCATCAGCAACTTCTCATCATGCTTAGCACTGTTGTGTTAGATGTTCAGTACAACTTTGGAAGGTTTTCGTCAACTTCGGAGAAAGAAAAATGACTTCAAAGAAAAGCGCCGGGGATCATCAGGGATCATACAAAAGCTGGAAAATGCGGTTTGTACAGCTTCTCGCTCCTCTTCAACATGTTCATAGTGAAGCGTAGTAGGAATACTCTTACGGATAAGTACAGTACGTGAAATCCAGGTATCTGGAGTTTCGAAATATAAAGCTTTCTTTTAAGCTGCGATTCCCTCCCCAGCGGGAGGTTAGTGCATGCGGCGCTTAGATTCATACTGAGTTCTTGGAACATATTTTTAGTGATATGATACATGCGAATTGCGTCTCTTGCATGATCTGTGCATAGGAGGAGATTGTCCACATACAGATTTTCCTTCATTTCGCTAACTAATTTGCACGTTGCACGTTCACGTTGCCAGAATTACAAGATGAGGACGTTCAGTTCATCAAATCACAAGGCCTATGGGTTAACCGATGCAGACGGTCTGTGAAGCCACAAGTTTTTCTCGGAGCTATTTTCACGCTGATAACGTCCCAGAACCACATTTTTTTGATTTGATCGGGAAATCTAGCAAAAACCTTGTGTTCAAAAATCTCTTATTTTTCTTTTAGTTTGACTCTTTTTACGCGATTTTTCGTGCATTCTATAGATATTGCTTCTGTTCATGATGCAGACAATCAACCAGCCCTTACCTCTTCGATTATGGTAGAATTTTTTGCGAAAAATCGTAATAAACGCGTTTTTCTTTACCTTGTTCAGTTTCAGTGCTTTTCGCAGCAATTTTTTTCCAGCTTGCGCGATTGTTACTCAGAACATTAAAGCGCACAACGATCCAGATAACGTCTCAAGAAAAGAGAACGTCAATGCGGGGGTAAAAATTTGAACGCATCAAAAATTAAATTTGGCTTCGACGTTCTTTTCGACTTGATAAAAAAGAAATTTGCGTTTTCATAACTAATTTCTTTCTTGTTTATCTTTTTCTTGATAACTATTCCTTCCGAAACATGATTTTTGAAGCAATCACAAAAAAGTTCTTCGCTTTCCCCCGTGTTGCGAAATGCTGATCCTGGAGAGAAAACTTGCACTTTGAAAAGCCGCCAAATGAAAGATTTCAAACCTCATTGCAGCGTTTTTATCCGGTTAAGCAGTTTATTTTGCTTTTCACATTTGTTTTACGTCATTTCTCTTCTTTGATATTCTTTAACACGTTTCGGACAGGTGCTGCACATGGTGCAGCATGCTGCTTTGAAGGATCTTTCTGACGTTTACAGGAGGTTTTCTTTTAGTCCAAGTCATCAATTCAAAGGTCTAAGCTCCTACTTTCCAAATGACTCCGTAGAACCGTGCCCCATATATTTGTTCAGAAGATATGAAGAAAAATCGAACAACGGTTGCAACGAAATGCGGCAACGCGAACGACGCGTGCTACGTCGCAGCTTTTCTTTCCTTCGATTTCAAAGAGAAAAATCGTAGCTTATCTGACATGCTGATTACAGATGTAGCCCATAGACTGCGAAATAAGATCCCTTTGTTGGCTAACTGCTGAAAGTACACCCTTTTTCGCCGCGCGCGATTTCGCGATCCGAAACGTGTTAAACAACGTTCACTGTCTATGACGTCAGATGTTCAAACAACCTTCGCTTTTGACGCCCTGTCTCTAGACTATCGAAGGTTTGCGTACATATACTTGTTATGTATAGCAAAAACGTTGAAGCTTAACTACTCCTTGGACCATGACAATCGTTTCAAAGCTATGTCATGCAATCTCCAAAAGTACTGCTAATATTCTCCTCATGAGGTAAGAGAGAATGCTACAAGAAAAATCATTTGCACAAATGCGTAGAGCCCAAGTCGACAGTCATTTCTGGGTTTGAATACTCAAATAAAGAAGGGTAAGGAAATGCAAGTTTTGTCACCAAAAGACATTAACTGATGCCATTTATCCTTACATAAGAGTAGCCATTTATCCTTACATAAGAGTACCCAAAAGCGTGTCAAGCGCACTGGCGCATTTAGTTTAGCGCGATTCCTATGTGTCAGAAATATAGAAAAGTGATACACAGACTGGAGAGGTACATTGGTGATGTCATGGGTTGGCGAATCCAGCGGGGCACTTGTGAATACCGATCTTACCCCGTAAGTTCGCAAACCCACGGAACCCACTGAGTTCGCGAACCCAATGGGTTCCGGGACCCGCTGGGTTCATTGAGATGAACATGGCCACTGGACTACTCGGCTTGGGAAGTACATCGATATATTCTTAGCTTTTTTGAGAGTTAGTTCTTGGGAAATATTACATTTCAAAAATCAGAAAAAAAAAGCTAAAGTCCACATGTCTAGCCAAATAGAAATTACAGCAACTGCGTTTAAAAATGTTTAATGAGAGACATAGGTTCAAGATGAGCTTTTGCAGAATTTTTCCGATGGAGCTGTTTCTTTTAATTTCTCGGTCGAACAAAATCTTTCCAACCAAAAACTACAAAGTATCCCAAATGTAAGTACACACTTTTTGATCGTTCACTTCCCACAAAGTGTTTTGCTTAGTTCCAAGTATAATGTGGTAGAACAGGCTATAACTTCGATACTGTACGCAGCGAATCATCCACCGAGCTTATTTACATTAGGATTACGGTA
The DNA here is from genome assembly GCA_958299035.1 of Cylicocyclus nassatus. NCBI lineage: Eukaryota > Metazoa > Nematoda > Chromadorea > Rhabditida > Strongylidae > Cylicocyclus > Cylicocyclus nassatus. The sequence continues at coordinate 310,433 of CATQJL010000316.1, read as the reverse complement.
GAAACTTCATAGAGCGTTTTGAGCAACCAATGGCTCTACATGTTGCTCCGGAATATATACCCAATAAGCTGAAGACAATATCGTTAGGTTGAACTGATTGCTGATTACGAATAAAATGTTTGCACTTCACCATCAGGCTTTTTCAGAGTTATGCCAGGTGAATCGCAACAACACATTTTCAGTGTTTCTCAAAGATATGGCTAAATCACTTAAACGCATAAAAAAGTCGCAAACATTTGTCTACTAAATTCAGAGTGTACGAAAACACTACACACTACTTCACATATTTCCAGATGTTTTGAGATTTTTTTCTCCAGACGGCCCATTTCACAATGGGCTGTTTGCTGGAAGTTTCTACTGTAATCCTACAATAACGAAAAGCAAAGAGTGATTCGCTGCGTACAGTATCTGAGTGAAGCATGTTTTACTGAATAGTACTTGAAGCTAAGCAAATTTTGTGGAAAAGTTATCAACTATCGAAATGTGTGCACTTATCTTTGAGAACACCTTGTATTATAAATTACCAATCGCTCTCTGCCGTTACGCGGCAGGTCCGGCTGGTACTCGGCAGTTCTGCTGTTTCCCATTTCTCATTTTTATTACATCTTATGTATAAAGCTGAATGTCTGTTTGTCTGTCTGTATGTCTGTATGTCTGTCTGTATGTCTGTATGTGTGTACGTATGTTCCGAATAGAAAATTCCATTTCTGAACCGATCCGGACCAAACTTGGCACACATACACTTCGGAACATACGGCGGAGCCGGGTAAGCCAGCCAGTAGTTTTATAAAACAATATTAGGTCGGTGCAAAAGTTTTGCCAGTTTTTTCATTCTATCGGCAAACAAGTCATTAGGGTGTTAATTATTTATTGTTTTTACCTTAAACATCGGCATTTCTCGAGAACTGAGGCACCTTCAAAATTTTCAAATATTTTCAAAAACATGATTGTACTTCTATGTCTATAATCTTTCGGACCCATCTAATATTTATTTATTTATTTATTTACTTATTTATTTATTTTGTAAATATTTTTTCTTTTTCAAATTAGAATTTATTAATTTAATATTAATATTCAATTTATTGAATACATTAATGCTTTATTATTAGGTTGTCCCGAAAGTTTTGTCCGTTTTTTCAACCTATCATAATAATACGTGGAACAAAGATAGGGAAACGCTCTAAGCAAAGTTTGACAATTTTTCACAATCTTCATTTTCAATTTTTAGAAGACTTTTGATAGCCCTCAGATAGAGTAAGCAAAGGGCAATGCAATGCAATTATTTGGCATATCTAGCTAGCTTTTCAATATTTTTAAAGATAATTTTTTTCAAAAGTCTTCACCTTTGCGAAGTTCTAAAATACAGAAACGCCTCGAACACCAACAAATCATCGGATTTTGAAGCTTTCAAGAACCGAATACGATTATTCACTATTTTTACGAAGCAAATGAGCGTTTACCGCTTCGAAATATAAGATTTTGCATTTTACGTGTACACGCTGGGGTGGGGTCAAATTCAAGAATTATGAAAAACTTTATCGCCAAAGACCCCGCAAATTGGAGAGAAAATACACTCACTGGAAAGAGGAGGAAAAGCTGCATCGAATAACACCTTAGTTGTGCGCCGTTTCATGATCTCTGGCTTTTGGCATCACTAAAAGTGGGATTTGATAGCATCAGAAAAATAATTCTAAAAAAATTTTCAAGACTGGCTATAGATGCCGCAGCATTGCATTATATTGCCCTTTGTTTGCTCTTTCTAACTGTTACCAAAGCTATTCCGAAAGTCAAATATAAAGATTGTGAAAAATTGCCAAACTTGGACATAGTAGAAACCATGGGTTCGAAATTTCGGCGTTTATCTCAATGAACAAAAGATTAACCGACATGTAGGCATGACAGTTAGAAAGAGAAGAAAAAGATGCGTCGGATAGTGCTTAGAGCGTTTCCCTATTTTTGTTCTACGCGTTTTTATGATAGGTTGAAAAAACGGACAAAACTTTTGGGACAATCTAATATTTATCCATTTTAACTATTTAATCTGTTTATTTTTTCAATATTTATTTATTTGATAAGGCTTTTATTTTATTTTTAAATTGTCCTAAAAGTAAACTCCTTCTACAAATAAATTGAGCTGTTATTGTTCTCCTAATACTTAAGGTAACCATACGATAAAGTGGAGCAAGCTCTACAAAAAGACCACCAAAGATCCACCTAAGTAGTAATCCAGACAAAATTTGGGACCAAAAATCAAGATGATTCAACTACCCTAAAAAAAGGATTTCCTTCCAGAGAATTCCTACTGTCTTCCAACCTCGTCTTTATTAGTAGTACCCAAAAATGTGTTTGGCGGATTTTTTTCGGGGCTCAAAATTGGGGAAAAAAGATGGTCCGAAAATGCCAAAATGCACTCTTTCGGGTTTTTATGTAAAACTTGGTATTTCTCGAATATAGGAGCAAATACAGGGGTAAGTTTTTGAAATCATACTCAGTAAGGCTTGTACAGTAGTGTATAATTACACATGTGGGAGGGAGTGGGGGGCGGAGTTTGCCATTTTTGGACAATTTTTGTTTCTCACTTCCTTTGCTGGGAAAGAAATTCGGTAAAGGCATATTTGAGTACAACTATGTGCCTACTACATAATGACCAAGTTGGAGGTTTAAAGGATTCTTTATCGCAGAAACCCGGTTTTCAGGTGACAAAATTTTTTCCGATTTTAGCTTCAAACTTTCTACGAAATGCGGCTTAGGAGGAGTTTTTTTCGATCCGTCGGCAAATACGCTAGATTGAAGATAATCAAACACTTTAAAATATATTCGATGCAAAATTTTTTCCGCTTTCCAGACCCAGAACTCACTGTGTTTCGTTGAGAGAATGATGAGATATTCGCTGGAAATTGCAACCACTCGTTTTTACCATGTCCAATTTTCACTGATTTGCAAAATTTTTGTAGACTTTCGGAGCAGCCCTAATAACTAGCAGATAGGGCAAAGCTTTTGCCAACTTATGTTTTTTTCAGTATTGTCCATGTTCGGCTATCCTTGAACCTTGGCATGGCTTGTCACTTGATGGATGTGTGATTGAGCGGTCGACCAAGATGGTAACACTATTTACTATGGTACAATGGCCTACGTTTCGGCGCTGTCGCCTTCGTCAGAGCCTGGAAGTCGAAGTCATCAGCATCTATTCCCTCAGACATCAACAGAAGACTCAAAGTACTATTCGAGAAAAGCCAATGAAAACCTAGTCAGAGAAACAAGAGCAGCACTAACCTTAGCCAGAAGCAAAAACGGAAGTCGGAAGACCGCCGTGTATGCAAGACTATGCCTCCGCTCTACTTATATATGCCGTTCTGACCTGACCTCATATTCAAATCCGCATAGGGATTGATATGGCGCCAGTTCTTTAGTGATAGCGATACACTCCTTCTTTCTATTCATTTTTGGATTTTTGGCGGTTATCCAAAACGCTTCCAATGTTTTGCGCGCGAGGATCTCGGGCTCAAACGACAAGATTTGCACTGCAACTTGTATTTCAGCTTTATCATGGCGCACTATACGATGCTTTCCTAATGGAGTGGCTGCTTTTAACTTGTTTAATCCGTCTAAATGCTCCTTAACGCGGCAGCAGAGAGGGCGGCCCGTTTCACCGATGTATGTATCCCCGCATGCTAAACATGTGATAAGATATACAACACCGGATAGCACGCAGTTTCCCTCCTTACCAAACGGGCAAATCACGCAATCAGGAGTGGGACAGAAGCGATCGTAAGCACGGTTTCGAACCAAACGCTGCTTGAGATTTGCGGGGGGGAATATCGACTACGCTGACAACGCCTTGCAAACCCGCCTGATGTACGCATCGCCGCACTGCGCTGCTCAACTCATCAGAGATGAATGGCAGGCAGAACGGGATTTCGGCGGTACTGCTCGAACCACGAGCTCTACCCGAGAGCACCAACGTGCTCCCGAGACGTGCTCTCGAGCAGTGTAGCCGTTGGATGCCGCAATTCTCCGAGCGATGGCGATAGACCATGAGCGTTCTTCGCCGCCAGAGGACACCTGAACAGCTGTTTTGTACATGTTACCCACCACAGCCCTCTTCATCCTATTTGGGTGCGCGGACAAAGAATGTATAAGGATGTTCTTGTTGCTGGGTTTGCGATACCATTTTGTTTTGTATGCTCCGCCTGCAAGCTTAATCTGCACGTTTAGAAACGCTAACCATTCCTCGGAGGGCTTTTCCCGGGTGAATACGATGTTTGGCGACTGTTGATTTAGTATGTTAAAGCAAGTGTCTACCTCCGCTTGGGTGGGACATATGACGCAACAGTCGTCTATGTACCGACCATACAAAAGGGGTTTACGCTCCAATACCGGCGCTTCTATTTTAGACATAAAAATGATGGCTAAAGTAGGTGCAAGCCGCTGTCCCATAGCTAAGCCCCTGACCTGTTTGTAGTACTGACCCGACCATCGGAACACCGTACATTGTAAGCATTCGTGAAGAAGGGTCATGATGTTGCATACGTTGAGACCGTGCAAGTTAAGAGCGGCCTGATGTTCCGAGAGAAGCTCGCAGGTAGCCTGAAGTGCAGCGTCATTTGAAACATTTGTATACAACGACGTGACGTCAAATGACTCGATGACGCAGTTCCGGGTGAGTTGCGTAGATCGTGTTTAGATGTTGTGATATGTTTTTTTCATTTTTTCAACTGCTTTTATGTTTTTGCTAAATGATTTTCTAAAAGTCTTGTGTTTTGGAAAATTCGCATAACCTGTCATTGCACCAAACATTGCAAAACCTACAGAATATTGAGGTTTTAACACTCGATTATTACTACCGCTACTTATCTGCTGGTTACTAAGGCTCCTCCGAAAGTCTCATACAAAAACTTTGAAAATTAGCGAAAATTGGACATGGTAAAAACGAGTGGTTGTAATTTCCAGCAAATATCTCGTCACTCTCGCAGCGAAACACAATGGGAGTTCAGCAGCTGGAAAGATGAAAAACTTCTGCATCGAATACATTTCAAATTTTCATTCATCTTCATTCTAGCGCGTTTGGCGATGGATTGAAAAAACCGACAAAACTTTTGCACCGACCTAATATTAGGTTGGTGCAAAAGCTCTGTCCTTTCATTTTCAAAAATTTGGAGCTTTTCGATTAGAAAGATTAGGTCTTCCGCTTTCAATCTTTGTTTTGTGAAGCTTCTGTTCCACACTAAGTGCAGAGATAAAAATGGAAAACTAAGACTATGTAAACTTTGACCATTTTAGGTTAGGTCACCAAAAATCTGGAATGGTGCAGAAAAATCTGAAATCGTCAGTTCACATGTTTTTTGGCCTACTCTATGCAACTGTGAAAAAATTGTGCTGTTTGGACGTCTCTGTGAGAAGTAATGATTTTCGAGAAAATTGACAAATCAATTAATTTCGGCGTTTTTCATAAACTCGATAATCATAATTCAGAAAAATCCAGAAAAGTCCAGGATCCAGAAAAATGCCGATTTTGATTAATCCGACTTTGACTGCTTTAGCTCTCGAGCTTTCTAATGCCAATTCATGTCAATGGCACTGCTGTAAAGAGAAAGGTTTCCTCTTTCAAACCAAATAAAGTTAAGAAAATCTACTGAGTGGCAAAAAAGTTATGATCTTTGAATATGCTGCGCAAGAACTTTTGGGACAACCTAATATATGTTTTATTTCAAACTTATTTGATTGATCTTATTAATTACTAGTTGGCAAACCCGGCTCCGCTCGGGCCTGTCAATAATATATTTGTAATCAGCATGCTCGATTACCTCCCTGTGGAATTGAAGTTGTTCCTAACTTGTACATTTTTTGGGATAAACCTTATTGCTTTCCTTTTTTGTTGATGCAATGAAACAGGAGCACAGATCTTCATAAAGACAATTTTTTGAAAATTTTAAATTTCTTTTAAAATTTCAAAATTTTTTTTTTCAATTTGTGTCTAAGTACGGTACAAATTAGAGCTCTTCATACCACGCTTTTTTACCTTTTCTCTCTTCCTCCCTCCCCCCCCCCAGACTCACATACCCCCTTCACCCTGGAAGGTTGGGAACAGCCGAGACCCCCTTCACCTAGGGAGAGCCCGGCTCCCCCTATCGCACCTATGGGTGGGCCTGCCAAAATCCGATGGTTTTGTTAAAAAATCTTTCAAAAATCACGGCGAGCTACGGGAAAGAGAAAAAAGTAGTGCTTTTTCTGTAAGGTTCACTCTATCGAATTTTTACTTGAACTTCTTCTGAGGATGGATATGAAAGTTTCAAAAAATTGTGAAACTTGACTATCCCAAAAAGCATAGGTTGCAGATTTTGATTTTCTGAAAGATCATTGAGTGTTTTGCAACAATTTCATAACCATTAAGAAGAGAATGATATGCTGCATCGAATGCCTTTAAGATTTCTTAGAAACCCTTGTTCCGTCAAATGGGTCGCCCGTATGAAAAAAGCGAAATTACTTCTGAAACGACCTAATATTATCAGGCTGTCCCATAATTTCCGTCCGTTTTAAATTTCGATCGCAATAAGTCATGAACTTCTTGGTTCTAGACAGGTTTTAAGTAGAGCATTCGATAGAGCAAAGCAAGCCTAACAAGAGGAGTTTCTTAACTTCGCACCAATTCAAATCCATCTCGAGTATGAAGCCAAAAACCGAAAAGATCCAACCACCCGAAAAATAATAAAAATCGTAATTTCTTCCAAAAAAATCCTGGAAAATTCATAACTTGCTCACGGATACGCTATACACGTCAACCATTTTTATATATATGTTACTGTATTTTTTCCTTGGATAGAAATCGAAAAAACAAAAATTTTCATGTTTTTGCCAAAGTGATGCTTTACTGTCCCCCACGTTGGTATTTGTATACTACAAACCACTACAAGGACAAACACAAATTTTCAGAGCTCTACAGGCTTAAGTTCTCAAGAAACAGTGAATTAGCTTCGCACAGTCGGGTGTCCATATTAAAACGATTATTTCTCGAGAATCAAAGCCTGCAGAGCGGTGAAAATTCATGTCTGTACTTGTACTGGTCTGTAGTACACAACTACTAGAGTGAGAACAGCACAGCATCACTTTGGCAAAAACACGAAAACTTTTGTGTTTTCGATTTCTATCCAAGGAGAAAAAACAGGAACAGTATATTAATATTTGAATGGCTGATGTGGGTAGCGGATCTGTGAGCAAGTAAGAAATTTTTTAGGATTTTTTGGAAGGAGTTGCGATTTTTTCTTTGTTTTTCGGGCGTTTAGATCTTTTTGATTTTTGGCTTTAAACTCGAGATGGATTTGAACTGGATCGAAATTAAGAAGATCATCTTGTTTGTTGCACCAGCTTCGATTAACCTCGGTTTTGCAAAAAGTGCAAGAATACAGTTCACAGAAGGAATATTGCGAACAAGTGGCGGAGAGAAAAGCACTTGTTCAGCAAGATTCAAAACGGAGAATCCACAGAAGCAGCGATATCAGTAGAAATGGAAATTGGACGAAGCCAAAACGGCATGTGCACAGCACTGCGAGGATTGCGAATGCGATGATGGAAGACAACTCGACGCGCATGTATATCAAAGCGAAAGTAAATAGTCATCCAGTTAGTTTCCTGCTAGAATACTGGATCAGACATCACACTGTTAAACGAATCAATTTGGAGAAGCATAGGTGCTCCTCGATTGGAAAACACCAACGTGGTTGTCAAGAACGCTAGTGGAGGTTTGATGAAAGTCCATGGAAAGCTATGGTGTGAGTATGAGATCAAAGGACCCAGAAGCGAAGGCTACGCATACGTGCGCCTCACAACTCACTGCTGGGACTTGAGTGGATCCAGAAGAACGAAAAGATGTCTTATCATTTAGACAAAATGGTTGCTGAAGTGAAGACAGAGCAAACCAAAGACATTGCTTTAAAGCTAGAGCAAACCTATCCAGAAGTCTGCAAGGAAGGTTTAGGACTCTGCACGAAGGAGAAAGCACACATGAGAGTTGACGAAAACGTTCGTCCAGTGATCAGGGCTTGTAGGCCTGTCCCTCAGCTGCGCTCGAAGCTGTCGAAAAGGAGTTGGATAGACTACTGGAACTGAAGGACAGAAGTCCAATGACACATAGTGAATGGGCAGTTCCCATCGCATCTGTCAGAAAAGCGATGGAAAATTGCGAGTGTGCGCTGATTTCTCAACCGGACTTAACAAAGCGTTGGAGTCGTATGATTATCCGTTGCCATTGCCGAAGGATATATTCGCATCTCTCAATGGAGGCACGGTGTTTTCCCAGATAGATTTGTCGGACGCCTACCTGCAGATCGAGTTGTCAAAAGAAGCGAAGAAAATGGTCGTGATAAATTTAGGATTCAGGATGATAAATACCATAGAGGATTATACCAGTACAATAGACTGCCTTTAGAATCAAGACGGCACCAGGGATTCCAGCAAATTATGAACAAGATGGTTAGTGGTCTGCGAGGGGTAGCAACCTATCTAGACGACATCTTGGTTTGTGGAAGAACCGAAGAGGAACACATGAAGAACTTGTTAGCTGTTTTTGCAAGGATAGCCGAATATGGATTCAGGATTCGTGTTCTTTCGCTAAGCCAGAGATACGATATCTTGGCTTCATAGTGGATAGAAATGGCAGAAGACCGAACCTAGCGAAGATCGAAGCGATCAAGAATATGGATGAGCCGAAGAATACTAGTCAACTGAGGGCTTTTTTTGGCATAATAACGTACTATGCGGCGTTCAAGCCAAAGATCAAGGATTTCCGTGGACCATTAGATGCGATGTTGAAGAAGGATTCGAAGTGGGAATCGTCTCGAATACATCAAGAAGCATTCGAAAAACTCAAGGAACCTTTGTCGAGTGAGCTGAACCTTGCCTACTATGATCCAAGACAGAAGATCGTCGTGGCAGAAGACGCCAGCGACTATGGTATTGGATGTGTGATATCGCACAGCTATGCGGATGGATCCGAAAAGCCAATTGCTCATGCATTAGGTTCCCTCACGAAAGCCGAGAAAAACTATTCGCAGATCGAAAAGGAGGCCTTGGGAATTGTCTTCGCGGTTAAGAAATTCCACAAGTACATAATCGGACGAAGGTTTCTACTGTTGACGGACCATCAACCATTAATAGCCATCTTCGGTGATAAGAAAGGAGTTCCAGTATATTCCGCTAACCGACTTATGAGATGGGCTACAATACTGCTTGGGTATGACTTCGACATAGAGTATGTCAAAACTACGAAGTGCGGGCAAGCAGATGGCTTGTCACGGTTAATGAAGAAGAATCAGAATAGCTCCCGTTGAAAACGACGTAAGCTAGATGTTGAAGAACTGTATAAGGAAATTGCCAAGATGGCTTCAGATGTGCAATCCTACAAGAAGAAGGATCCAGTGCTAAAAAGAGTAATGACCTACGTGAAGAAAAGAGAGTGTCCAGACGTCAATGGACAATTGGCACATTTTCGAAATCGAAGAGAGACATTGTCAATTGTGGAGCAATGTCTGATGTCAGCCGGAAGGGTTGTGATACCCAAGGAGCTTTGAGGATGTTTTGAACGAACTGCACAGTGGTCATCCAGGGATTGTAAGGATGAAGAAACTTGCTCGAAGTTACGTCTATTGGCCGAATATAGACAAGTATTGCGAAGACTTGGTACGAAGATGCACAAAATGTCAGGAGCTAGCCAAAAATTCGACGAAGGTACCATTAGAAGCGTGGCCATCCGCGACTCGAGTGTGGCAGAGGACACACATCGATTTCGCTGGACCTATGCAAAAAGTTTTCTACTTGGTTGTGGTAGATGCGTACAGCAAATAGCCTGAAATGATCGAGATGAGCAATATCTCGGCTGCGAAAACAGTGAAGGCATTGAAGAACTTGTCTGCGAGGTATGGATTACCGCAAACAATAGTGAGCGACAATGGTACCCAGTTTACATCAAACTTATTCAAAAAGATGTGTGACGAAGGTGGAATCACCCACATAAAGACTGCTCCTTATCACCCTCAATCGAATGGACAAGCAGAGCTTTTCGTTGATACGCTGAAACGCGGAATCAAGAAACTAGAGGGGGAGGAGAGGCCAACAGAAGAGACTCTAAACGTGGTGTTACAAGCATAGGACAACACCAAACACGAACCTGAACGACAAGACACCAACAGAATTGTTTCTGGGCAGAAACTTGCGTACAAGACTAAGCCTGTTACTATCAATGTCAGAAGATGCCGAAGATCCACTCGCACGAAGAAGAAGAGAATGCATGAAAGAACAATTTGACAAGAAGCATGAAGTCGTTCGGAAACACTTCGAAGTTGGCGAATTAGTGTACGCTAAACAGTGAAAGCCACCCCACTTCCACTGGAAGAAAGAAACGTGATGAAACGTATAGGACCTGTCAACTACGAAGTAATGGTCGGCAATGAAATATGCAAAAAGCTCGCAAATCGGCTACGGCATCGAAGCGACAGTGAACAGCTCGCCGTACACCAACAACTCCAACAACAGTCCGAAGCATTGAAGATACTCTTAGATGTTTTGACAGAAGACGACACTCTAAGGAATGGCAGTGCAGCTGATGAAAATTCCGAGAAAGCCATCGCGAGCGATGCGTCAGCACCCATGGATTCAGCGACATCGACGTCGACATCAAACCACGAGCCCTCCACGCCACCGACAACGCTTCGCAGGTCGAGCAGAACGAGAAGACCGGTACAACGGTTCCAATCTAGTTCATAGTATGTTATTGTATGTTTGTTTCATTAGTTTGTAGTTGTTTAAATGATATGCTATCTATATATGACCGATTTCTTGTTGTTTATATATATAGTTCATGCTTTTGTCTTAGGCTAGTTCTGTTGTAACTACCCTACTGGGGGAGGTGTTGTGTTAGTTTCTGATCAGTTGGTTCCTCGTATGATCTGCCCTCGCTGAGGCGCCTGCAGCCTCATTGCGCGGGAAATGAGCGCTATAAAAGGCGCTCGCTGTTAGCCATTGTCAGTTCGTCTGTTCACTCATCTGCCTCTCTTATCTTTAACTGTTCTATTATTTCCTAATAAATATTCTTGTATTCCTCGTGTGCGGCCTCCGGACGAAGAGTCGACGTGTCCGACGTGAGGACACAACAGTGGCGATCAGGAGCGGCGGCTACTAATCGAAGAAGTAGCCGAAACCACGAAGACGTCACCGGGGATTTGAATCGAAGAGACTACAGAGAGCGGTCAAAACGAACCGACAGATCAGCATGGCGAAGATTGGCTCAGAGGAGATGCTGATTCTGCTCCAAGAGATGAGAGAGGAACGAAGAGAAATGATGGAGCTTCTGAAGCACATCACAGGTACTGGACGAAGCAGTACATCAGTCGAACTCCCGAACGTGATGTCCGCCCTCAGCAGTAGGATCGAAAAGTTCTACTTCGACCCCGAGGCGGATATGTGCTTCAGCAAATGGTACGGGCGCTACAAGGAGGTCTTTGTCGAAGACGCGAAACAGCTCACGGAAAGTGCGAGAGTGAGGCTACTTTGCGAAAAACTGGACAAGGACAGCTTCGAAAAATACCAGAGGCATGTACTACCGAAGGAGGTAACCGCGATCAGATTCGAAGATACTGTCGAAACCTTGAAGCAGTTGTTCGACGTGAAGATTCGGAATTCACTATGCGGTACCAGTGTTTGAAGCTGGAGAAGGCGGATTCCGAAGACTACCTCATGTATACCGGTCGAGTGAACGAACTTTGCGAGAAAGCGAAGACTCACGACTTATAGCGATGGAATCAAATGTCTTCTATGGATTTTTGGCCTGAAAAGCCAAAAAGAAGCAGAAATCAGGCAGCGACTCATAGCCGTACTGGACAAGGAGTACAAGGCTGGACGAAAAATGTCGCTACAGGAACTGTACCTGGAGTGCGAAAACTTCCTTAGTCTCAAGAAAGATAGCGAGACGGTAGCTGGTTGCACGAAAATTGTCGAAGCAACATGCAAGGAGGAACCACGAAGCTGGAATGCTGGAACTGTGGTAAAGCTCACTTTGCCAGGGAATGCAAAGCGAAGCTGTGGTATTGCAAGAAGTGCAAGAAGACAGGTCACAAGGAGAAGTTTTGCGAACAAGTGGCTGAGAGAAAAGCAGCCGTTCAGCAGGATTGGAAACGAAGAATCCACAGAAGCAGCGACACCAGTAAGAACAGAAGTTGGACGAAACCGAAACGTCATGCTCATAGTATCGCGAAGATTGCGAATGCGATGATGGAAGTGAATACGACTCGCGTATATGTGGAAGCGAAAGTTAATAGTCATCCAGTTAGGTTTCTACTGGACACAGGATCAGATATCACCTTGCTAAACGAAGCGGTTTGGAGAAGCATGGGCACTCCACTGTTGGAAAAGACAAGCGTGATCGTTAAGAATGCTAGCGGAAGCTCCATGACAGTTCATGGAAAGCTATGGTGTAAGTACGAAATCAAAGGATCCAGAGGCGAAGGCTACGCATATGTGACGCCTCACAACTCACTGCTAGGATTAGAGGGGATCCAGAAAAACGAAGACATGTCCTATCACTTAAGCAGAATGGTTGCCGAAGTGAAGGCAGAGCAAACCAGCGACATCGCTACGAAGCTAAAGAAAACCTACCCAGAAGTCTGCGAAGAAGGTCTAGGACTCTGCACAAAAGAGAAAGCGCACTTGAGAGTTAACGAAAATGTTCGTCCAGTATTCAAGGCTTGCAGGCCTGTCCCCCACGCTGCACTCGAAGCTGTCGAAAAGGAATTGAATAGACTATTGAAACTGAAGGTCATAACTCCAGTAACACACAGTGAATGGGCAGCTCCCATTGTGTGTGTTAGGAAAGCAAATGGAAAGTTGAGAGTGTGTGCTGACTTCTCAACTGGACTCAACAAAGCGCTGGAGTCGTATGATTACCCGTTGCCATTGCCGGAGGATATATTCGCATCACTCAATGGAGGCAGTGTGTTTTCGCAGATAGATCTCTCGGACGCCTACCTGCAGATCGAATTGTCAGAAGAAGCGAAGAAAATGGTTTTGATAAATACGCATAGAGGACTATACCAGTACAATAGACTGCCTTTTGGAATCAAGACGGCACCAGGGATCTTCCAGCAAATCATGAACAAGATGGTGAGCGGATTGCGAGGGGTAGCAACCTACTTAGACGACATCTTGGTCTGTGGAAGAACCAAAGAAGAACACATGGAGAATCTACTTGCTGTGTTTGCAAGAATCGACGAATATGGATTCAAAATTCGTCTAGAGAAGTGTTCTTTCGGTAAGCCAGAGATACGATATCTTGGCTTCATAGTGGATCGAAATGGCCGAAGACCGAACTTAGAGAAGATTGAAGCAATCAAGAATATGGATGAGCCGAAGAATGTTAGCCAACTGACTAGGGAAGTTCACTTAGTCGAAGTGGCGATTCGGAAGCAGATCTATACTAGTGGATAGAGCTTAAAAAGCTGATCTCAGATATACCTTCTATATCTGCGATGCGTTGTTCTGAAAAAAGTTATGAGCTCTTCTAAAGCCAAATTTTCGTGCGCTTTGAGTCGCAAAATCATGATAATTGCTACACAAAAGTGTGCGAGCTTGAGCAAACCACCTAGTAAGAATTGTAGGTCTAATTCGAGTTCATCCGAACGTTTTCGAGTGTTTTCCAACCATGATGTTTATTCACAGGCCGTCATTTCGTTCCTAGATCACACTTCCATTATATATACGAAAAAGCCCATAACTTCCATCTAGAAAACGCGTCGCAGATATTGAAGATATATTCGAGAACATTGTTTTACGTTCTATTCATTGGTAGTTTCCAAAATGTTCTTGACGCGACGCGTTTTTTCTAGATGGAGGTTATGGGGCTTTTTTGTATACATAATGGGAGTGTGATCTGGGAATGAAATGACGACCTGTGGATGAACAACCAAAAAACATTCAAAAGCGTTCGGATGAACTCAAATTAGAAATACAATGCTTGAGTGGTTTGCTCAAGCTTGCACACTTTTGTGCGAGCGACTATCACGACTTTGCGACTCAAAATGCACGAAAATTTGGCTTCAAAAAAGCTCATAACTTTTTTCAGAACAAGGCATCGCAGTTATAGAAGGTATATCTAAGATCGGCTTTTTAAGCTCTATCCAGTGATATAGATCTCCTTCCGATTCGCCACTTCGACTAAGTGAACTTCCCTTGTGAGAGCTTTTCTTGGCATGATAACGTACTATGCGGCGTTCATGCCAAAGATCAAGGATCTTCGTGGGCCATTGGACGCGATGCTCAAGAAAGATGCGAAGTGGGCTTGGACACGAACACATCAAGAAGCGTTCGAAAAACTCAAGGAGACTTTGTCAAGTGAGCTGAATCTTGCTCACTATGATCCAAGACAGAAGATCGTCGTGGCAGCTGACGCCAGCGATTATGGAATTGGATGCGTGATATCGCACAGATATGCCGATGGATCCGAAAAGCCAATTGCACATGCATCGCGGTCTCTTGCGAAAGCGGAGAAGAACTATTCGCAGATCGAAAAGGAAGCATTGGGAATTGTCTTTGCTGTCAAGAAATTCTACAAGTACATATTCGGACGAAAGTTTCTATTGTTGACGGACCATCAACCTTTGCTAGCCATCTTCGGTGACAAGAAAGGAGTTCCAGTCTACTCCGCTAACCGACTCATGAGATGGGCTACAATACTGCTTGGATATGACTTTGACATAGAGTATGTCAAGACTACGAAGTTTGGACAAGCAGATGGCTTGTCGCGGTTGATGAAGAAGAGTCAGAATAACGAAGAAGACGTCGTGATAGCTGCCGTTGAGAACGACGTGAACTTCATGTTGAAGAATTGCTTAAGGAAATTGCCAGTGACGGTATCAGATGTGCAATCCTATACGAAAAAGGACCCAATGCTACAAAGAGTGATGATCTACTTGAAGAAAGGACAGTGGCCAGACGTCAATGGAGAATTGGCACATTTTCGAAATCGAAGAGAGTCATTGTCAATTGTGGAGCAGTGTCTGATGTCAGCCGAAAGGGTTGTGATACCCAAGGAGCTTCGAAGAAATGTTCTGAAGGAACTGCATATTGGTCATCCAGGGATAGTAAGGATGAAGAAACTGGCTCGAAGTTACGTCTACTGGCCGAATATAGACAAGGATTGCGAAGATTTGGTACGAAGGTGTACGAAATGTCAGGAATTGGCCAAGAATCCGACGAAAGTACCATTAGAAGCATGGCCATCCGCGACTCGAGTGTGGCAGAGGATACACATCGACTTCGCTGGACCCATGCAAGGAGTCTTCTACTTAATCGTGGTAGATGCCTACAGCAAATGGCCTGAGATGATCGAGATGAGCAATATCTCGGCTGCGAAGACGGTGAAGGCTCTGAAGAACTTGTTTGCAAGGTATGGATTACCGCATACAATAGTGAGCGACAATGGTACCCAGTTTACATCGGACTTATTCAAGAAGATGTGCGACGAAGGTGGAATCACCCACATAAGGACTGCTCCGTACCACCCTCAATCGAATGGACAAGCAGAGCGTTTCGTTGATACGCTGAAACGCGGAATCAAGAAACTAGAGGGGGAGGAGAGGCCAACAGAAGAGACTCTGAACGTGGTGTTACAAGCGTATAGGACAACACCAAATACGAACCTAAACGACAAGACGCCAGCGGAGTTGTTTCTAGGCAGAAACTTGCGCACAAAATTAAGTCTGTTACTCCCAATGACAGAAGATGCAGAAGACCCACTCGCACGAAGGAGACGGGAGCGCATGAAGGATCAGTTCGACCAGAAGCATGGAGTCGTTCGAAAGGAATTCGAAGTTGGTGACTTGGTTTACGCTAAACAGTGGAAGCCACCCCACTTCCATTGGATGAAAGGGACGGTGATGAGACGTATTGAACGCGTCAACTATGAAGTAATGGTTGGAAATGAAGTCTGCAAGAAGCACGCAAATCAGCTTCGGCATAGAAGCAACGGCGAACAACTTGCCGTTCAACAGCAACTTAAACAACAATCTGAAGCTCTGAAGATATTGTTAGATGTTCTAACCGAGGACGAGACGTTACATAGGAATGACAATGCTGCTGAAGGGAGTTCCGAGCAAGCGACCGCGAGCGATGTGCCAGTACCCGTGGATTCAACGACATCGACGTCGCCATCAAGTCACGAGCCCTCCACGCCACAGCCAACGCTTCGGAGATCGAGCAGAACGAGAAGACCTGTACTACGGTTTCAACCTAGTTCATAGTATGTTATATGTTTGTTTCAATAGTTTTACAGTTGTTTAAATGATAGTGATGTCTATGTAAGCAATTTCTCAACTGTTCATATTTGTAGTTCATGCTTTTGTCGTAGGCTAGTTTTGTTGTAACTACCCTACTGGGGAAGGTATTATGTTAGTGATTCTCAATGATCAGCTGTTTTCCTCGTAGTGATCTGCCCCGCGTATTCGATCGCAACCTCGGAGTGCGCGGGAAAATGAGCGCTATAAAAGGCGCTCACTCATAGCCTTAATCAATTCGTTCATCGGTCACTCCTTTGCCTCATCTACTGTTTCTCTGTTATTCCCTAATAAATATATTTTCTTCCTTCTGTGTCCTACACGACGAAGAGTCGAAGTGTCCGAAGTCGAGGACACAACAAAAATAAATATTAGGTCGTTCCGAAAGTAATATCGCTTTTTTCAAACGTATGCCACATATCGTGGAACAAAGATGTGTAAGGGACTCTGGTAGCATTTGATGCAGCATTTCATTCTCTTTTTTATGGTTATGAAGTTGTTGCAATACAGTCAACGAGCTTCCAGAAAAGAGTTTGAATCTACGACCCATGCTTTTTGAGAAGGTCAAGTTTGACAATTTTTTCAAATTTTTATAACAACCCCCGGAAGGAGTCCAAGGATGGAAGGATAGAGCAAACCCTACGGGAAACAGCACAACTTTTTTCTACTTTCCAGAGCTCGTTATAATTCTTGTATGGATTTTTTTGATGGAACCACCGAATTTTAGCAGACTCGTCTCAAACACAAGCGCAACAAGTTTCCGGAATTTTGAAACTTACAAAGATGGATTATGGTTTTGCCCTAATTTTACAAAGCAAATGAGTGTTTACCGCTTCGTTTTAGCAACTTTCGAAAATTTGGTACAGCCGGAGGTGCCCTGGAAAACCTGAATTATTATGATTTATCTCGGAAAACTTGAAGAATCGGAAACCAAAAACAACTGGTAAAAAGAGGAGAACAAGCTGCGTCGAATGAGATCCGAGTTGCTTGCCGGTTGTTGTTCTCTGGGGTTTGAGTTGACCAAATATGGAATTTGATGGCATTTCAAAACTGATTCCAGAAACTCTAAGAAGCAAGCTAAGGAAAAGAAAAAAATTACCCTGTGTCCTATAGGGTTTGCTCTATCTACCTGCCACTTGTACTTCTTCGGAGAATAGGTACAAAAATTTTAAATATTGCCGAACTTGACCATGGCGAAAAGCATGAGTTGCAGATTTTGTTAATTTTTTGAAAGCTCAATGAAAATCATGCAATAAAGTAGATGGGTCCGAAAGATTATGCCGTTTTTTTAAACCTATCCTCAAATCATTCAGAATAAAGATAAACAGACATTCTACAAAGTGTTCCATGCAAAATTTCTTCCTCTTTCCAACAGCCATGTTTTCGTTGTGATTGTTTCAAAGAGCGCTGAGATAATTGCAGAAAACTAGAACTCGTCATTTTTGGCTTTTGAAGGTGCCTCAATTACCATCTGAAAAAACAAACCTTTTGCAAATTAATGCGATTTATTGCATCACTCTGGCATGCTTTCTAGAATTACTAAAATGCATTTTTTGAAGTGACCAAATTTTATATTTGGCTCATTCCAATCTCGCAAAACATCAGACGTTGAACAGTTTGAATGTCATTTGATGCATCTTCTTCTCCTCTTTCTGACATCTACCTTTGCTTCGCGAAAAATGCGACTTTTGCAAACAAAATCGCTGTACATGTCAATTTAGGGATGCGCAAAGATGTAGTCGAAATTAAATCCATCCATTTTTAAGTCGTAATCGCTCATTTACTCCGTAATACTAGTGATAGTAATAACCCAGTTTTAGACTTCAATATTTTGAGGATTTCGCACTGTTTGGTGCAATTATGTGTCACGCGATTTCAAAATTCAATGCTCTGGCGAAATAATTCAGCAAAATTCTAAAGAGGAAGATGAGATGCAAAAAACTGCATAAATTTGAAGAAGGTTTGCCTTATCAGGAGTTTATTAGAGCACCTTCAAGAGTCTAAAATGAAAGTTCTGAAAATTAGCGAAACTCGGACATGGTAAAAATAAAGGGTACTAGTTGTCGGCAATTATCTCAGAGCTCAAACCAGTCACAACGTAGACATAGCTGCTGGAAAGAGGAAGAAATTCTGCATCGGATAGTGTTCAAACGATTTGCCTATCAACATTCTGAACGATTTCAGGATAGGTCTGAAAACGGCACAAACTTTTGGACCGACCTAATAAATAAAAATAAAATATTAGGTCGGTCCGAAAGTTTTGACGGTTTTTTTCTAATCCATCGGCAAACAGATTAGAATGAAGATAAACAAAAGCTTCAAAATGTATCCGAAGGCAGAATGCATTCGGATACATTTTGAAGCTTCGGATACATTCGGCTACATTTTGCACTGAATGCAGAATTTCTTCCTCTTCCCAGCTGCTAAACTACCATTGTGTTTGAAAAATAGGTTACGTTAATGCGCACTGCTAAGATTGAGAAATACTGCGAGTTTTCCCATAAATTTCGCCTGTCTCGGCAAAAAGATCAAGAGGAGAAAATTTTACATCGAATGGTGGCTGAACTGTTCAACATTTTATGTTCTACGAGGTTAAAATAGGCTGAATGTAAAATTTGGTTACTTCAAAAGATAAATCGTAGAAATTCTGAAAGACAAGCCGTAAAGCTACAAGAGTTGCTTTTGTTGGCAAAAAGTTCGCTTTATTCTGCTGGTTATTAGGGCTCCTCCGAAAGACTCATACAAAAATTTTGAAAATTAGCGAAAGTTGGACATGGTAAAAACGAGTGGTTGTAATTTCCAGCAAATAACTCGTCATTCTCGCAACGAAAAACAATGGGAGTTTAGAAGCTGGAAAAAAGAAGAAATTCTGCATACATTTTGAAGCGTTTGTTTATCTTCATTCTAGCATGTCTGCCGATGGATTGAAAAAACCGACAAAACTTTCAGACCAACCTAATATTAGGTTGTCCCGAAAGTTTTGTCCGTTTTTTCAACCTATCATAACAACACGAGGAATGAAGGTAGGGAAACGTTTCAGGTACTATCCGACTCAACTTTTCCTCCTCTTTCCAAATTTCATAATCCTGTGCAGATTACTCTTTTGCTCACTGAGATAAATGCCGAAATTTCGAACCCATGGTTTTTACTATGTCCAAGTTTGACAATTTTTCACAATCTTCATTTTTGACTTTTGGAAGACCTTTGATGATTATCAGATAGAGTAAGCAAAGGGCAATGCAATGCAATTATTTGGCATATCTAGCTAGCTTTTCAATATTTTTAAAGATAATTTTTTCAAAAGTCTTCACCTTTGCGAAGTTCTAAAATACAGAAACGCCTCGAACACCAACAAATCATCGGATTTTGAAGCTTTCAAGAACCGAATACTATTATTCACTATTTTTACGAAGCAAATGAGCGTTTACCGCTTCGAAATATAAGATTTTGCATTTTACGTGTACACGCTGGGGTGGGGTCAAATTCAAGAATTATGAAAAACTTTATCGCCAAAGACCCCGCAAATTGGAGAGAAAATACACTCACTGGAAAGAGGAGGAAAAGCTGCATCGAATAACACCTTAGTTGTGCGCCGTTTCATGATCTCTGGCTTTTGGCATCACTAAAAGTGGGATTTGATAGCATCAGAAAAATAATTCTAAAAAAATTTTCAAGACTGGCTATAGATGCCGCAGCATTGCATCATATTGCCCTTTGTTTGCTCTTTCTAACTGTTACCAAAGCTATTCCGAAAGTCAAATATAAAGATTGTGAAAAATTGCCAAACTTGGACATAGTAGAAACCATGGGTTCGAAATTTCGGCGTTTATCTCAATGAACAAAAGATTAACCGACATGTAGGCATGACAGTTAGAAAGAGAAGAAAAAGATGCGTCGGATAGTGCTTAGAGCGTTTCCCTATTTTTGTTCTACGCGTTTTTATGATAGGTTGAAAAAACGGACAAAACTTTTGGGACAACCTAATAAAATAAAACAAAACAAAATATTAGGTTGAACCGAAAGTTCTGTCGCACCATTTTCAAAAATTCACAACTTCTGATTTTTCCAACCGATTTGACTGCTTTCGCTTTTGTATGAAAAAAGTAAGTCATGCTCTTCATAATGATTTCTTCTTTTGCTTGCTAATGATCATTTGTTGCATAGATAGGGGCGACAGAAGAAAATTAGTCAAAATTTGAATTTTCTGTGTAGGGTCATAAAAACTCTGAAACTTGCAGTAAAAATCGGAGCATTTAGTATCATAGATTCTTTCACCAGCTCTTTCTAACAATGCAAAGTTTGCGCCGATTGAGCGTCTCTATAAATTACGACTTTTAGGCAAGCAATACAAAAGGGCGAATTTGATTTATTTTGGCATTTTTTCAGGGAAATCATAACTTATCATAGAGACGCTCAGTCAGCGCAAGTTTTGCATTGTTAGAAAGAGATGGTGAAAGAACCTACAATACCGACTGCTCCGATTTTTGTTGCAAGTTTCCGATTTTTTATGACCCTACACAGAAAATTCGAATTTTGACTAATTTTCTTCTATCGCTTCTATCTATGCCAAAGGTGATCATTAACAAGCTGCTAAAACGTCATTACAAAGATTATGACTTACTCTTTCATACAAAATTAAAATCAGTCAAATCGTTTAAAAAAATTAGAAGTTATGAATTTTTGAAAATGATGCGACAGAACTTTCGGTTCAACTTAATAAACTAAAATACAAGGTTATTTCAAAACGCATTGTTTTTAAAAAATCGTAACTCGGCTATCTGCCTGAATTTGCCTGTAATTTTTTTAGAATGAAGAGATCATGTAGTTTCTAACTATGGCTTATATTTCTACCAAGCACAAGTCGCAAAATCAAAAACGCAAAAAGAAGACCACTCAACTTTTGGTTAATCCAAAAAAGCTCACCAAAAGTTCTTAAAACGTTACAAAAAATACCGATACGAACACAAGCATATGTTTTATGATCTCGACTTCCTAGCTAGGCAAACTCCTTGCTGAACGAATGTTCCTATGAAAATAATGATTTTTTTAGGAATTTGCTATACGTTTTCACGGAGATCAAAAAAATTGCTCTCGATTAGCACGAAATTCCCTTAGCTAGAAAGTGAAAGTCATGAAACCCATGTCTATAACTGTTTCGATCTCCGCTATGGCGTTTTCAGGTTTTTTGAGCGTGCTCAATAATTACAATATTAAAGCAATCCTCTTCAAATGCTTCTAACTCGTAAACTATTGCCTAATAATCCACTAGCTAACTTACCCGGCTCCGCCCGGCCCTGTCATTATTAGATTCGTAATCAACATGCTCGATTACCCCCCTGTGCGAACTCCCAGCCCCGTAGCTCAAATTTTGCAAAAAATCGATAAAATCGATATCGATCGATGACGAAAATTAGCCTATGACACCCGTCGAAGCCCGAAGTGTATGTGTGCCAAGTTTGGTCCGGATCGGTTCAGAAATGGAATTTTCTATTCGGAACATACGTACAGACAGACATACAGACATACAGACAAACAGACATTAAACTTTTATAAGATGGGAAAGGAGCCATCGTAGTGCGCAAACATTTTTCTTTCAAATAGAAATAGTTTCAGGATTTTTCGTGACCCTGCTTGAAAAATGCCAATCTTGAGTAATTGCCTTCAATTGCATCTAACTCTCAAAACTCTCGTATTGACTCATGGCATAAGCACTGCTGTAAAAGGCATATTTTTTTTCTTTCAAATAAATATAAATTTGAAGAAATCCATCAAAAGGAAGGAAGTTATGATTTTTCGAAAAACTGACGAACGAACTTTTGGAATGGCCTAATATATTAGGTCGATCCGAAAGTTTGTGCGTTTTTCAGACCCATGCTTAAACTACTTGAAATAAAGATGAGCAAAAGCTGTAAGCTTTCCGATGCAAAATTTCCTCCTCTTCCCAACCGTTATGTTACTGCTCAGATTACTTTGATCGCTCAATAATCGGCAGAGATCTCCAACACATGATTTTCGCCCATCTTGAATTTGGCTATTTTTTAAAATTCATTTTCAACTTTTTAACTAACTTTGATAACACCTGGATAGAATAAACAAATTGCAGTACAACAGTTTTTTGGCATCACTAGCCGGCTTCTCAAGATTTTGGAAGTATTTTCCTGAATTAATTTTTACATCTGGGCATTCCAATTCTCAGAGAACAATAAACGGCGAGCAACCGGGGTTTTATTCGATGCAGCTTTTCCTCCTCTTTCTGATAGACTTCTTTTCTTCCTGGTTTGTATTAGGTCGGTCCGAAAGTTTGTGCCGTTTTTAGACCTATCCTAAAGTCGTTCAGAATGTTGATAGGCAAATTGTTTGAGCACTATCCGATGCAGAATTTCTTCCTCTTTGCAGCAGATATGTCTACGTTGTGACTGGTTTAAGCGCTAAGATAACTGCCGAAAACTAGAACACTTCATTTTTACCATGTCCAAGTTTCGCTAACTTTCAGAATTTTTATTTTAGAGTTTTGAAGGTGCTTTGATAACTCCCGCTAAGTCAAACCTTTTTAAAATTATTGCAATTTTTGCATTTTTTCATCTTCCCCTTATGAAATTTCGCTGAATTATTTTACCAGAGCATTGATTTTTTTAAAAAAATTGCGTGACACATAATTGCACCAAACGCCGCACCACCACCCAACACCACAACACTCAAAATATTGAAGTTCTAAATCTCGGTCATTACTATCAGTAGTAACGAAGTAAATGAGCGATTGTGGCGTGAAAAAGAATAGATTTTGGAATTTCGATTACAACTTTGCGCACCTGTAAAATTGTGAATTATAGCGATCTTGCCTGCAAAAGTCGCATGTTACGCGAAGCAAAGGTAGATGTCAGAAAGAGGAGGAGAAGATGCATCGAATGACACTTAAACTATTCAACGTCTGATGTTTTGCGAGGTTAAAATGAACCAAATATAAAATTTGTCCACTTCAGAAAATGCATTTTAGTAATTCTAGAAAGCATGCCAGAGTGATGCAATAAATTGCATTAATCTGCAAAAGGTTTGTCCTTTCAGATGGTAATTAGAGCACCTTCAAAAGCCTAAAATGACGAGTTCTAGTTTTCTGCAGTTATCTCAGCGCTCTTTGAAACAGTCACAACGTAAACATAGCTGCTGGAAAGGGGAAGAAATTCTGCATCGGACAATCTTTGAAGTATTTGTCTATCTTTACTCTGAATGATTTGTGGATAGGTTTGAAAAACGGCACGAACTTTCGGACCCACCTACATAATACTTCGAGATAACGAGGTAGCAGTTAAAAAGTACAGCCCATATGCAATAAGGCATGCTTTCTTTTCTATTGTTTGCAAAAGCATTCCTCCACCTAGCCCTCACTTTAAAGGTACCGTTCACCCAGATTCTCGACTTCCAGGATTACGTCGTTTCAGGGCCTTCTCATGTCCCTGATTTCAAATATGAAGTCGAGAATCCGCGAAAACCGCGACAATTCCCGTTCCGGAGAACCCGCAGGCCGGCTTTCCGCAACGTGATTGGATGGGCGCACACAAATGGGCGGACATGGATGGTGATCCTCGTGCATCTTCGTCATTCCGGAGCGATTTTCCCGGTTCCGAGGCGACATTTTGCGCCGAGACTCGGACATTGGCTTGATAGGGGGCCCTGCTATCATACGCTGCCAAGAGCTCAACACCCTCAATTTGGGGTGGACGGTGCCTCCAACATGCCAATATGCAAACAGGAACATCATATGGGTGGGGGGGGGGGCAAGTATGACCGCTCCTTCAGAGTATCATTGCGTGCCGCAGAGAACTGCGCAAAACAGCATTGACCATATGGAGGATCGTTGTTCGTCGTAAACAGCGCCGCGCAACAATGAGTATAAGCTAATCGGAGAGCTTCCCGAGCATGGTACTTCGAAAAAATAAACAAACAAACAACTTTCAAACATATCCTACATATTATTTACGGCTTTGTCATAAGAATAAGCTTGGATGCAGTAAGAAATTTATTATTTCAGTACTTTTCAGAGTACAGTGAAAAAGAGAGAGTTAGATAGATAAAAAGATTTCATGGGAATAATACTCACTTTTTTCTATGCCACAACAGGTTTTTCATAACAACAATTTATTGTGCTGCCTAACGTTCAGGCGGATACCCCGTCCTTAGAGGCCTGAAAATGAATCTATCACCTTCATCAAACGCATTATGCCATCAAATGCCTCGATCAGCTCGCCTTTTTGACTTGTCCATTACAACCGCAGTCCAGCGTCCGAGCTCATCAACTTACCAAGACTCCCAGGGAAGAGCACGATAGAGGCTATTTAGGTCGCCTACAGTGTACGGTAACATTAAACATTCCAAATGGTTTGGACATGTTTAAGTAGCTATAGGCTATCGAAATCACAGAATGATAATAACGGTTTCAGATCATTCGTTACAGACAACTGTTCATTCTTGCTATTCAATTTCGGGTTACGAGCAAGAATGAACGCGTTTTCTAACACCTTTCGAGCAGAAATTTGTCCTCAACTGCCAGTATGCTGCAATTTATTTCAAACCAGTGCGTCACCTCTGCTTCGCAGAGCCTCGCACTGGCTGCACTATCCACATGCCTTCTTCTTCGTAGTCGCAAAATGATTTTGAAACTTACCTCGCGATGCCGATCATCACGAATGAAATGTAAACAACTACTCATTCCAAAAATTTTTCAGGTAAGATCGGTGATTTTGAAAGGGCGAAAGTATTCTCCAAAAGACTAAATGCGATTTTGAATCAGTTACTGGGGTTATAATGGCTTGATAGTCGCCATAAAGATGATGACAACCGTGAGTTACATTTCTGAGCAATTTTCTCACATTCCCAGGTAACGCCTTGACAAATCAATCATCTACGCAGTTATTCCTTTTTGGCGCTGATCTTGCATGAAAGTAAACTTTTTGCTCACTTTTTGGGCTGGATTTCATGGTTTGCGGATTTACTTGCTAAGCGAAACCATGACTTTGAAAGAAGTACATTTACAGGCCCACTTTCGCGCAAAATGTTGCGTGGATCCCTTTGGCGTTCTTCTATTTCACAGTTCCAGTAGTCTGATCGGCTTATGCTTTTGCATATTTTACCTAAATGCTGATAGGGTGCTACTACCAAAATTCTAGCTCAAGACCCTTGATGGAACTCACTCTACGAATTTCGTGCCAGACAGAAATTCACACACACACACAAACGTAAACAACCCTTAGCCCGTTATTAAAAGTTATGATTCTTCGCCGCCGTGGTTTTCCTTTCTATGTTTCCCCATTGGGCTCACAAGGTTCTGCCTTCTTTTGCTGGTCAGATGTTCATTTACACGTACAAAAAGCGGTCGACGGTCTCGCCGATGTAAATGGCTCTGCTTGTTCGACTTCCAACTGATAAACTACACCACTTTTTGAGCAATATCCTAACCTTCCGTTTGTGCACACGACGCATTGTGCGATTTGCAAGCTTTATCGTATAATTGGTTCCGCACTAGTTGTCTCTTGATATTGTCTTGTGGTAAATTCACTAGAACAACATCATTACACAACTGTGCTTGCGTTATACATCACTTGACTGCGTTGGTCACTTTGTCGATATGAACGGCAAGCATAAAGGAACACGTGTTCGACCTTGGTTGCTTGTGTTCATGTATGTTCGTTTGGAGGCTTTGGATTGCAGCGAGTATCCATTGTTGGAAGCTATGACGCGTGCCCTTTTCAAAGACTCAAGCCTCTCACTTTTTCCGCTGCACACATGCCTGCTGTTTTGAACATGCTGCGGATACCCGCACGTTATACGGGAGTTGGGTGAGCGGAAGTGGCGTGTAAGATGATATTCTTGCTGCTCTCTTTCCGATACCATTTAGTGTGTACAGCGCTTTTGACATCATCACCTGTGTGTTGAAGTAGGGTAACCAGTCATCATGTGGTTTCTCTCTAGTTGATTGTTTATTGAAGATCTTGAAACACTCACTCATCCATTTCGGATTGGGTCGAAGTCACAATGAAACATGTGTTGGAGGGCCAACAGGTAGAATTGCATGTTTTCTGAACAAAAATGTCAGCCAACTCTCAACTAAGATACCGCCCATTTACCGAACACCATTCTCAATAAGTAGATTCGATGGACCATTGCTTTCTCTCTCTAATAAACAGCTAGATAACCGGCTTCGAATCCTTGCATAAATTTGTTATTATGTGCCTCAACCCCAATTTTCAAACTTTTAATTTCATTCAAAGCCCTCAAGCTTTCCGTAAAGTCAAACTTCTGCGAAGCATACTTGTGAAATCTTCGAATTTTCCGATATAACGTTTTTATAAGTATCAATTCTGATGGCATTAGAGTTGAAAATAGTAGCTTCGCATCTAAACATATCACGTTTTTTTTACCACTTTGCGGTGTGCTAAAGCGATTTTTAGCAATGTGTATTTGTGAAAAATCAAGCGACTGGCTCTCTAAAATCTTTTGAGAATAGAGCATTTTGCGAAGCTGTTTGGAAAAACCTGGAGGTAGTAAGCTTTGATTATCACATCTATTTTTTCATATCTATTATTCCCATTTTCCGTGTAAATCATTGCGAAGGCAGGACAAGATCCTTCTTCCTAGGCATCAGAATATGGCGAATTTTTTTGGGTATCAAGACCGTAGACGCTTCTTTCTCCACTAAAATTCTTGACTTTGCCACAAACCAGGACTTGCGAAACTGTAACAAAACTTTTCATGAATACTTCAATGCATGCGAATGTGTATGTGCACCGCTTTCACAGATATTTGTTCGTTTTTTTTTTCGAAGCTCCGCCCCTGATCTCGCTATACGACTTCTCCTTTGCTTTTCTTACCCCGAAACAACATCAGCCTGTGAAATCACCCACTCCCGCCGGGCCCTGCTCGTGCCCCATGTCATTCACGGTTTGCAAGTTAATTTTTGTGGAGTTGGCTTTTTCTAGGATGCATAGTACAGAACGAATCAATAATCGCTACATAAAGCGTAGATTAAAGCGGACATCAAACAAGACTGATATGAACTACTGTTTCTTACTTCAAAAAAATTTTGAAAAGTCGTGTTAGACAGATAACTTCAACACAACTTCTTACGACTTTTAGTTCTATAATGGTGCACCTTGTCATTCTAGCAGAGCTAAACTTGCTCCAAATAGAGGGAGGACAACCTGCGTGTAGATTGAAGTCAGCTCCTAAAAATGATGCTCAAGGTCGGCGAAAGATTTTAAAGCAGAAGTTATTGACATCAAACATTGTCACATCTTTTTGGAACACCTGTAAGATAAGTGGAAGGTTCAGGGCACGGCACAGGTGGCTTAGCAAGCAAGCTGGATTTCGTTTTTAGGGAAAAAGCAAAGGGGATATCGTTTTTGCGGAAGAACATAACGTTGTCTTTCGATTTGCGGCCGGCACGCTGCCGGCATGCCGCCGGCAAATAAACAAAGGGTTTGTTTACAGCGAATTGAAGATGAAATGACACGAAAAAAGGTGTGTAGATGGGCAATGGGGATTTAGGACTAAGTATGAAAAATTATGAAAAAATTATGTGAACTAAATGCGTGCTCAACTTTCTTCGGAGTTAGGTGGCTTTCAAGCCACCTGGATAGCCACCTGAGGTGGCTTAGGAAAGAAAAAGTCATAAATTTTTCCTCACGCACATAATTTTTCTACTTTCTTTACATACTTTTCATCTACCTCCCAAACCCTACAAACTGGTTCCTAAACCGCCTCAAACCCCCCTCCCCCGCTTAGTTATAGCCCCTTGAAAATTCTGAATGGCGGCGGAAAGGCTGCTCTAGGCGCGTAATGCTGCACGATGGATACATCACGCCGCCAATCCAGAGAATATGAATATCATCGCGTGTGTTCGATGATTCTTTTCCGTTTTTTCTTTCTGTTGTGGCTTTGTTCCGTTCCTTTTCATGTATTTACTCTTCGAATATCTCGTGGCGGATGTCGTAATTTCATTGAAGACAATGAAACTTCATTTTTTGCAATTTCGGGACGCCAGCTCGTGCCGACCCATGGTCTAGGGTCAAAGGGGACTTCGTAAAAATTAGCAAAAGTCAAGGGGGACTTCGTTTTTTGCATTTTCAACTAGCCACCTCGTGCCGAGCCCTGGGAAGGTTAGTAGTCTTCTTGAAACAATTTCGAAGCAACTAAAAAATTTCAAATTTTGACTTCAAACTCTAAGCTAACTATGATATGCACGGGTTTTGAAGCTCACCTTGTAAAGCTTGCGCTGCTCTCGTGCTTGTACCCTGATCATTTCTTGGTGCTTACTTTGTCGCGGTAGCATGTGTTACGACAGATCTTTCGGTTCAACATGTATGCCTTGGCTAATAAAGGGAATGGGCGATTGTAGGTGGGTTCCAATCCAACTTGAGTTCAATCAGTGAATTGACAAACGACAATGAGGACTGAGGTTCAAAAAAATTCTTCTCAAGCGGTCAATCATTTCTTTGCAGTGGGAGTAATCTCCTACATACCAAATCATTCAATAGTGTTCATCGGGAATTTTTAGAACAAAACCATAAAAGCCTCATATATGAGCACCAATCATACAGGCTGCACAAAAAACCTCCTTTCACAAAGACCATGTTTTTATCCAAACTGTATAGCTTTATTTGTAGCATTTTCTTCACCACTCTGCTACCTGTATGATATTCAAATCAAATACTTTTTTGATCAAATCACTCAATGCGCTTCTGACAATTCGAATTCGGTGTTACTAGAGCTTTTTTGTTGAACTCGTACTCAAAATAACGTGCAATGTTTTAGAACGAGAAGTCAGCTCTAGCAATGCATTGGCACAGGAGATGGCATTTATTGAAATACTAAAATGGCTATGGTAGAAGACCATAGAATTTTCAGATTTTTCTTCAGACTTCGCGTATTTTAAGCTTTCTGCGATTGTTTAATTCCCAACTCATAAAATTTGCTTTGCTTGCGTCAACACAATAGAAGTGTTTAAAAAGAAATCTGATTCGAATTATTGCGAAGATCTTGTGTTTTCCTCAAATTAAAGGAAAGCACTAAGGTACCAATAAAGTGTTTTTCAAAGCCCATTTTTCGCACTAAGGTACCAATAAAGTGTTTTTCAAAGCCCATTTTTCTACGCAGTGCTAGTCATCAACTTCCAGTGTCTGTACATACGTACTTATGCTTTGACATCGTTTTATTTGCTCGCAAGAACACTTAAAATGCTGTCTGAAACTTTTACCAGTCCAGTCCAAGGGCGCTCACGTCTCGCAAGTTGTTCAGCGAACAGATGAGGTAGTATAGCGGAGAACCCTGCGGAGGGTAGTAGTATTCATACGCACATCCGACATCCCTCATACCTTTTTCTATTTTCTGAAAAAAAGCAGTTTGAAATGCGATTATCTGGCGCACAGAACCATGTATCAGCTGCAATAAGATATTACGGAAAATTAAGCTAGAATGCTACGGATGAGGAGGCAAAGAAGGTTTTGTTGCAGTGATGCTAAACCCTAAAAGATTGAAATTTTAAACGCAATAGAACGAATATTCGAATAAATGGGGTCGGTCAAATATTCAACTATTCGAACACGAATAGTCTAGTGGCTCAAACATTCCTGGTTTTTCTTTGTTGCAGTTTTCTGCAGAAAAAAATTAATCGC
This sequence comes from Cylicocyclus nassatus, assembly GCA_958299035.1. NCBI lineage: Eukaryota > Metazoa > Nematoda > Chromadorea > Rhabditida > Strongylidae > Cylicocyclus > Cylicocyclus nassatus. The sequence goes on along the minus strand of CATQJL010000316.1, from coordinate 280,456 downwards.
TATTTTTGATCTAGATTTGTAGCTGATAATTATATGCGTAGCAAGTGGTAAGATGACTGGGTTATTGTGGCTTGGCTTGGGTTTTCCCAAGGAACAGAAGAATTTTACTCGAACATGTAGTTCAAGGTATTCTTTGTTCTTTAAAAGAGCTACAAAGCCTTATTGAGTAATCGTTTTAACCGCATTTATTCTTTCCCGCAGAAATTCTTTCAAAGCTACACAGAACTTTCTCCCAAATCTAGAAATTCAACATGGAAAAGCTTTCTAAGTAGGTACTTGTTGTGATTTGTTCGTGATGGTCAGCATTGCGCGAGTTCTAATAAGCACTGAGAGAGCAAGAGAAAAGCTTACAGTAATAGAATCGTTGGAAACTAAGTTTTGCAACTACTGCAATAACTTTATTTTTTTTCAACACGGCGCACTCAAATTTTGCCATTGTGTGGAATATGGGGTAAGCCACAAAAGCAGCTGCTTTTCTGTCAAATTCTGACCTCGCTGTGAGGGAAGGTATATGGTATATTTTTCCCTTGTACCATATATGGTATATGGTACAAGGGAAAAATCATTATTTTTACATATTTGAGTGGAACTTGGCATAGGGGGATTATTCGACATGTTGGTCACGAAAACAATACTGAACTTGCATAGGGCTTTTTTGCAAGACTGCTGTAGGTCTACGGTTCAAGGTCTCCAGCATTCAAATATAAGAGGCGTTGATTTAACAAATAATTATATTCGTGTTTGTCAGGTCAAATAACCTTTACATGCAAAGTCTCTGCGAGTTTTGAGGTTTCGACTCGTCACTGGCGATTGTACCCAGCAATTTGCGTGCAGCCGCTCGTTCAACTTTGTGAGGACGTCATCTTAAATTATCTTCAAATTTCAATTATTTTTCATTGAGTCGAATAAATCAACTTTCAGCAATAATACACACACACAATTTCGGATCATTTTGCATAGTCTAGAATGCTAATAACTTTATTTTTAATTGGAACCCCAAGAATTCTCGGAATTCCTCAGTTTTCGAAAAAACGCCTGTAATTTTTCTAACTCGCTTTAAAAACCCACATAGTTTGTGCGTAGTTGTGGAACGCATCAATTTCTACATACTATCAATTTGAGTGCGCGCAACATTGAAAGAAAGTAGGGTTATGAAGAGAGTTGCATAACTTAGTGTCCAGCCTATTACCATAACTTGGTGTGCAGCCTATTACTTTTATGCGCATTTCAATCCAAAAAAGAATTCATGAAAATACCTGTATATACTAAACTAATACTTGTCGGAAATTATCAATCTCTGACTTTCGCAGTAACTGTTATAGGATTGAATTTTTAGAAAGTTTTTGAGCTGTATTTTTGAGGTCTCTTTTGTTGTAAGGGATCTTCCGCATCACTAACTCAGGTTCAAATTGATTAGTGTTCAACTTACACGCCTACTCAAAGTATCAAACCACCCGTGATTACCTTTTGACTGCACGGAAACCCCCATTCCTCCAATTTCTTGCGACAGTTCAGAATTAAATATGGATTTTGATCGATTGCATTTTTTGATCAATAAGATAGTCTGTTATTGGCACCAACTCAGCAAACAAACTGCTATTGAATTCAAGCTCATCCGAGTTCATATACTAGAAGCAGTGGCGTACCGAAGGGGCGGGAGGCGGGGGAGGGGGAGAGGGCCCCTTACCCGAGAACGGGTCGCGAAATTCTTGAAAGATACTTATGGATTATAAAATTGTGCAAATAAATTGTCTGCATTTGTAAATAATGAAAATAATCTTTGAAATGTAAAAATTTAGTTTAGCCTTATACAACAAATTTTTTTTGAAATTTCGGGGTTCTGAGCGTTTTGCGAAAAAAAAAACGCAGATGAAGCGAGCTTGTTACTCAGCAGTTGACTCTGCAACAAGCTCGAATTATTTAAATACGGATTTTATTCGAATACGAATCCGAATAAAACATTTGAATAAAATCTATTTAAAACCCCGTTTTTTGATTATGCGAATTCGAATTTTATCCGAAAATGGCAGAACTCCGAATATCGACCTCGATTGCATATATATAAATGTTTTAGCGAAAGATAGAATTTTTACTCGATTCGGAAAAGTCAAGTATAGTCGACATGTAGTCAACAGGGAGGACGGGGACAATTAGACCAGTTAGTCAACGAACAGTAAGTAGATGAACTTTAATTTTGAAACTGCTTCCAAACTGCAAAGATAGTGCTCAAACTCAAACTAGCACTACAAATACAGAACACCTGTGAAGCGCAATCTATGTTCAAAAGCTCTATCAGCTCATATTTAACAAATTTTCATCAAATTCAGACAAAGTTCAAAATTTACAAGCGTCAAATTGACTATCAGTAAGTTCTACAAACCTACTTATGCTTAAGATATTAGATGCCTATGGACATCTTCAGACATCCTCTCCCAATAAACCCGGAACCAAAAATGCGACTGCTAGATTGCTCTGCCCCTGTAGCAGGGTTATAACGTTATTTTGAACGAACGCCAGTCAGAATGCTGAACTTTGGAACAGGCAGAGGTGTTGTGGTGAAAAGAAGAGCACGCAGATGTCGGTGCGCGCGAAAAAGTATTGCGGTACGGCAGGGTGCGCTTTGTTGCCTCATTTGCTTGAAAATATGGAAATATATGTGTATTGTAATGTACTTGTGATGATGGCGAAAGTTAGACAAGGTCATACATTGCGTTTCATAACTATACGACACCGCTCGAGATCTTGGATCTCCAGATTTACAGGCATTGCAACCAATATGTCTAGTCACTTGCGTTTCTACAGAGACATGTCCACTCTTCCACTGTTTCATAACTATATGACACCTTTGAGTTAGGTACTTTTCCAAACCAAAGCGAACGCAAAACGAGGTTTTTATGATTAATCTGGCCGCCGGGAAATTTTACCACTTCACTAGGTCTATTGAAAGTGCTTCTGACAAATTTATGCATGTCTTCGGTTCATTGCTGTCACACCCGTACATAGCGGACTGTTCAACTTTTCCAGTGCCTCGTATTGTTTGTATCTGCTCAGAAACGCCGTGCCAGTAATCTCCAGAGATTTTCTAGAAGATTTAAGACAAGACGGTATAGTCACCTTCACAAAAGGTGTTTGCAAAAAAAAAAAGGGAAACGGCGGTAAGTAACCCCTTGCATGTTCACACATGCGTTGTGCTGCTGCAAAACACAGTGCTGTTACAGGCGCTCTGTTAAGAAGAACAAAAAGAATGAGAAAATGGTTTAGTGGTGTCTATCAAAAAAGATTTGATTCGGACGGCTGTACTGGGTAAAAGACCGACTGTTTGGATGTAAGCAAGGTTCACATCATTTTAGCAAGAAAACCTTTAACGGCGGCTTTTCTGTAATCTGAGAGCATATTGTGGGTTTGAAAGCCTGAACTTCGATGAAAAAATTTGCGGAGATTGCCTAGAAATACTGGAAAGCCAATGACTGTCTTCCTTCCACAAGCGTCGGTGACAGCTCTACGTTTCGAAGCAGCACAGCGCATTGAACACGCACGCGGGTCACTTACCGTCGTCCTCCGCCAGCATCGCAAGGCTTCTGTGGAGGTGACTATACTGTCTTGTCTTGAATTTTTTGGAAAATTTTCTGAAAATTACTGGCACAGCTTCTGAGCAGATACAAACAGTACGGCGTTGAAGAAGTTGGAACAGTTTGCTATGGGCGCATGTGACAATACTGAACCGAAGACATGCATTTTGTCAGAAGCAATTCCAATAGACTTGATGAAGTGGTAAAATGGCCCTGCTGCCCGATTGATTAAAAAACCCCGTTTTGCATCTTTTGTTTAAAAAAAAGTACCCTGCTCAAAGGTGTTAATAGTTATGAAACAGTGGAAAATGGACATGTCGCCACATGCAAAGCAAGTGACTGGACATATTGATTGCGATGTCATTTTTTTCAGAGTCATATGTAGATTGGACAGGTACTGAATGGACTGCTTAATCTCTTCTGTAATTCCGAAAATCCAAAATTTCGAGGTGTGTCGTATAGTTATGAAAGTGCACTGTACTATTAATTCGTTAACACATCTCACTACAATTTATTTCATGCGGTTATCTACTTTTGCTAGAGGGGGGGGGGAGGGAGTAAGTGAGCATTTTTTACAGACTACAGATATAATAAGCGGTTGTAAAAATACTCATTACTTATATCAATTACTAGCTTGCTTACCTGGCTCCGCTCGTCCCTGTCAAAGCCTGTAATAAAGGTCCCATCTCTATCCCTGTACAGCCTTTCCCTGTGCCCACTTCTACACTTTATTTCCCGTTCCCTGTGTTGTTTTCCAAATCAGCATGCCCACTTACCCTCCTGTGCCAACTCCCAGCCCTGTAGTTGATACTTTGCAAAAAATCGATAAAATCGACGTAGATCGATAACGAAAAGTAGCCTATGACACGCTCCCTGCACCGAAGTGTATGTGTGCATAGTTTGGTCCGGATTGGTTCAGAAATAAAAATTTCTATTTTGCACATACGTACGGACATACATACATACAGACACACACATTCAGTTTTATATATAAGATATCAATTTGCAAAGCTACGAGGTATGTGGGTGGGAGTTGACACGTTAGGGAAAGTGACCATGCCGATTACTACTAAAATAACCGTATATGAAAAGAGTAATCACTGTTACGGATTTTATCGATCATTTGCAACCTTTCAGCCAGGGGGTGGTAGTTGAGTAGAGTAAGTGAACATGGTGGAGGTGGGGTGGGGGGGGGGGGGGATAATTGAGAAGGTGAATGTGGCAACCGTTTGTTTTCAAAAACTATGCAGCTTATCGAGTTTTCGTGGAAAAACTTGAAGTCGCAAAGGTTGGGCAGAAAATCATTGAGGAAAGTTGCTTCTCGCTCTCCTAGCAATTTTCGAGGAATTTTCTAATTACTCAATTCAAAGAGCAAGTGCTCTGCAGGAATGTCATTTTTCTTCCAAAAAGTGAGCTTGTGAGCAAAATGATATTGTGAGAAGAAACAGCATAGCGTTGCGCAGTGCAGATACTACTTTAAAAACCATAAACTCGAAATTTGAAAGCGAATGCACTGCAACTGCGCTATTTTGGAAAGATCAGCGTGTGAGCAGAATGATATCGTGAGGCAAAACTGTACAGTGTTCCGCAAAGAAAACACTATTCCAGGGAGATATCATATATTTTCCTGTCAGATCCAGAAAAATCCCTAAAAATCTTGCTTTGTGTGGAATTGCGGCAACACATAGGCTGATGGATTGGAAATTCACCTAAGAAATTTTTCAGTTTTAAAAGAGCATGTATCCATACATCTGTTCTAACTCGCTTGCATATATGCATTCGCAAATCTCTTCCGGAATGGGCTTGTAAGCTTTTAGTTAGCAAAAATAGGATCTCTAGCCTAAAATCATTAGAGTTGATTTGCATACTACAAGTTCCAACCAAACATGTTCGCCGCACGAAATATTAGGTTGATGCAAAAATAATGACCGATTTTCCAAACCTTTTTTCAGACCAATTTTTTTCCAAAAAATCTCACCTTTGGAAGATATAGCGTACCACTAAAAAGCTGCTTTCAAACTCTATCTAATGCTGGCTTAAGTGGGGTTTCACCGTTCTCTTTTAAAAGTTACTGAGCTACAAGTAGCAGCATTTAAATTTGGAACTTTGTTGCATTCGCTTTTCTGGCAGGAATCCGAGTGCCTATGGATGGCGCTATTACGAAAATTGAGTTATTGTATGCCATAGGAATTGTTTAGATCATGCATACTTGACTGTATTTTTGTTATCCAGACTGAGATATCGGCTTCTCAACATCGGTACGTTGCGGTCATTTTATGATACACTAGCTGGCATACCCGGCTCCGCCGTATGTTCCGAATAGAAAATTCCATTTCTTAACCGATCCGAACCAAACTTGGCACACATACACTTCGGGCCCCTTCGGGTGTCACAGTCCACTTTTCGTTATCGATTGATGTCGATTTCATCGATTTTTTTGCAGAATTTGAGCTAGGGGCTGGAATTTGGCAGGGGGGGGGGGTGTAATCGAGCAAACTTTGCAAAAAAATCGATAAAATCGATAAAAGTAATGCACGATTTTAAAAACTAATATTGTATTCGGAATCCCCATGCTCACTTACCCCCCTGTGCCAACTCCCAGCCCCGTAGCTCAAATTTTGCAAAAAATCGATAGAATCGATATCGATCGATACGAAAAATAGCCTATGACACCCGCCGGGGCCCGAAGTGTATGTGTGCCAAGTTTGGTCCCGATCGGTTCAGAAATGGAATTTTCTATTCGGAACATACGTACAGACAGACAGACATACAGACAGACAGACAAACAGACATTCAGCTTTATATATAAGATAAATTTCTGAAGAAGTCATTCGCCAAAGTTTTGCTCATTATGTGAGCGTATGGCTACCGCATCCTATTAGCAGTTTTTGCAAAAACATCCAGCTCTTCACTGCTCAGAAAATTGGAAAGTTATTCGGAACTTTGAGGCACACTGAAAAAGTATTGGAAAAACAGGAATTTTAGGTCTCAATTTTTTTCTTTCTCGCAAACCTTTTTGTCCGAATTCTTTTTATTATTTTGTACTACTGGCTTGCGGCTACAAGATAGGCCACTTATGATTCACCAGTGTGTCACCTCTGCTTCGCTAGGCTCTACTCAATTCTCGCATAATGATGGCATTGGAACTCACCGAGCAATGCCGGCTATCACGAACAAAATGTAAACAGCTACTCATTCCTAAAGCTTTTTTGTGTGAAATCGGCGATTTCGCGTGGATGAGATTTTTTTCAGGAGAACAAACGCAAATTTCTATAGGTTTTCGATTTTCCCATGGTTTTGACAGCCGTATTAAGAACAGCAGTCACCGTGAGCTACATCTTTGTGCAAAAATCTCGTCAAATGCTCTGGTAAAACCTTGGCAAATTGACCATTTACGCAACCAATTCTTTTTGGCGCCGCTTTTGTAAAGTAACGGACTTTTGATCACTTTTTTGAGCCTAAGTCCATGGCTTGCACATTTACTTGGCGTCCACTACTCTGCAGAAAGTGGAATCACAGACCTCATTTTTCGGCCTAAATGCAAAGTGGATTCGTCCGACGCGCAGTTTCTGAGAGATCTACTCAACGAATCTGCTCGTGCTTTTGCGTGTTGGACTTTCATGCGGGTAGCATGCGCTGTGCAAGATTTGAGCCCAGGAGGTTGGCTGGAACACGCTCTACGATTTTCGTAACAGACACATAGACACACAAAGTCACGTAAACACCCTTAGCCCGTTATTATAAGTCATGATATCAACAAACTTTGGAGGAAGGCAAATCGGCCATTATTTTTGCATCAAATCAGTACTCAAAAATCAGTAACTTTTTTCGGCATATTGAATTGCTCAATTGAGAAGTTCAAATGAAAAAAACCATTGTTTTAGTAGTAATCACATCAACGGGGGGGGGGGGGAGGGAAAGAAACTTTTCAAACATTAAGAAACTCAACTTTGCACTTCTCGACCCACGTAGTAAATTCTTTGCTGGGCTGGGAGGAGGAGAGGGCTTTTCATAGGAAGGATCTCTTACCATTTCGATATTTTGGCGGTATGCCAGGATGCTGTTATTGGAGTGAGTTATTAATCACAATAGACAAGAAGATATCATCAAAAGTGTAGTGTAAGTGTTTGTAAGGCACATAAAAGAATGTAGTCAATTTATTTTTTAATCTTCCTACGAGCAAAAATTCAAGTATTTTTCTCCTTTTTTCTTCTAGGTCGCATTAAGTAACTGGATAAATAGCATTGTATGTCTCTTAGAAACTGCAAAACACGAGTAATCTTTGAATGAGCGGAAGGTTTGTAGAATCTGCCGGGGAGAATGTTAGGGTTTTGGGATGTTGTTAGGGTTTTGCTCAGGGTTTTAGCTTGTTTCTTTCCTATAATGTAACAATTTTTCTTGAAAAGAGAATGTTTTCTCACATTGAGGAAAAAAACCGTAAAATGATTATGTGTAATTTACTTTTGCTGACTTCAGATACCATACAATTGATACAATTGACCTGCAGTTAAATTATCTGGAGCTTTTAATCAGTTTACGATTGATGTTAATTTTACTGTACGAAGCTTCTCATAAGGAAAGCTGCCTAACTTAGCTTGGCCTTTTGGCAAGAGGCATACATATTTTGAATCAGCTTCAAACGCGGACTCCAAATATGCTATTCCTAGCTGCCACGCACCATTCTGAAGCGAGTTATGGGCTTTTCCTTACGCAAAATTGGCACACAACTGAACATGAGAAGACTGCCTGTAGATAATAAAAATCTACAAGGAAAAGGTGCTAAGATATTGAAATACTACAAATTCATTTCTTTCTCACTAAAAAAAAGCTTGAAGCAAGGGTATTAGCACTTAGGTGTTAATGACGTGATGCCACTGATTCGATGAGTACGCCAATTTCGCCCAGGAAAAAGTCTATAACTCGCTCCGGTGCGTGTCAGCTAAGAATAGCATATTCGGAATTAGCGTTTAAAGCTGGTTTTAGAATATCTATGTCCTTTGCTAAAAGGCCAAGCTAAGGTTAGGTAGCTTCCCTGTTCAATCACACAGCCTTCAAACTTATTTTCTCGATCTCGCAGTACTGCAAAACTGTGCTTGATGCCTCATTTCTTTTTTAATAAAGCCAGCGAACAATCTACTTTCCTTTCATGTTTGCGAAGTATGTTCTCTGATTTTGTTAAAGAAATAATAGAGCTTTTCATTTGCTTGCTATGGTGACACAATCAGGCGGTACCCAAGAAAGCATCAGGCGTACTGTTCAATAGAACAAAGCAGGCATTACAAGATGGCATCCACGCTTTTGCGTCAGGTCTGATCCAAGTGAAGTCGAGACTAAACTCCCAAGTTGTTCAGCTCAAAAATCGGATTCGCTTCCAAAAAAATCCCAAGGACTTTCCAACTTCCTCTAGCCACATAATAGTACACAGGAATGTATTTGATGGATGTTTTGGGGCTCGAACTCGAGAAACAGAGATGTCCAAGCCAAAATGCCACTTTTTCGAGTTTCATGTAAAACATGGTATTTCTCGGATATCACGACACAGGCAAACAGGCTTTCAAGTTAACACTTACTAGGCTTGCAGTATACAGTCGCATATCTGGAAAGGGCTGGTGGCAAAGTTTGCCGTTTTTAAAACCCTTTTTTTTCTCACTTTCTATGCGAGGAAAAACCCCAATGGAGACCAATTTGAGTACTACTATGTGCCTACTGTATAATGAGCAAGTTGAAGGTCCGCAGGTTTCTTTTTCGCAAAATTCTATCTTTCCGGCAATAAGTTTTTCTTTCAATCTTGGCTTCAAACTTTACATGGAATGCGCCTTAGGCGGGTCCTTAGCAGAACCCGGCACGAGGTTTTCAAAAGGGGTTTTTGAAAACAAATTCCCCTTTGACCCCGAAAACTTTTTGCGAATATCCCTTTGACCTAAAAATGATTCCAGTGATTGCACAGTGAACAGTTTACCCAGAGAACAAGTTTTATTGAAGAAAAAACAAAAACTTCATTTATGACAAAAAAACAAATGAGATCATATTAGAGATCTCTGCAGTGAGGTGAATGAAAGAAAAATTGCACCGGCAGCTGGGGGGAGGGAGGGGAGGGGGGGGGGGGAGGAAGGAGGGGAGGGAATTCCTACCATTCATATGCTCATAATTACTGAAACCTCTCACCCTCAAGTACTGGAGTTCCACACACACCGCCGATTATAGGACCTTAGCGACGCCGTTATCGATTGGAACGCTCTTTCCTCCTTAGAAAGCGGGGTTGCTGAAGCTATTTTTGGCTCTAGCAATGAGGAGAGGAGGGGTTTTGAAACCAAAATGTCAATATATACTAAGCTTTAAATGTAGAGCAGAGTTATGTAAAAATTTTGAAAAAAATTACGTGAATTGAAAGTTTGCCAACCTCAGGTTGTATTTACCCTAATTTCACGCGTACAAGGCGCACCTTTTTCGATTTTTCAAATGTGCCGCTCAGCCGCCTCGTTTTGTTTCGGAAAACGAGACTTATGCCGCACGATACTCTCAGGCAATATACAGCGCTGTATATGGTTGTTTGTTCGCGAAGTCTCTTGCCGTGTTTGGGCTGGTCGATTTTCGAAAAAAATCCCTTGCGCCTTGTACGCGTGAAATTGGGGTAGGTTGTCAAATGATAGCCTAATTTGGAAAAGAGTTAGGCACGCTCTTCATTCACATAAATTTTTCATAATTTTTCAAACTTTGTTACTTAGTCCTACTGCGCATATACACACCAAATCCCGCGCAATTTCGTCACCACTGCGTTGCAAACGAGCCATTTTTCCATGTTTTTGGCAGCGGGAAATTTTCAGAAAAAAGTTTGCCACTACCTTCAGTCACATAAATTTTCACTGAAACTTTTCACTTGAGCCCTACAGGCCCGTGGGCATGCACTTACCGAGTTTCATACCATATCGTTATCTGTGCGTTGCGGACGAGCCATTTGAATTCACACCTTCACTCATCATGCAAAATTTTTGGGAAAAACTCTTGTTACATTTTTTTATTCACATAAGTTTTTCATAATTTTTCATAGCCTGTTTCCACTAGCCTCTCTTCGTTCGCCTACAAAATTTGGTGCCATATGTTATGCATACATTGAGAACTAGTCACATATGCTGTCCCAAAACGCATCGGTTGGGCGACGTCGCGCGTGCGACAATTAGCGACGGTGCGGTTTGACGCGCGCGAACTTCAGTGTTCGCCTGTTGAGGCACATAACATGTTAAGATAAGCAGAGAACGTGCACTATCAATTTTTTCGAGGCTCCGCCCGGACCCCGCGATAACGATGTCCACTTTGCTTTTTGACCCCAGAACGACTTCCAGCTTGTCATTTGCCAACCTCGTGCCGGGCCCGGTCCTTGGTGATCATCTTGTAGAGCTTGCTTTTTACCGAATGATATTCTAAGTTAAGAGAACAGCTCGGTGCATTTGTGAAGGGAGTTTACTCGTGGTACAGCCTAATATATATTGTCGATATCAGACGTTCATATATAAAGTTGCTGTATGCATGGAAGGGCATTTTTGAACGCTTTCTTTGACTAGAAGTGAAAAACCGAAAATTTTCATGTTTTTCTCAAAGCATGCCTGAGCATGTTTACATGAGCAATTTTATACGTAAGTCTCTGCAGTTATAATTGTAAGCTTCCAGTCTCCTCTATACAACGAGTTTTTGAGAAATATCAACTTTGGCACGATTTTTTTCGAAAGCTAGCTCTTGTAAAACTAAATCTACAGTTACACTCACAAAAACTTGTAATATAGAATTAACCATGTAAGAAAGGCCCAGTTTTGCTTCGAGAAAACATGAATATTTTAGGTTTTCTAGTCAGTTTCTAGTCAAAGAAAATAAAGCAGCTGTCTATGGACGTCTGATGTTGGTAGGTAAATGTGAAGAATATTAGAGAGTCTAGGAAGTTTCTAAACGGAGATTCGATTTTTTTCCAATTTTTTGGACAAATTACGAAGATTTTGGTTTCAAACTTTATTTAGAGAATTATCCCGAAAGCATGCATGCAAGCTTGTAGAGCTTGATTTGCTTTATAAAACAGTATCCCTCATGCGGGGTTCCCGATTTTGGTGCACCAGCAAACAAATGTAAAGCGCACCCCCTGTTTGTTGACAACCTAATACTTTAATAACTAGCTAGCTTACCCGGCTCCGCCCGACCCTGTCAAAAACGATAAAGGTTCCATTTAAGGTTCCATCCCTGCACACCCTTACCTGTGCCCACTTCTACATGCAAAACCCTATTCCCGCTGTGTTAGTAATCAGTATGCTCACCTACCTTCCTCACCAACCCCCTAGCCCCGTAGCTCAAACTTTGCAAAGAAGAACAATGAAATCGATAAAAGTAAGGATAATTCCAAAAAGTGATGGCGTTATTCGGCTATGGGGGGGGGGGCTAAAATGTTTTTGTGGTGGGGCTTGCTCAAACTCGCTATATGGGGGTTATTCAAGCCGCTGATGACGAATATCGTAGTCATTTTGCGTGGCAGCGGGTAAAAATCATGAACCTGCCTGAAACCTTGGCAGGGAATTACCTAAGGTGCTGTTTTAAGAATGTCGTGCTTAATCCCCACGATAATGGCAATTCGTGTGCTATAAAAGTTTCTCACGATCGTAATGCTTTCCTTATAGGACCACTGTCGCGCGCGATACACCCTTCGGCGGCTTTTGTCTAAGCAAAAACAGGGGAAGGGAGATTTGCCGCACGTGTCACGTGTTAGGACAGGTTATCAAAATGGCGCTAAATACCGCCATGCAAAACGACCTTTTTCCCATTTCGTGAATATCTGGGATCTAAGTTGGCCCGAAAGCGAAAAAATGTCTATTCAAACCCTGCAACTCACCATAACTTCACTAATGCGTTACAGCGAGCAAGCATCATATTCATAAGCAGTATACTTTTGAACCGTTACAGGTAAGATTTTGAGCAAATCTGGAACTTCGACCTATCTACACCCACCGTAACCCAAAAAATGCACTATCCTGCGAAATCGGCACGATATTCATGTTCAGCGCGCTAAATGACCACCCTAGACGAAGTTTAAAGCAAATCTATGTTTTCGACCCCATACGGTATAACCATAACTCTATGAAAAGGTCCCAATATGCAGAGAGAGTATGGAATTCGTAATCAGCATGTCGAATAAGTTCTCTGGACCAAACTCTAGCCGAAGTCTGGATTTTGACTTCCTACCGTACACCTACCGTAACTACACGGGAGACGTTCTGCGGAGAAAGTGTGATATCTGTAATCAGCATGTAAGATAACCCTTACACACGAAGTTTGAGCAAGCTCTACGAGAAAAATTTTGGAGCCCGGATAACCGAACAGCGCCAAACTAACATTGTACTCGTTATCAGCATGCTCGATTACCCCTCTATGCCAACTCCCAGCCCCGTAGCCCAAACTTTACAAAAAAATCGATAAAGTCGATAAAAGTAATCGATAATTGTGGGAACTAATATTGTATTCGAAATCCCCGTGCTCACTCAGCCCCCTGTGCCAACTCCCAGCCCCGTAGGTGAACTCTGCAAAGAATTCGATAAAAATCGATAAAATCGATATCGATCGATGACGAAAAGTAGCCTATGACATCCGCCCGGCCTCGAAGTGTATGTGTGCCAAGTTTGGTCTGGATCGGTTCAGAAATGGAATTTTCTATTTGGAACATACGTACAGACATACAGACAGACATACAAACAGACATTCAGCTTTATATGTAAGATACGTAAGATATAATCCACGGATCTTCCTCTCGGAGTAATCCCAGCCGGTCAGGAAGAGAGGCTATGTGGGCGTCCCCAGGCGGAAGATAGAGGCTAATCGCCGACCAAAAGCGACCCCGCGCCTGCTCTGATAAGCTGGAGCCGGGGACGGCTCCATCAAAAGCTTGCATACCTATTTTCGGGTAGTTGTGGGGGAGGCGGGCTCGGAGTCGCCTTCAACAAATAGGCTCCGATCATCCGCGGGTATTTTGAGCCTAACAAACTGCTCTTGCAAGTTTAATCGTCAAATACAGGGTGTCCCAAAAGTATGTATCGAACGTTTGATCGTTAATAACTCTCTTCCCAAGAAGTCTTTTGCCTTGCTTTAGGTACCGTTTTGTAGAGCTGGCTTCAACTTAGATTTGCACTATAGAACGAATCATTCATCTCTCTTCATTACTGTAGGATTACGGTAGAAACTTGAAACATATGGTGTTAATGTGAAAAAAGCTGCCGTTTCAAAATTTTTCAAAAAATCGTGAAAACTTGTGTAATAGGGTTTTTATGGACGCTGAGTTCAATAATTAACTATTCACAAGATTACGAAGCTTTCTAAACGGTGCAATCCCACTTTTTAGGAACATTGAAAAAATGGCCGCTACTTCTTACCTGGCATAACTCTTCAATGAAGCATCATAATAAGTTGGGAACTTTACAGTTATAATCAGCAACTCTAATTAACCTAGTGTAAAAGTTTTAAGGCTGTTTTGTTTCCTTTCTGGGGCAAAATATGGCCTTTCATTGCTTAAAACCCTCCTTGAAGTTTCTACCGTAATCCTACAGTAATGAAGAGAAATGAGTGACTCGTTCTATATTGCAAATCTAAGTTGAAGCCAGCTCTACAAAACGGTACCTGAACAAGGCAAAAGACTTCTTGGGAAGAGAGTTATTAACGATCAAACGTTCGATACATACTTTTGGGACACCCTGTACAGTGATATAATGGAAAGCTCCCTTAATCTTGGAAGAAAGAACTACTGGCAAGGCAGCGCCGGTGGAAACAAGGTTTAAAAGGCGATCTAGGTTGCAAAAACGAGACGGACAATGACGACGATCTGTACTTACAACGCACGGACGCTCGCATCGCATCCATCAAAAACCTTTTGATGAAAGCAAAGAAGATCATGTACGGCGTCATCGGACTGACCAAGACAAGGAGGCACTACTTGCTGAGCGCCACATTTGAGATAGAGAAGAATTGTTCCTAGAAACTTGCGACAGCAAGGGATTCGGCGGTGTAGGACTCCTTGTACGAGTTTGGCCGTGAGCATCGATTCATTCGAACAACTCACAGCCCGGATTGGACGTTTACGAATACCACACTGTCGATCAATCCCAGCTTCAACTTCATAGCCCACGCCACAACATCAAGCTAAACAAAGACAAAGTCGACTTTTACATAAACTTGAAGAAATTCTACAAAGAAGAGCACAACTTTTACAAGATTATCATTGTTGACTTCAACGCGAAGATGGGAGCAGGAAGGCTGCCTGCGGAGCTCCGCATCGGAACTCATGGGCTACAGTGGAAGAGAAACTGTCCGAGTTCATTATGACGACGAGGACCATCCATGGAAACTCGCAGTTTCAAAGCCCCCTTCCCGACGCTGGACCTGGGAATCGCCCGGTAGAGAGTATCATAACGAGATTGATCACAACATCGTCAATTGAAGGTATTCCCTGACGGACGTAGCTGTTCGGAATTCCACACGGGATCGGGCCATCGTCTTCTTTCTGCCAAGTTCTACTTCTCAAGGAATGGAGAGAAAGCCATCAACTTTAGGACACACCATCCCACTCAACTGGGACCTTTTTTTTCATATCCGGCTTTAGGCGAGATACCGTGATCGACAACATCAATGTTTATTCAGCATCTCTGCGGTTGTGTAAAGAAAGCTGAGAGCCCAAAAAGTACGAGGAAGCGTTTATCAACAAGACTCTCTTCGTTTAAGCTCGCGAAGAAATACAGATGAGCGATAATAATAAGATCTCAAAGAGAAAAGAGCACAAGTTATGTTTTACGCCGCGGAGGTTGGAAGAAGTAACGTCAGTCGAAGCATCGTCAATTTCAGGATGACCGCACCCCATCGCCCCCATAAAACCACAACCTCTTCCCTAAGATCGATGGAGAAACTTCTACGTGCGAGTCACGTCCACCTACCACTATGCCATCTCAAGGAGGGCGAATATCTTCACCATCAATTCTTATTTTAGAGGTTCGTCATGCTATATGTCAATGAAAAGCCGTACAACAGCCGGGCCCGACAGGATCAAACTGGACACCTGGGGAATTTCTCATCAGTTTTTGTAAGACCTCTGACAAGGCTCCTCAAGCGGTACCTGACGGAGGGGTACGATTCCATCAATGGAAGACCAGCAAGACCGCGTTATTGTACAAGAAGAGAGACCTCAGCGACATCGAGACCTGATTGTCGACAGTCCAAAGACTCTTTACACGAGTTCTTCTTAACATTATCGGAAGAAAATGGGACGAAAGACAACCATGCGAGCAAGCTGGGTTTAAGAAAGCATTTAGCACTGTGGGCCAGATATACACGATAACAAGCTCATCGAAGTATCGCGAGAGTACAGAATGCCGCTCTGTTTCATTTTAATAGACATGAAGAAGGCATTTGATTCGGTTAAGACTGAGGTTGTCATCGATGCTTTGAGCAGTCAAGGTATTCCAACGTAGTACACCAAGATGATTCGTGAGCTGTACAACGACTTTACAAAAAAGATCACACCACTCTACAAGGACATTACCATCGACGTGAAAAAAGGAGTACGACAAGGCGATACCGTATCACCGAATTTTTCAGCGCTCTCGAAAATGTTACGCAAATTCTGGAGTGGAACGACATGGGCTTGAAAGTCAACGGTCGGCAACTACACCATTTTCGCTTCGCTGACGACATAGTCCTGATCGCATCGGACATCACGCAAGCAGGACAAAGGCTGGCCCAAGTTGACGATGTGTGGAAAGATCTAAAGCTAAATTTGAAGAAGAAGATATTTATGAGAAACGGGTGGGTTTCTGATGCTCCTTTCACGCAGAATGGAATGAATCGCAAAATGCTCTAAATACGTCTACTTAGGTTGGAAAGTCAACTGATGAACGATCTAGCCCCTGAACTGAGCAGTGGAAAATGAGCAGCATGCGAAATATACGAGGCATGAGGATGTAGTAAAGAAGACAAGGACACTCGGTTCCGTGCCCATCTTTTTGACACGACGGTTCTGCTTGCTTTGACATATGCTTCGGAAACGTGGACCATGTGGAAGCAAAACGAACAAGCGGTGAGCGTCGTCGAACGCGCTGTTGAGAGAGTGATGTTAGGAGTGTCCCAACCAGCGCAAGTGAGGGAAGGAGTACGAAGCACCCTACGTCAACGATTGATATTTTCGAGAAATTCTTAGCTATTTCAGAGCGTTCACGTTTACCTGAGCGATGAGAAGGTCTTGGCCAACGATTGCTCGCGAAACGAACGGAGGCGTCATTGTAACCCGATCGTGTCAAGCATCGATCAACGGGGATACCGGTGATGCAGGTGAAGACATAATACAGTAGAAAGCCAAAAGCAGTTTTGGCCTAAAACAGGTTTACCATTTCTTCTTGGAAAAATCGTATTTAATATTTACTGATGGGTCTGTGCTTGTATGTGCTCGGAACAAGATGAAAGAGAAGAGTAGAAGTGACTGTTTCTTGCGTTTCAACCGTGTATAACACAGCGAGCCTTGTTCCTGCGTTCGCATACTTATTGTATGTTAAACTGTAGGTACAGCTGTGGTCCAGTGAAGGTCTGCTTTCAGCGTAATCATAGTTTGTGAACATGGAATATAAACTTTGTGTTGATCTGCGTTTAGATCATGTAGTGGTCATTTTGTATAGGTTGCTATAGGCCGCAATACTTTAGCAATTTTTGCAACTGCACTAAAAAGTGAGGCGTAGCCAGCTCATGTATATTACACCATTTCCTGCACAGTTATTCCATTGAATAATCAAATTTTTCTTTAGTGAAACTCACGCTGCACAGCCCTTGATTTTCCACCCAATATTGAACAGCATATTTAGCTGCTTCTTTCCCGTATTGAGGTCCGTATGATCTGAACAAACTGGCAATGACTTGAAAAAATTCTGGCACGACCAACGATATGACTGCAGCGAGCATATAGCCCTCGATCACATTGACACCTCTGAGTCCAGTCCTACCCATTACTGCGTATCTTTCAGCACTGCTTGCCTGATAGCAACTGTAATTCTGAAAAGTAACGCAGTCGATCTCATTGTCAAATTCCGATTTATCTCAAGTGATCTATTCTATCATATCTTGCACGAGGCTCTAAAGCACCAAATTCGGTTAGACAGGTTCATACATCAACAACTGTCAGTAACGATGATAATCAATGACGATTGAACTGTCACTAACCATTTGCAAATTCGGAACTTTTTCTTTGCACTGATCCTCAATTTCCTTTTTGAATAGATTTTCCCAATTATTTGGAAAATAACCAGAGCCCCAATAATAGCAATCTTTTCTCGGAACTGGGTTTTCCGCGTAACTGAGATCAGGCAGACACTGTTATGGAAGCGATTAGTCATGAAATATCTTGTGGATAATAAGCAACTCACAGTAATAGCAATGCAGAAAAATATTTTGTAGTTGAGGCTTGCATATTCAACGGATAGTTTTGCACAATTCTTCTTCCATGGCAGTCTAAATCAGAAAACAGTCAAGAATCAAATCACACTAGAAAGGCTTAATGGGTTGTAAATAACTATATTTGTTTACCTGCGTAACGAATTTCATAGACTTTTCTGCAAAGGAATTCTGCTTCAAAGGTTTTTGTAGTTATGGCTTATTTATTGCGACTATATTGCGTCATATAATCTTTCACCATATACACACTGAATTTCGTTTTCAAAAAATTCCTTAGAAGCAATAAAGTGATGAGGTCTTGCAAGTTATCCTCAAATAATGAATTACATCTGTGTTTCAGTGTACCCTCTGGTTCAACGGAATTAGCGGCTGGAAGGCCACCGCTCGAACCCGTAGCGCAGTCTGCGTCTCTCTCGGCGTGCTTTCCCATCACTTCCTAGCCTTGATTAGGCCTCGGAGCCCCGCCTTCCACCCTCCGATCCCATTGAATTAAAGAGAAGTCCTACATTTTTGAATCTTCTTTTCCATTACAAAGTTTTATACAAGTAATTTGAAAAAAAAGAGATATTTGTTACACCAATAATGACTGTGTTCCCTATCAGCATATTCGGAAACAGCATCATGGAGGACACCTGGATAAAACAGCATCATGGAAGACACCTGGATAGGATTGGAATTTCTGCTTTGCAGGATTTGAAAAGGAAAAAGTACCAAAGCTTCAAGCAAACCACCATGGTATTCAGAAATGGCATGACAGGATATCCCTGAATACAATACAATATAATACGACCTTGATTAATTAAAGCCGATGCAGAATCACCTCCGATAAATAATTTCCTCATAAATTACAAACTGTTGCAATACGGATACAATGAATACTGAATTTCGAGGTTTTCAGGGTGTTCAAAAATCTCAGTGGTCCTGAATTCCGAGAAACCTCTAACAGTGCGTTTAGTACTACACTACGGCGGATGACGCTTTCACACGGTCTCCACTATGCTCATAAGATCATAATCTTTAGACTCCTTATAAACGGTGCAGTGAAGTAGTTATGTAGTCAGCTTTTGATGAAGTTACACTGACTACCTCTTTAGTAATGCAGAGAAACCTGGAGGAAGAGTATGTCAAAGTTTGTTCAACCTATGCTTCAAAATCACATGCAAAAGAAAAGGTATTGAATTATGATTGTTCCGTTTACAGCATGATCAAGATTTAACAAATTTATCGATTTTCAATAGAAAAAAAAATCAGGATATTGAACACACAATCTCAAAATTTCAAAGTCTAGTGTGCAGATCTATTGAAGGTAAAGGTCAATGTTTCAACCTCACTTTTTGTATCATCAGCTTAGTAAAACTTCAATGATATATCGATTCGATGAGGTTACTGCAGCTTAAGCCAAAACTAGTCAGGCTATTTAGATCGATAGGAACCAGAAAACTGAATCAATAAATATTTAAGTGGAAAAAGCGCGAACGTTGCATTAGTCTAATCTACTTAAGCATCGGACAAGATTTTAGTTGATGGATTTTTGACGGAATTGCAATAATGCTGCACTTTTGGTGCAATTTTGCGTTTACACCGACATGAGCAAATATAGGTTATGAACGAGAGTTTCGAACTTCCTAGGAAGCTCCCGAGTAGTCCTAGATTTTGACTTTTTGAGCCGCAAGTTATCACAAAGTAGTACTTCTTCCAGTGCCATGATGTGCTTATATCGCAGGTTTTATGGCGGCACTGTTGGGAAAGTACAATTAATTCATTATCGAGGTCAAGTAAAGAAATCTTTTCTTGCTTCGATTTTTTCGGATTTCCTTATAACTTGAGATGAAACAAAAATCGCCAGTCGCTACGACGGGCGATCGCCAGTCGCTACGACTGGCGATCGCCAATATCGGCGACAAAAATCGCCAGTTTTACACGTATTTGGTTCATATCAATCGTCGCCATGCTATGCTCCTCGAGGAGTATAGCGCCTGCCTTACCTCTTCGTTATAAGTCAGCATCCACTTATCAAAAAAGCGACAAATAAACAAGGAAAATATCGGACACTGCTCGGAAACTCGCAATGGCATCGGTTGAGGCACAAGCTTTGTGGCTTCTGCAGGTACACTATTTAAGCAGAAATCTACTCGACTGTAGTTCCACAGACTTTATTATATAGCTTTTTCAATAAGAGCCTGCAAGAAACTCTGCAAAACTCCCTTACTTTTCAATGCGTGTTCGTTCCATTAATTGCCTCGATCCTTTCAAAAAGCTTATGTTCCTTTAGTCGAACTCCGAAACAGGTTAGCTTACCTTCAAACTCCGGGAAATCCAAAACAAGACAACAAGAGATTGGGCACAAATTGAAGCGGACAATCCACAGAAACTGCATACCATTGAGTGCAGCAAAGAACGCTAACTTCAAAGCCTTTTTCCATCTGCTGAGCGTCTTTGTGGGCCAGTTAGCCAGTTATGAGCAGTTTATCGCAGTCTCGCAAATCTTCATGCGCAATGCAACCATTAATGCTCTTTAGCTTATCTTTAGGCATCTTATATATAAAGCTGAATGTCTGTTTGTATGTCTGTCTGTCCGTCTGTATGTGTGTACGTATGTTCCGAATAGAAAATTCCATTTCTGAACCGATCCGGACCAAACTTGGCACACATACGCTACGGGCCCCGGCGGGTGTCATAGGCTACTTTTCGTCATCGATCGATATCGATTTTATCGATTTTTATCGATTTTTTTGCTGAGTTCACCTACGGGGCTGGGAGTTGGCACAGGGGGGTAATCGAGCATGGGGATTCCGAATACAATATTGGTTTTCGGGATTATCGATTACTTTTATCGATTTTATCGATTTTTTTGCAAAGTTTGAGCTACGGGGCTGGGAGTTGGCACAGGGGGGTAATCGAGCATGGGGATTCCGAATACAATATTGGTTTTCAGGATTATCGATTACTTTTATCGATTTTATCGATTTTTTGCAAAGTTTGAGCTACGGGGCTGGGAGTTCGCACAGGGGGGTAATCGAGCATGGGGATTCCGAATACAATATTGGTTTTCGGGTAGGGCCAGACTGCGCGGCGTACGCGGCGTATGCAGCGTACGCCGCGTACTCTCCTATGATGAAATATACCGAGCGTACGCTGCGTACGTCACGTACGCCCGTACGCCGCGCACTCTGGCTCAACCCTTCGGGATTATCGATTACTTTTATCGATTTTATCGATTTTTTTGCAAAGTTTGAGCTAGGGGGCTGGAATTTGGCACAGGGGGGTAATCGAGCATGCTGATCATCCCCAAGGGGGGTGATCAGCATGCTCGATTACACCCCTGTGCCAAATTCCAGCCCCCTAGCTCAAATTTTCAAAAAATCGATAAAATCGATAAAAGTAATGGACGATCTTGAAAACTAATATTGTAATCGTAATCTGCATGCTCGATTACCCCCTGTGCAAACTCCCAGCCCCGCAGGTCAAAATTTACAAAAAAATCGATAAAATCAATAAAAGTAATCGATAATTCTGAAAACTAATATTGCATTCGGAATCCCCATGCTCACTTCCCCCCTGTGCAAACTCCTAGCCCTGTAGGTGTACTCTGCAAAAAAATCGATAAAAATCGGTAAAATCGACATCGATCGATAACGAAAAGTGGACTGTGACACCCGCCGGGGCCCGAAGTGTATGTGTGCCAAGTTTGGTCCGGATACGGCGGAGCCGGGTAAGCCAGCTAGTGCACTATATAGAGTAAGCTAGCTGCATGATTCGACCCAGGGAAAGACATAGTTCTATTGCGAAATTTCACTTTGTACACTGTCTTTGTGCAATAATGGCTTATAACCTTTTCACAAAAACATTTAGCACATATGAAAAAAATTGACTCAGAGTTCTAAGTTGCGCCCAATGGTATGCGGCTTGTTTAGTCGACCATTTCGACACCTGCCCATTACTTTGTAAGAACATTACTGTTCGAGGATAACATACAGGTTCGACATTTCCTTCAGATGCGTCGAAACTTAGCAAAGCTTCTTCTCGTCGATCACTGCAAACATTCACATTGAGATGTTCGATGTACTTGTGGTTAACTGCGTTGTATACAAAGAAAATGATTATAAAGCGTTCTGTGTAAGCTTTCTAAATTTCAGCTTCAAGCCAATTCATTTGGCTTCGGAGAAGTCATTTCGGTTAATTTATTTTACGAGATTTCTCAAGGTTTTCGTTACCTACTACCGCTCAAAGAATATTGTAGTTATAAGTTTGTTGTCCAATGCTAGACCGCGCACAGTGAGGGAGCCATTTGTATTTTAGCAATTACATTTTAAGTCTCGCACGCTTATAAGAAATACGTTCGAGTATGTCATTTACATAGTAACCTAAAAAGTCCGTATGTGGCATGGTCGACTATTTTATGTTCATCATGTCTTGAAGGGGTGCGTAGCAAGTGATACCCAGGCAGCCGAGTGCTGCCGCAGCCAACCGTTAGAGCTGGCATCAGCACTGCTGCATATGGTAAAATAATTACGCTAACCGTCTGAAATCTCCTGCCGAGAGGTTTCCTCGCACCTACCATCATAATTTATATCATACTGATCAGCAAAAAATCTATAATCCATTGGTAAAAGGCAAGTGAACAAATTTGCACAGAGTAGAACTTTCCAAAATAAAGGTTATGAAATTTAATTCCTTGGAATAACGAGAAGTTGAGATAATTCAAAGTGCAAAAAAAGTGTTTAGTCATCAAAATATTTTTCTGAGAATCAAATTTGGAGGAGAACATAAGACATGACGGGAAAAATCTCAATAGGATTTTAAGACATAGTGATGTTGAGCGAGCTGAATAAGCCAAGGTAGCAAATAAGTGAGCCAAAGTGGGTCAAAAATTGACTAGTTCACCGACAAAAGGTGGAAATATTTCACATTTGCTGATAAAGAGAACAGCGTAGGTCATCAAGAATTTACTAGGTTGTAAAGAAAGTCCCCGGCAGTTTTGAAGACTTCAATTTCAAAATAATTTTTTCCGCATTTGTTTAGATTTTTACAATATATTTTTTGCAGTTTTCTGTAGTAGACAGCTTAAGCTTTCTAACAACGACGTATCTAACTTTCATCGATGCCCAGTTGTATCTGGTCTAAACATTAAAAAGGAAACATTGCCAAAAAAATCTATCATTTGACCTGCCTTGGCTAATTCACCTCGCTTAACCCTATCACTAAGTCTTGAAATGCTATTTGGGTTTTTTTCCGTCATTTCTCGTACGTTCTCCTCCGATTTTAATCCTCAGAAAAATATTTCGATAACTAAGCATTTTGGTATTTTGGATCAATTTAAGTTCCGGTTATTTTGAGGAATTGGATTGCATAACTGTTCCCATTTGTAAATTAGTTCATTGCATCTCAGTAAATTTTGAAATCCTTGCTGTTTAAAAAATATAAACATTGATATTCGCGGTGTCACTGAGGCTGATATCGCACCTCAGCGTGACGAGGTGCGAGGAAACCTCTCGGCGGGAGATTCCAGACGGTTAGCGTAATTACTTTACCGTATGCGGCGGCGCTGACGCCAGCTCTGGCGGCTGGCTACGGCAGCAGTCGGCTGCCTGGAACCACTTGCACGCCTCCCGTCTTGAAGTAGTACTCTATTTTTGCACCAAAAGCAAAGCTAATACTAGCTTCAGTATGAATGAGTTAATCATACCCGAAATGTTTTCGGCAATTGAGACAATGCAAACATCAAGTTTCAGCCTCCATTCACTAACCACGGAGTTGACACAAAAAAGTGATGCAAGATGGAGCAAGATATTCGCACAGTACTTGATATTGCAATAATTGCGTCCAAGGAGGCGAAGTGAAAAGCTTGCAGAAATACTTTGAAATACTTGTAAGTTGAGTGTTCTTGTAGAATATATTGAAGTGAACAACAAAAAATGAGATTGTCTATTGTTCTTCGCCTATTGTTTTGGTAACGCGTTAATGCTCTTTTCCCAAAACCGCCGTGAAGAACTTGGATGGGTTAATTATACTTCTCCCAATCTTGCGCTGCTTCTTCCGTAAGTCATATAGCAAGTGACATACTTTTCGAAAGAGCTCTTCCTAAATGGTTGCTGAACATATATTAGGTTGTCCGGAAATTAATGCCCGTTTTGAATTCCAACCGCAATAAGTCATACACTTCTCAATTCTAAATAGGTTGCAAAGTACCATTCGATAGAGCAAAGCAAGCTGTACAAGATGGCCTTCTTGCTTTTGCATCAGCTCTAACCAACCTCAAGTTTCGAGCCAAAAGCTAAAAAGACTCAGCAGCCTGAAACATCAAAAAAAAATCGTAACTCAGTTCATAAAAATCCTACAAAAATTCTTACTTGCTCACGTGAACACTATCCACTTAAAACATCTATATACGCCTTTGCCGCATTTTCTTTCTCTGTTAGAAACCGAGAAAACGGAAATTTTCGTGCATTTGCCAAAGTGATGCTGAGCCATCCCCACATAGGTAGTTGTACACCACAAGCCCGTAGAGGTATATACTTAAATTTTCAGCTTCCTACAACTTTAGTTCTCGAGAAATTTGAATTTTAGCTTGGAACCACCTGACTAGGGAGAGCTATATTCAGTAATTCTCAAGAACAAAAGCTTGTAGAGAGCTGAAAATTTGAGTATGTATCTCTACGGGCTTGTGGTGTACAACTACCTATGTGGAGATGGCTCAGCATCACTTTGGCAAATGCACGAAAGTTTCCGTTTTCTTGGTTTCTAACAGAGAAAAAAATGCGGCAAGGTCGTATATAGATGTTTTATGTGGTTAGTGCTTACTTGAGCAAGTGAGAATTTTTGTAGGATTTTTATGAACTGAGTTACGATTTTTTTCGATTTTTTGGGCTGCTGAGTCTTTTTAGTTTTTGGCTCGAAACTCGAGGTTGATTAGAGCTGTTGCAAAAGCAAGAAGGCCATCTTGTACAGCTTGCTCTGCTCTATCGAATGGTACTTTGCAACCTATTGAGAAGTGAGGAGTGTATGACTTATTGCGGTTGGAATTCAAAACGGGCATTAATTTCCGGACAACCTAATAGAATTCTATTCTATTTCCAAATAGAAAAGCAAAATCTTGAGAAATTGCGGTTTTTTGGCGGAATGAAGACAAAAAAACGTGTTTAAACCTATATTTTCCAAGGATAGATGAAGATTTAGCTAAACTGCATATGGATGTATAGAGCGTAAAGAGCTATATTAGACGGTAGCCAGAAAACGTGCGGTTGCTTGCAAAGAAATAAAGAACACGTATTTTCGTTCTAATGACCGCTAAGACCATATCTCCCGAACTCAAGTGTCGCGGCCAGCAAGCCGTCTTAGGTTTGGTAACCTTACGTCAACCCATTGCAGCACTGGTACTTGATGTCTCACATGTTTTCAATGCGCAACGCAAATGACCTTACATAGGCATTGTCTGAAAGAGAACAGCACAATCTAATATCTCTCGAAATTGAAAAGTTTAATTACTTCCTTTTTTGAAAAATCTGCAGTCATTCTCTAAATGCCTATTTTTTACCGCTCACTTTGATATGATATTATCAATTTTATCTAGGCCAAGCTATGCAAATTTCAAAGGCACCGTCGTCCATTCTAAGTTGGGGGTCTCGATCTTTTCGCAGCGTAGATAGCAGGACCCCCTTCAGAGCCAATGCCCAAGTTGGGGCGCCAATGTCGCTTTGAAAGCGAGAAAATCGCTCCGGAATAAGGAAAAGGCACGAGGACTCCAGGGCGGCCGTCGGTCCCTACCCCAAACAAAGTTCCGGAGCAGCGGCTTGCGGGTTCTCCGGAACGAAGATTGTGAGAGGTTTTTGTGGATTCTCAACTAAATATTTGAGGTCAGGGAAATGAGAGGGCCTTATAACGACTATAACATGGAAATAGAGTCTAGGTGGCGACGCCTTTAAAGTGTTTAATTTAAACGTAATGTGCAGTTCCATAATGGGTGACTTGAAGAAATTTGTGGCAGATCAGCGATGGGCAATGTTGCAAATGATGACAAGAAATAGCGCACTTCAAGAATTTGGTTGGTCAGGAATTGGTCGTGTATGTGAGTAATCTCCACTTTGTATAAAGCGCTTGTTGATACGATGTAAGATTGGTCTGTCAATTATTTGATTGAGTAATTGAAGGGTTGGGATATTTTTTGCGTAACAATTGACTCCGCGAAAAAATACTCTGCCATTCTTGCAGCTTACAATTGGGACACAGTTTGGAAAGCAAAAAAAACGATTATTCCGCGCCGAACTTCGCAAACTAAGGAGACAGCTTTTGTAGATAATACCGCGGCCTAAACATTTAAGGTTTGGATCTTGCGGTAGTGGGAATATCACGAGTTGCGATGCGCAACTGAGTAATTTTTGCATAAAATGGGCCTGCCACAATGATTGGCGAATTGACAAGAAAATTTCGAGACATTAAATGTAACCTTCCCCGTGGAAAAAGCAAATGATGGAACCGAAAAGCAAAATTCTTTGTAATAATTTATTGTTGCTTCTGCATTAATCAAAATCATTGCTTATGTTGACTTATTATTATAGATATTTAGACTTCTGCGTTATACAAAATTACTTGTTCTTTTCACTCTAATCTCCTTGATTACGCTTATATTGCCTTGTTTGAAAGCCATATGTCTGGTTGACCACCCACTTTAATAAAATGACAATAATCTCGTGCAATTCTAAGTTTTCTTTGCTTTTTGTACGAGCGCATCTGCAATACTATAGTCAACTAGCTGGCTTACCCAGCTCCGCCGGCCCTCTAAACCCTACAATAAAGTTCTCATCCCCATCCCTTACAACCATTCCCTGTGCCCACGTCTATGCGCCATATTCCCGACTTTTTTATTGCTGATTTAGTAATCAGCATGCCCAATTACCCCACTGTGCCAAACAAAAGCCTCGTAGGTCTAACACTGCAGAATATTGATTAAATCGGTGAAAGGAACGGATAATCTCAAAAACTAATATTGTACTCGTAGTCAGCATGCTCGATTACCCCTCTATGCCAGCTCCCAGCCCCGTTGCTCACTTTGCGAAAAATCGATAAAATCGATTACACACACACACACACACACACACACACACACACACACACACACACACACACACACACACACACACACACACACACACACACACACACACACACACACACACACACACACACACACCTTCAGCTTTATATATAGGATGACCACACAAGTATACATAATTAGCCAGCATTGTCCATTTGCCCGCTTTTTCGTAAACTGTGTGAGCCAGCACTCTATCATCAATTAAGACAGAGAAAAGCGCTGCAATTCAGATCGTGACAATTTTAACATGTTGACGACGGTGTCGCCAATGGTGTGCGACAAGCAGTCTGTCCCCGTGGGCGATGTCGCGCAATAGTGCGCGACACCCTAATAATCAGTTTCAATGTGCACAATGGTTCATATAGTCAATTTAGGCTCAAAAGTATTTCATGATGGCCCGCCCCTTTTTGACAAACTCTGCCCACTCCATTGCTCTCTACAAAAAATTTTTTCGTTTTTAAATGGCATAGAAAAGCTCTAGATGACTGGGGAACCCTAAGTACTTTTATTTTTGACCCCGCTCCCCATAACGTAGGCTACATCCCCTCAGTGGCAAGCTCCGCCCACTTTTCAAAAATGCCGGAATTTGCACGAATTCATTGATTTTGAGTCTCCAGCATTTTTGAAAAGTGGGCGGGCTTGCCAAGCTGCCCCGCCCTTGCATTTTTGTATCTCACGCCTAGATGCATGCAAACATACTTGCAGCCGGCTGCGAAAATGCCCGGAAACGGTTCGCCCACAGGGGGACAGACCTTCAAAAATGGCTCGTCGTCAACGTGTTAATGGCGAGAGAGCTTGAAGGCACTGTCTACCCTAAGTTAATTTTGCCTTTAACAGCATAAATGTAGGGCCCTTCACCTAGCCAATGCTCAAGTCTTGCGCAAAATGTCGCTTCAAAGCGAGAAATTGCTCCGGAACAAAGAGGAAAGCAAGAAGACCGCAAGAAATCAACGAAGTATTTTTCCGGTGCCCGCTTGACCATAGATCGCATGGCCGCCTGCCCGGCCATTGCTTGAGAAGGATCCTATCCTGGTTATTCAGGCGACATAAATAAGAGTTTCTGGCCGTTGCCTTGGTTACTGTAACGCCGCGGCGCGGCAATTCCTAGCTGGCACCCACAAGTAAGCCCCCTCCCCCTCCCACAAACAACCAGTTGCCTTTGTTTGGTGATGTAGTATCAGAGCAAGCAGGGCAATCTGAATTGCTGGGAGGGTGCTACAATGTTATCACCTTTGCTCAACGCGTAATGGGATGAAGGAAATAAAAACTGCGTTTTTTACACGTTACAGGTGATTCGAACTTCGCAGCATACGCTAGATCTAAGAAAGGGCGCGGCACGAGAAGGGCAAATCTCGAGCTGTAAATCGTTTTGGATGGAAAGCAAAAGAGATGCTAGAAAATACGTTTACATGCACCTACACTACACTCTCTCGACAACTTGCTACATGATGGCAAGCAAGAATGATCATCTTGATCGCACCTCACTTCAAAAATCCAAATTTTCTCTATTAGTTGTAGTTAAATGTCTCGGTTTGCACACATAGCGACATGACTAATAACATGGAGGTATAAACGGACATGGACTAGGAGGAGTATAGTGCAAAGTATTGTGAGAAATAATGCGACTGAAGGTTGCAGCCAGGCTTTTTTTCTAAAGAAAATTTCCCACTACTATAAAAGATTTGTCTTGTTAGAAGTTCACAGAGATGTGGCACGAAATTTGGTGTGTACGCGCAGGTGAACAAGGTATGACAACTTATGAAAAACTTATGCGAATAAAGAGCGTGCTTATCTTTTTTCATTAGGTAGGCAGTTGCTTACCTAATGCCCAATTGAGGTGGGCGAAACTTCCATTTCACACAAGCTTATAATTTTTGCATAAATTTGTTTTACACCTTAAGCCTCTGAAATATAGTAACATTTTGATTCTAAGACTCCTCCTTTTTTGATGATCCGGGTTAGCAGCGACGCTTGTTTTTTCGAGGAAGAAAGCGCGCTCCAATCGAACAACCTACGCAGCTGACGAGATTAAAGGCAGTGGGTCGGCAAAATTTAACAACTCGGGATTTTAACGCGGTAGGTTCCTTATCGCGCAACTATGAAAACAGTGCAATTCCGGTTGCACAGCATGCTTTCCCTGCCGAGAAAATCGCTCTCGAACTTACACGCGCAGGACAATCTTACACGCATCTGGATGAGTTGGCAGTTTTCTTCTCACCATTGGAAGCTGCCAACCGCAACGCTATAACCATTGGGTCCTGCCACGATTTAGCGTCATCGGCCTTGCTCCACTCGTCCAATATCAAAGGGAAGGGCATTAAAAAACGCCCATTTTCGCCGTTTTCAAGCTCTTAAAAATGAATTTTCGAGATCAGCGTATTGAGAAACCCCAGGTAAGCGCAAATTTGACTAGGTTGAGATTTGCCAGCCACTGTTTTTGAAGTCCGTTTGCACGTACATCCCCGCTGGGGAGAAGATCTAAAAGGGGGCAAGTCATATCTTGCTTCCAGATATCTATCTTCTTTTTTTCTTTGTCTGGTTCATGAAGGTTCTCGTACCCTGATACCTGCGCACAATTATTGCCAGGGTTTCCTAATTGTTTATAGTAGAAATAAAGATCTCAGTATATTGAAATCTTCGGAAACACTGCTCGGGAGCTAGAAATTATCGAAAAAATCATAAACTGTTTTTTGTCGAAAACATGCTTAGCAGTGTTGGATAACATAAAAGGGCAGACAATCGTGTACGGCAGTAACCCTGCATTCATGATACACAGGTATAAGAGTATAAGAACTTTTATAAGCAAGATAGAGAAAGAAAAAAAAATGCCTAAAGAAGCAAGATTTATCCTAAGTATATCCTCAGTACAATTTTGCAGCGTTTTTTTTTTTTGACTTTAGGAAGATAAATGACTATGAAATTGAGAACTGATTTCCTGGGGATCCCATGGATCAGTGATCACACAAAAAGGCGAAATCCAATCGTGTATCGTAGTGACCTTTCATCCATTATACACAGGTATAAGGCAGTGGCGGACCGAGGAAAGTGGCGTCACGCCTCCTTTTTCTTGATTTTGAAGATATGCGGCCGCAAAAAAAGTTGAGAAGCACCCCAAAAAAAATTTCGGAGTGCGTGGCTAACGCCACGCACCTTTATTAAAAATTTTTGGCCCTCTCCGGACAGAAATCCTGGGATCGCCACTGGTATGGTATAAGAGTATGACAACTTTCATAAGCAATACAGAGAAAAAAAGAAAAATTTCTAGAGTAGCAAGACATGCATCCCTCTCACATCTCCTCCCTCCCCAGTAGGGACTCAGATAATCGCCGGGGGCAGGCGGCCCTCAAACTCGCGCTTTTCTGCAAGCGATCACTAGAATTTTGGAACGTGGCCAAACCTTCAGAGAGCGGTTCTTTCTTTGCTGTCGCATGTTCTGCCAGCGGGCAGCAACACAGAATTTTCTGCGTGCGCTCATCAGATAAATCCTCTCAGCAAGCGCTGGCCAAACTTTCAGCAGGCGCTCGGGCTTTTTTTATGCAGTTTCGGGCGTACCGCGCAAAGGTGAAACTTTACTCAGATAGTCGCCGGGGGCAGGCGACCATGCGATCTTGGGCAAGCAAGCCCCGCAAAAATAGTTCGCTGATTTCCTGCGGTCCGCTTGCAGAAATTTGGAAGAATGTTGGCCAAATTTTTAGACAGATGCTCGCAGAAGTGTCGCGGTTCTCTGGAGATTGACCGCATTCCGCGGACTTTCCGCGAAAATATGCAAAATTATTGAGGGCCGCATGGTCTTTTGTGGAGGACCGCACAGCCCGTAGGTAGCTCCCGCTAAAAAAAGTACCCCAAACTCGGGTAATCAAACTATCGATGATACCTCTGCCACATAGAGTCTCACCTTTGCGTACGCCCGAAACTGCTCAAAAAAGAGTCCGAACGCCTGTTGAATCGTTTGGTCAGCGCTGTAAAGGAAGTATTTGCCGAGCGCTTGCAAAAAATTCGAACCCATTTTTTCAAAGAAGCATACTGCTTTTTTCCTCTTACCATATTTGGTGCCAACTTCATAGAAAGGAGTGTCAAACTTCTTTCACTTCTCAAAAAAATTTGACATGCTATTTACATGTTTAACAGGTTTAACCAAGAGTTTGAGTTGCCCTACTTAGTAACGTAAGTTCAATCCGTTTATTAGCCAATAGTGGCCCCATTTTCAACTGAACAGTGTCAAAAATGTGCATTGTTATCATAATAACGTCATTCCGTTAATAATTAAACAGATTAGATCTGTTCAGAGTAGAAAAGTGGACTAGAATCCCATCATTTGAATAACACAGCCATCATTTCAAGTCTTGTCTGGCTAAATTCGCAAGTCAAAAGTTTGAAGAGAAGGACAATGCTGAATCGTTGATGAAAGCGATCAAGATGTTCTGATATAAACTTACAATTTTTTTGCTCTCATACAAAACAACTAAACAGCTTTTAGGTGATTACAAAGGCTCTTTTACCTCACCGGAAGTGATTTTGAAAAAAAAACATGTCAAAATGGACTAACGTGTCAATATGTTCCTGACACATGGCAGGGAGGCAGTATGGAATCCATAAAAAATGTTCTTAGACTGAAGAACATATTTAATAAGATCCTCCTGAAAAAATGGGTCCGGATAACGGAAAAGTGCCAAAAATTCTGTATTGCTTCCCGCTGGCAGCATACGACATCAAAGGTAGTACCGCTCTCTGAAGTTTGGCCACACCCCAAAATTTTGCCAACCGCTTGCACAAAAGCGCGAGTTTGCGGACCGCCTGCCCCAGCGATTATCTGAGTATGTGCCAGAGTTATCATCTGTGTTAATTACCCGAGTTTGGGGTACTTTCTTTCTGCGTAGGATACCCAGAGGCTGTGCGCTCCTTCAGAAAGGACAGTGCCTCCCCCCCCCCACCCTATAAATTTGCATGTTCTCGCGAAAAGTCCGAGTTGCGAGAGTGTGGCCACAGCGCCGCAACTTATTCACAGAAAAACCGAGGAAACCAAGTTCTCCTAGCATTCGTTCAAAAATTGGACGATAGTCTCCCAAATTTCTGCAAGCGGACCACAAGAACTCAGCGAATAATTTTTCCGTTGCTAGCTTGCTCAAAAAGCGCGTGGCCGCGCCCCCGGCAATTATCTGAGAATGTACGTGCGTATGGGCCTAAGGCCCCGGGCAGAGCTCATGCGATTTCGTCGCGTCGCGCCTTATCATTTTGGACAAGTGTTCCAGGCCCCGGGCAGAGCTCATGCGATTTCGTCGCGTCGCGCCTTATCATTTTGGACAAGTGTTACACGCCACGCTGTTCAGTGTGTGGGCCCCGATGCGTTTGTGATGGCTGCGCGGCGCGACGGATCGCGCCACACTTTTCGGCGTTCATAGCTTGCCAGGCGATATCGTCGCGATTTTGCCGAATCGGCGCGATGTCGCATCGCTCGTTTGCGGCGAGCGACGGCGCGACCGTCGCGCCGATCCTGAACTGAATTTTCGTTGTTATTGTTGTATGTTGCTGTTGTTTTGCGGGTTATGAGTGTTTTCGCATGAACTGTTGAAACTGCTAAATCATGCCTATCCTTGCAATGTTTGATGAGGGCAGTTAGTCTTCATTTTGCATTTTTTCATGTCTTTCATCCCCATTTCTCTACATCTCATATATCCTAGGCTGCCAAAAAAATCCGTTAGAAGCCCTACCCTGTTCGGTTGCGCATCGAATACTTAAAGAATGTGCTCACAGTCTATGTTGACGATGGTATGGAGCAAACTCCGAAATATGAGCTTTGCGTGAGGTAATAACGGTATTTTCGTCTATCATGTGCAGCACATGAAGACGTTTCTAGAGCTGAAAACATCGTTTTGCCGCGTAACGGTTCTCTCGGAATGTCCGCAGCCACTGGGCCTTGCTGGTACTTCTTCCTTATTCGTAATTCATGCTTCCCAACAGTCATTTGATTATAAGCCATTTACCAGAACCACGATGTCGTTGACTTCCTACTTTTATTTTGATCATTTGGGTGCATAACGTTGTGATTGTTATCAAGTCAGGTTCTAATGTGATAAACTTTCAAACTTCCTTTGTCTGCTGCTACTTTTTTCAATGACAGTGATGTAGTAAAGTCAACGAGAGCACTGATTTTCACTAATGTTATAGAGTACGTGCAATGTGTGAAGTGTTGTGCAATTGCATGAAATCGCGTCGGAGGTATGCACGCCTCCGGCGACTGAACGACTCAGTCGTCGCGTCCCAGCCGCCACTTTTGTGCAAGTCGTCGCGACTGGAGATCGCGCGACTTCGTCGCGTGAGTTATGCCCAGAGCCTAAGTGAGAAATCATAAAAATCGATAATGGCAAAGGCATCGTTTCAGCGATGTTCATTTGCCGCCCTCGTGCTGGCTTATGGAAAAAAAGTCAGCATTATGATCTTATGCTATCTAAATGACATATGTGTTTTTTTTTAGTTGACCAGCTGCTAAACATTATTTCTCAGCCCGGAGTAGGCACACATAACAATTCAGGCGGAGCACGTGTGCGATAATGGAAGTTTGCGAGCGCACATCGATGGTATTTTGGCAAACAAAGACTGAGGCAAAACAAGAACGCAGAAATGGGCTTATTACTATATGGAATACCATAGGTGCGAAACGGCGCGGATCTTGCGAAGCGATTGCTTGTTTTTTCCTGCAAAAGCATAAGCAGCATCTCATGCCGAGTGCAAAGTATAAGATTTGCCACTCTCGCAAAATTGCGAATTTCTTTTACGAAGTATTAATTTCAAAGTTACCAAATTGCACCAACAATATGATGTAGAAACCAAGGGTCGCATGCACTAACATCCCTGCGGCGAGGGGAGCGGTGTCCCCAATGATGAAAAAGCCGCAGCGGCGTCCACACGCGGTCCCTTCATAACGGGGGACGCCGCTCCCCTCGCCGCAGAAATGTTAGTGCAAACGGGCCCAAGACGTTTTCAATTGAAGTTGTCGTTAGAGAGGGTAAACACTTGAAGATCTGAAGTGAAAAAATAATTCCATTGCGGGATAGTTCGCACTATAGACAAATGTCAGCATCAGTTTAGATTGAAACGAGCGGTTTTTATAGCGGTAAAAGTGTAATAAATTTTGAGCCATAAAGAACTTTTATTCATTAATTCAATGTTGAAGTCACGATGACTTTAATTATACAGGGTGTCCCAAAAGTAAGTACACACTTTTCAATGTTAATATCTCTCTTCATATTGCGGCTTTTTTCGTCGCTTAAGTACCATTCTGTAGAGGAGAATGCAACTTAGTACAGTATTGAACGAACCGCGATCGCTCTTCATTACTGTGAGATTACTGTAGGAACTTCGACAAGGATTTTAGGCCATTGGAAGCCAAATTCTGCCTCGGAACAAAACCAAACAAGCCAAAAACTCTTATACGGTAATGGGAGCTTCTGACGTCTGACGAATATGAAATTTCCACTTTACTGTAATGTTTCTTCCCAAAATTATGCCAAGAAATCGTAATAACCGAATTCCCAGTATTTGTCAGAAATGTTCAACGTCAAAAAAGCTAGAAACTCTCGCAAAAAGTTATATAGTGAGATCAGCGTGCGCGAAAACCTTAGTACACAATTTTTCAGATTTTTTGATAGAAATTTTGTCGAATGGCATTGTTTACAATGGTTCCACATGCTCGAAGTTCTTACCGTAATGCTACAGCAACAAAGAGCGATAGGTGATTCGATCGATACTGGAAATCTAAGTTGAAGCCTCCTCTACAAAACGGTGCCTGACTGGCATAAAAAGACCCATTGGGAAGAGAGATATTGACGATTGAAAAGTGTGTACTTACTTTTGGGACACCCTGTAGATTTGAAATACTTGATTACTGATGAAGTGCTGGCAGTGAAAAGCTGCAGAAGTTGCCTCGTTTTGCTGCAACGCTAAGGTCTCATAAACAGTGCTGGACAAAATTATGCCACTCTAAAAATCATCGTAATGTACTTCTTGTTGATGAACTCGTCTGAAACTTTGCTGTGTAGTGCAGATATATGCCTCCATTACTCCTCAAGACGATTTTCAACTTCATGAGACTGAACGGAGAGAGAAGAATTCGAAAAAGCCGTTATGAAATCTGACTAAATTATAAAGCCATTTCTTTGAACACTGACGCATTTCTTACCTCTCAAATTTTTTGTAAAGTGCTCTTCATCTCAATTATCGAAAAGGCAACTGGAATCCCATGGCAATCATTTGAAATGAATGAGAGCTTGAAAACTTTGAAGCAGTTCCGTTGGTACCTAGATGACCCGTTTGCACATAGCGTGCGTGCTTCAACGCAGAAGTTGCCATTGATTCCTATCCCTCGTTTCAGATATCCACGATCTTCTTGGCTGTTCTCGGTGGCTGCGTCCACGAGTTCCAGGTGGAAAAATCGTCTCAAATTGAATTCTCAGCTGTTCCATTCGTTCGAACACGTCTTTCCATTTTAATAGTAATCTTCTTTGGAGTCACCTTAGTTTGCCAGGAATCCACTCAGGGCCGCATGCATTAACGTTCTCGCCGGGGAGGGGATCGCAGCTCAAAAGAAAGGTTATTATCCTAAACCTCAGATATCTGAATTTCACGCCATGTAACCTATCCTTAGGTGTTCTCAACATTTTTCACTACGAACGTATTGAACAGAGGCAAGAAGCTGTACAAGCCGCATCTTCCACTCAGACAATCGGTGCCGTAGTCGCGCCGGACAGTCGATATCTGGCAGAGCCGCGGCGGACCCAGTTGACCACTGAGAGCGAAGCGAGGGGGCGGTCCCTTCTTGTAGGTCACGGTGACGTCACAAACAGGCGAATGGGACCCTTCTC
Source organism: Cylicocyclus nassatus (assembly GCA_958299035.1). Taxonomy (NCBI): domain Eukaryota; kingdom Metazoa; phylum Nematoda; class Chromadorea; order Rhabditida; family Strongylidae; genus Cylicocyclus; species Cylicocyclus nassatus. Next base: position 244,490 of record CATQJL010000316.1, on the reverse strand, counting down.
CGGATCTGCTCCGGAGGTACGCCATCTCTGCTTTGGAGGTACACTAGATTTGGGAGAGCCGCGGCGGAGAGATTTGCCCGCCGTGAGTGCGCCAGATTTAGGACACCTCCGGAGCAGAAAATGGCAGGGCTCCGGAGCACAAATGGGAGGTCTCCGGAGCACAAATGGGAGGGCCCCGAAGCAGAAAATGAGAGGTCTCCGGAGCACAATAGGTAAGTAGGTATCTGCTGTGATACGCAGCTTAGCATTTTCGAAAATAGCTGCCCTCGTTTCAACTTTTTGTTGTTTTTCCGCGCTTCTTAACCGTTCTTTTTCTTTTCCGCGTTGCTCTTCGTCGCGTTGGCGTTTATGTTGTTGTAAGTTCCTCGTTTTCAGGTTTATGTTTCAAATTTTCGTGCGGATGCACTCAATCACTTTAAGTGTTCTTGGCTCTTTTCGACATGCTGAGACATCGTTGACTATTGATGGAGTGGTTTTTGTGATTAATTCTGGATTTTCGAAACAAAAAGTATATAATCCGAGTGAAGTCCAAATGAAGTTTTCTGCTCGTTTCAGTCAGAAAGCTTACTTTTTTAGGTGCAGTGGATTTAGCGGTATTTGGAAGCATCTGCTGTTTGGGCCATCGGGAAGGATTCACACGGAAGATACATGCAAATGCAATATTGCTATGCGACCCAGCTTAGGTATGGGTTCGAAAGGCGTCGTATGCAATGTGCTTCGCAATCCGCCGCCCATGATGTCGTTTGAAAAATGCGACGTTCTGTGAGGTTAATGTGGGCCTTCCTTTTATACCTGAAATCCGATCATTGTGTATGACTGGGTTTCAGGTATTGTGTATGAAGGATTCTCTGTACGTGATTGAACAGGTCACTCGTTTAAATTTTTTCTTGGGCACAACCAGTTTCGTTAAACTTCATCTACTGTTTTCTTGAGATTGACGGCTGAAAAGGGACCGCTTGCACAGGCGATGGCAGTCTGCGTCTCTCGCGCGAGCCTGCTCTCTGATCATTCCCTAAAACCTTGATTAGACCGCGAAGCCCACTGCTCTCCAGCGGCCAATCCAATTGAATGGAAGGAAATTTTAGAACCATCCTAACTTGCACTTCAGGCTTTGCACTATGGAAAACTGCATCCCTCACATTACTGGTGTGTGCTGAAGTGCGCTAATCTCATTCATTTCAATGACAACATTGTCTGTGAGCGGAAGAAAGTAGCTCAGTAGGAGGTTAATATGAGTCAAATCGCAATTTGTCCTCGGCTCCCGTTGTGATCATTGTTATCGATTCAAACGACCTTCAAATGGCCGATATGCAAGTGTGAGTTCGGGATTAAACAACAAATTAATAATAAAGTTAATAATAACAATAACAACAATAAATTTATGCTTTTGCAGAGTTATTCCATTCATTTTTGTTTTTAGTATAACAATCTGGCGGGATTCATTTTTTGTGGTTGACTGAAATCTTCTCGAACTCTAGCCCTCGATTTGTAAACGGTTGATAACTTCGAGAGAAAGTTTGAGGCCTAGCCAGACTTTGCACAAGAGCGCCCAAAAGTGCTCAAAAGCGTCCAAACTTCTCTGACCTCTCCTCACTCTTCACACGAAAAGGTGAAGAGACATTAGAGAAAATTGGTCGCTTTTGGGCGCTTTTGAGCGAAGTCTGGCCAGGGTCCGAGTTTCAGTCGCAACTGCGTACTGTTACAGGCTGGTCATGGATATGGGATGTTAGGCTTGTATGAAGTCATCAAGTACGTCGCAGCTCTAAAGTCAATAACAGCGTCTTCGATGAAATGAAACCTGAGGACATTTTGATGTGGTCATGTGGTTAAGGAAGTAAGTATTGATAGTTTTGAAGTTGCATCCTATTGCCAATCTTTATGGAGATCAACCTAAATCGCTTCATTTATCTGTTCACTGTGTACTCTTGACAGATAAATGAAGTGATTCAGGTTGACCTCCATAAAGATTAGCAATAGGATGCAGCTTCAAAACTACCGATACTTACTTCCTCAACGATGACTACATCAAAATGTCCTCAGTGGCCGTATTCATCAACGAACTCAATGGGTTCCGAAACCCATTGTGTTAGTGCTTTTGATGAATATCGATTCTACTTCAAGGTAGAATCGATATTCATCAAATGCATTAACCCAGTGGATTCCAAAACCCACTGGGTTCGTGATGAATACGGCCACAGGTTTCATTTCATCGAAGACGCTGTTATTGAGTCAACCACTAACCATGATGTCACATGAATTTGCGAAGCTGAAGATCACACACGATTAGTCAGTATTTCATTTCCTAAACGGTGGACGTTTGCTTTCGCTGTTTTCTCTAGCAGTACACTCACGGCGAGCGGGATGGCTTTCAGTAGCATCATCATTGCTTTTCTTAACTGTTGTGGTGTCTGTCTCATATTACAACGTGTACCCCATTTCTCAACCGAGACCAATTCTGTGCGAGTTTCCTCATTGTTTTGCGCTGCAATGCAGATATCAGCACTCAAAGGTTTTGTGACAAAAGGTTTTGCTGTGTTTTTCCAAGCAATCTAACTCACTACACTTACTTCGCTTATGTTTTCGCTTAGGGTACGGCCACAGGTTGCCGGCAACTGTTGTCTTTGTTGTCCGTTTTGTAGCTGCTAGGTTTTGTTTTGCATTTTGCAGGAGATTGTTAGCAATTAATTTGAAATAAATGTCTTGTCTCTTCATTCTTCTATCTTCTATCTACGAATGCTAGGGGTGAGAGGGAGGGGGTAAAGACGGGGTTGAGGGTCGCGCTGAAGTCCTACCCGGGGGGGGGGGGGGTCGTATTCGGCTAATTTGGGTGGGGTTTAGAGACAAAATTGGGTTTGGAGCTTAATTAGGGCTAGTTACAGTATGCCGCGGCAGCCTTCCACAGCACAAAATGGGAGGACTCCGGAGCACAAATGGGAGGGCTCGGAGCACAAAATGGCAGGACTCCGGAGCACAAATGGGAGGTCTCCGGAGCACGAGTGGCAATCCCCAGCTGGGGGAAACCCCGCGGCTTGGCCATTTCTGCTCCGGAGGTATGCCGTCGACTGCCTGAGCAGCTTCTTATGTGCTCTTTTTATGATCCCCTGTAACCATCCCTCTTTTTTGAGTCATATTTCTTTTTTTCAAAAATAACCTTTTAAAGTACTGTTGTCCGACTTACCCAACAGTGCTAAACATGTTGCTGATAAGAACAAATAAGTATTTGAAATCTTTGGAATGTGGACTTTTTCGATAAATCCCAACCTATGACTTGTGGTTCAGCGCAAATTTCATGATTCTAAAACATCATTTGTTCTTATCAGCAACATGCTTGGCACTGCTGGGTTAGATAATCCGCACAACTTTAGAAGGTTATCGTTGACTTCAAAGCCATACAAAAAGTTGGAACATGCGGCTTGTCCAGCTTCTCGCTCTTGTTCAATATGTTTATAGTAAAAAATAACGGGAATACTTACGGATAGGCACACATCGTGAGATCCAAAATCTGGCGTTTCAGGATATGAAACTTTCGTTTGAGCTGCGATCCCCTTCCCGGCGAAAATGAATGCATGCGGCCCTTAAATGTTCCTAGGCCCGTATGCAACAACATTTCCGCGTGAGGGGAGCGGCTTCCGCAGTGATGAAATTCCTCAGCAGCGCTCGTCCGTGACCCTTATAGAACTGTGGGCGCTGTTTCAATTGCTGCACGGATCTTAAGGCAAACAGGCTTCATTGTCCGTCTATGTTCCGTCCTTTTCATGATGTGATCAGCCTGTCAATGCTTCGCCTTCGCTGCCTATTCCACTGCATCACAAAAAGGGACATCCTCCCATGTCCGTACTGCAAAGTTCGGCAAGATGTTGTTTTTATTGGGGTAATTTCAGAAGAAAGCGCAAAGGGGCTGGGTGGTTCGTAAAGCTTTCGTCGTGGCTGAAGTGTTAGCCCAAATCTCAAAAGCGCCGGGAGAGCGGTATCAAATAGGGGAATTTAATGCTTCGGATCCTCCAGTTCGGGTCCGTGGCTCAAGAGCGGCCTATTAAAAAAACTATAGGTTGCTCTTTTTCTCCTGCTGAGTTCTTTTTTCAAGTCGTTCTTTATGTCCATCGATCATGATAGAGCAAAAAAACGTTTCCATAATGGTGTGCATGCCAGCCCCATTTTGACTGCATAAACCCAGCCTAACATAGCTACAATATTACTAGCGAGAGTAGGTTCTTTGGTTGATGATTGTTGCGAAGCGCAACTTTCAGCGGAAATTTTGCGCAGACCAGGTCGTTACCGGTATCCTATTCCGAAACTGAGCATATTATTAGGTTTAGTCTAGCTAGATAATGTCTAGTTTGGTGTCAAAGTTTGGCGCTGATCGCTCAAACACAGAAATTTTTAGGAAAAACGCATTAGCTAACTCATCCAAAAAAACACTCAATTTTATATTTTAAATGAATGAATTACGGTAAGCGATATCATATCGCATCGCGTGGACTAAGCCCATAATGGCGGTTTTAATGGACTTTCAACTTCCAGTGGAACTTCTTGGATACCATTTCTGAATTTTTGCATTCGCAATTTTATTATTGGCTGAAAGACCCCTTCCTGCTTCACTGATTTGCAGAATGCTAATGTGAAACAACTTCTAATTTACCGACGTTGCTACGCTTTTCATGCCCTTCATTTACTGCTTCCAAATGTACTTCCATTTTTAATTTGTTGTTATCTTCTTTTTTAATTGAACATTGCCTTCGCGGCAATTATTTATTTGACCGTTATTCAAAGAGCTAAGCGCTAGCAGTTATCACAGTTTCGCTGCGTCCAAGATAAAAACTTTGCACGGCACAAACACTTTCAAAAATAATTTTAGCACATATCTACTTGTTGTCTCTTGGTATCCCTTCTGGAAAACTGAATTAAAATGGCATCCTTATCAATTTATCATGTATCAAGGTGGGGTGAAAAACAAAAAAGTTTAGAAGAACCAATTTAGCAAACAAGCTAATCTGACATACTAACAATTGCATCAAGTTCCCCAAAAGCTGTAGATACCCGAAAAATTTAGAACTCTATCCGAAAAATTAATGAATTTTACTTGCTCACGCATACACTTTCCAATCGGATTTTCATGTGCCCAAAAACTGCATTTTTCTTGACCAAAGTTCGAAAATGTACATCTCATGATGACTTGCTAAACAATGTATCAAGCACTGCTGAGCACTGCTGAGAAAGTGCGTTAATATGTCAGTTTAGCTTGTTTGCTAAATTGGTTCTTCTAAACTTTTTTGTTTTCACCCCACCTTGATACATGATAAATTGATAAGGATGCCATTTTAATTCCAAGAGACAACAAGTAGATATGTGCTAAAATTATTTTTGAAAGTGTTTGTGCCGTGCAAAGTTTTTATCTTGGACGCAGCGAAACTGTGATAACTGCTAGCAGTACTCTGCGTTGATACCACTGCTT
>CATQJL010000316.1:178651-238538 GCA_958299035.1 Cylicocyclus nassatus | reverse complement strand
AAGCAGTGGTATCAACGCAGAGTACTGGCTCACCAACTTTTGGAGCGAAAAGTTTTGTTTTTCCCCGCAATTTCCACCAAAAACGGTAAAAACCTAGCCTTTGCCCCGAAAAGACCCAGCATAGAAACTGTGGTCTCGCTGGTTGAGCTCCGGCAGGCTCCTATGTGGCTCAGCAACTTTTGGAGCGAGAAGTTTTGTTTTTCCCCGCAATTTCCACCAAAAATGGTAAAAACCTCAATTTCGACAAAATTCCAGCCAGAAAATGCCTTTGCCCCCTGGAAAAAGACCCAGCCTAGAAACTGTGGTCTCGCTGGTTGGGCTCCGGCAGGCTCTCTCACTGTGGCTTATCAGTTTTTGGAGCGAAACGTTTTGTTGTTTCCGCAATTTCCACCAAAAACAGTAAAAACCTCAATTTCGACAGAATTCCACCCACAGAAAATGCATTTGCCCCCGGAAAAAAGACCCAGCATAGAAACTGTGGTCTCGCCGGTTGAGCTCTGGCAGGCTCTCTCTGTGGCTTACCAGTCTTTGGAGCGAAATCGCGGGGGCGATGAACAACCCGCCAGACGGATGTTTATCTCAAAGAAAGGGCGGCGCGAGGGAGGGGGACACCACCCGGCGGCGCGGAGTGGGGACCCCCGCCTCGGCGGCGCAGAGGGGGGACCCCCGCCGAATGTTTATCTCTGCTGTCTGCTGTCTCCGCGAGCTCCAGCAGCGCACCAGTTGTCTTTTTTTAGTTTGCAGTTTCCCTTATCATTGAATATATACTGCAAGGATTTCTATTACGTGCAGTAGCTAAATTTTGAAAAAAGAACGCGCTTGATCTGGCCAGAAAAGGTATGCAACCAAAATCTGGTTTTGAGCACAGGTGCGATAGTGTGAGAATTTTCTCACCCCCCTCTTCACCCCTGAGCATAGGTGCGATAGTGGGAGCCGGGTTCTCCCCAGGTGAAGGGGGTCTCGGCTGTTCCCGCCTTCAAGGGTGAAGGGGGTATGTGAGTCTAGGGGGGGGGAGGAAGAGAGAAAAGGCAAAAAAGTGTGGTATGAAACGCTCTAATTTGCACCTTATTTAGGCACAAATTGAAAAAATTTTTAGAAATTTTAAATTTTTATTTAAAATTTAAAAAAATTGACTTTATGAAGATCTGTGCTCCTGTTTCATTGCATCAACAAAAAACGAAAACAATAAGGTTTATCCCAAAAGATGTACAAGTTAGGAACAACTTCAATTCCTGCACATCATCACCAACAATATTACTATCGCTAACGTCAGAGACAACAAATTCGCTGCCTGAAAAATCTTCTTCTTCCTCCAAAAGGTCATCGGAGTAGAACTAGAATTGCGTGCAAAAGCGTTCTGAGTCGAAAATGGTTTTGAAACTTTCTTTTTTTCTAAGCGCTTTTGTGATTTTTTTCCTGGCCCTCTGGTAGCACCAGGAAAGTCCGCAGGTAGGTGACCAGTTTCTTCATACCATCTTTTAGGATATTTCAAAAGTCATACGGTAATAGCCTGTATGGACCACTCATACCAATCCTTTGAATGAAGTTTTTAGATAACAATATGTTTACTAGAAGGTTGACAAATTAAGTAAATGCTTAGATACTCCATCGTTGTACGACTTCTGCGTTGTGTTCTGATAACAGAGGATAGAAAATTTCTTTCTTCACCTCTGCCGTGCTAGTCGGAATGGAAACTAGCTTTGCTAGTAAATTCATCAGATTTTTGCGGTAAGTAATGGGGAAACAGCGAGATCGCATATGCTTTCGCAACAGGGGAATATTGCATACTTTTTGGGCCTTGTCAAACTCTGGCTTCACCTCCTCTGGCATACGTCCTGTTAACTGATGAGAAATTTGCTCAACTTCTTCTTTAACAGCATCTACGGAGAAAAAGTAGATACTATGCTGCGCGTTGGTTTTTTTTTCAATATCATAGGTCACTAGCTGGCATACCCGGCTCCGCCGTATGTTCCGAATAGAAAATTCCATTTCTGAACCGATCCGGACCAAACTTGGCACACATACACTTCGGGCCCCGGCGGGTGTCACAGTCCACTTTTCGTTATCGATTGATGTCGATTTTATCGATTTTTTGCAAAATTTGAGCTAGGGGGCTGGGATTTGGCACAGGGGGTAATCGAGCATGCTGATTACGAATACAATATTAGTTTTCGAAACCGTGCATTACTTTTATCGATTTTATCGATTTTTTGCAAAATTTGAGCTAGGGGGCTGGGATTTGGCACAGGGGGGGGGTAATCGAGCATGCTGATTACGAATACAATATTAGTTTTCGAAACCGTGCATTACTTTTATCGATTTTATCGATTTTTTGCAAAATTTGAGCTAGGGGGCTGGGAGTTGGCACAGGGGGGGGGGGTAATCGAGCATGCCGATTACGAATACAACATTAGTAAGTTCCATGTTTTCTCCTCTCTGAACCTTGGCATTTGGGATTGATGTTAGTGGCTATGCTATGTTATGCCAGTGCCAGGTTTGTACGGTGGAATTCTTTATTGGCCTTACGTTTCGACAAATTCGTCTTCGTCGGAGGCCTGAAAGTAGATTGCAGTATTATCTTTGCAAGACCAGACCGCCAAACGCCTCCCCGCACTGCCGAGTCTAAACCCCGTCCCGCAATCAACGTACTGGGACACGCGATGAGAAACGAACCTTAATCCACCGTTATGTTAGTGAGAGTCAGTAGAGTCAGTACGTAGCCGCACTGGAGAGACAGACTACACTGATTTTTGCTCAGCGGTCGACACTTATATACGGGCAGGCTACCGCTCACAGATCGTTAAGATAGGCAAGAGTTCGGTGTTATCGATACGCATTCGTTTCTGTTATTCATGCTAGGATTTCTAAGAGAAATCCACGCTGATGTACCGTGACTGCTGGTTCAGGATTTCAAAGCATTCGTCCATTTCGGACTGCGTCGATGTTATAACGCAGCAGTCATCGATGTAACGACAGTACATCAATGGCAAGCGTGCAAGAACTGGTTCCTCAATCTTGCTCATGAAGCAAATCGCAAGGACTGGGGCTAGCCGTTGTCCCATCGCTAATCCTCTTATCTGCGAGTAATAGCTCCCAAACCATTTAAATATGTTACAGTTCAAACATTCTTTGATGAGGACCAGTATGCATGCTTTGCTCAAACCAAAAGTGACCATGTTGGGATAATGAATGTCCAGCAATTCAGACAAGGCTTGCAGTGCGTCATCGTTCTGAACGTTCGTGTATAAAGATGTAACGTCGAAAGATTCGACTACACTGTTCCGATCAATTTTCGTACTGCGCAACTGCTTTATGAATTGCTGGGTGTTGGATAAATGCGATGGTACTTTTGGTAAGAGTTGGCTTACGATCTCATTCAAAAACCACGAAATCCTGTCTGTAGGGCCACCAACACAGCCTATTATCGGGCGCACCTTATAACTTATTGCTGACATGGAGTGAATTTCTTCCGCTGTTATTTTATGCGTTTTCAATAGATGATAGAATACCGGACAAATTGGGTTTTCTAATTTCAGTCTTTGATAAATCTCTCCTCCAGTCCTGCAGATTTCGCTACATTAACCCAAACATCGTTCAGCTTTTTGCACTGTGTCTGGTACTCTTTTCGTGAAGAACGCTGGTAGATCGTAGAATAGCAAGATGCATTTCTGCGATCTCTCTATCTAACGTTTGTGGCATTATTACGAATTCACCCCCCTTGTCGCTTACGGAGATACGGATAGATTGCTCTTTCAAACATTCGCGCATTTCTTCGAAACCTTGTCGTTGTTCTCGCGTTAAATTAGTCTGACGCACATTCTTGTATCGTTGCAGAACTTTTGAAACTTCAGTTGACAGCACGCGAAACTTGCTATCAACAGAAAGCATTGGACTGGGTTCTTTATAGAACGAGCGAGAAAATGGCGGCGAAGGTAGTAGTGTAACCGATGGTACGAGTTGTGGGTCACTCTCCTGTTTAGCTTTTACTCTTAACATATCGCGCAGTTTGTGCAAGTTTCCCATAACTTTAAGGCAAATGGAAGCGCTAATATTTTGTGACGGTGAAAATGACGGGCCGAGATTCAGGAATTCTTTTGCCTCTGTGGATTCGAAACATATTGTACGCAATATGTTTCGAACTGCTATCAGTGTATGCACGGGTGAACAGGAACGACTTGAGTCCAAGTTGGCTACACAGATTGCGCGTAGCAATGGTTACATACCACAAGGTTTCCATTGCTCTTCGAAGTTTACGAAAAGCAGCCCAACTCGCGATGACAATAAACTACCCCTGTGCATGCCTTACATTTCCGATAAATTTAGTGCAGCAATAAAACAATGCATAACGCGAGCACAACTGCAGAATGATGTTATACTTGTGAACATTCCGAGTGAGAACATCAAGAAGCGGTTGGTAAGAAATAGGCTCTACGACGCAGAATGTTTGTCGGAGCATTGTGTTGTCTGTCCATACGGAAAAGTAGGCGATTGCGCAAAGGCTGGAGCAGTGTATGAATTGGAATGCTTGAATTGTAAGGCGACATATATCGGAGAAACGGGTAGATTGCTGAACGTCAGACTCAAAGAGCATTTAGCGGCTATGAGACGAGCGAATGCGATGTCACTTTTGGGAAGACATAGAATTGAAACGCACAACGGCGGTGAATTTGGCGTTAAATGTACTATCTTGTCATACGAGGCAGAGATTTCAGTGAGAAAGACCGTCGAAGCAGCGTGGATTTCTCTTAGAAATCCTAGCATGAATAACAGAAACGAATGCGTATCGATAACAACCGAACTCTTGCCTATCTTAACGATCTGTGAGCGGTAGCCTGCCCGTATATAAGTGTCGACCGCTGAGCAAAAATCAGTGTAGTCTGTCTCTCCAGTGCGGCTACGTACTGACTCGACTGACTCTCACTAACATAACGGTGGATTAAGGTTCGTTTCTCACCGCATGTCCCAGTACGTTGATTGCGGGACGGGGTTTAGACTCGGCAGTGCGGGGAGGCGTTTGGCGGTCTGGTCTTGCAAAGATAATACTGCAATCTACTTTTAGGCCTCCGACGAAGACGAATTTGTCGAAACGTAAGGCCAATAAAGAATTCCACCGTACAAACCTGGCACTGGCATAACATAGTATAGCCACTAGCATCAATTCCAAATGCCAAGGTTCAGAGAGGAGAAAACATGGAACTTACTAATGTTGTATTCGTAATCGGCATGCTCGATTACCCCCCTGTGCCAACTCCCAGCCCCGTAGCTCAAATTTTGCAAAAAATCGATAAAATCGATATCGATCGATGACGAAAAGTAGCCTATGACACCCGCCGGGGCCCGTAGTGTATGTGTGCCAAGTTTGGTCCGGATCCGTTCAGAAATGGAATTTTCTATTCGGAACATACGTACAGACAGACAGACAGACAGACAGACATACAGACATACAGACAGACAGACAAACAGACATTCAGCTTTATATATAAGATAATGTCACAAGGCAAATAACTTTCAAAAGCATAAAGCACAGAGTTGGAATCGCACTCCAGTCGGGATCTAAGAGCAGTAGCTATGCTTTGTACTAACACCTTCCTTTTTGTTTATATCCATGTTTGTGAATTAAGCAGCTTTGAAATCTTCAGAAAATCAGCAATGGACTTCCTGGACATTCTCATTGAAACTAGGCAATCTGCTTGGATTCCTTATGTAGGAAATCAGAGAGTTTCGCTCAATTTTCAACTCTGTATCAATGTCGGCAACATTTTCGTCGGCGTAAGATTCTTCTTCTGCCTCGCTGTTGAACTGGAACACATGCGAGTCATCTGTGATTTTGTAAAGTATTCTGCCTGCCGTTTCCTCTTCAAACTGCCAACCTTTCCAAAACATTGAGGGATATTTTAATAGCATGTTATTCTTCTGAATGTCTTAAAGTATTTGATTCATTGAAACCAACCATCCTCTACAAATTAGGTAAGGTGAGTCTAAAGCGTTTTCACGAAAGTGACCTTCTTCAGCACTAGGTTTACAGAGTATAGATTCCAGTAATGGGAGGATTTTTGTGTAAAGGTGTGGAAATTCACCAATATCCCATAGTTTTTTGAGTGTGTGCTAATAATGATGGCATAACTGTTAATCAAAAGCGCATTTCCAACCAAAAAAACATAAACATACAACAACGATAAGTACGCTTAAATAGATGCGTTAGCTCACGTTTTCGTTAGTGCTGATAACGATGTCAATCCATAGCACATTTTTACTATTAACTTGCTCCACCTCGCTCTTATTGGGTCGTCCCGAAAGTTTTTGCGCACGATATTCAAAAATTCATAACTTCTGATTTTTCCAACCGATTTGACTGCTTTCACTTTTATGTGAAAAGGTAAGTCATCCTCTTTATAATGAATCTAGTGATTAGTAATGGTCATCTGTTGCATAGATAGGAGCGATAGAAGAAAAATGGTCACAATTTGAATTTTCTGTGTAGGGTCATAAAAAATCGGAGACTTGTAACAAAAATCGGAGCAGTCAGTATTGTAGGTTCTTTCACCAGCTCTCTCTAACAGTGCAAAGTTTGCGCCGATTGAGCGTTTCTATGGAAAGTTATGATTTCCCTGAAAAATGCCAAAATAAACCAAATTCGCCCTTTTGTATTGCTTGCTCGAAAATCATGACTTTTCATAGAGCCCTCAATCAGCGCAAACTTTGCACTGTTAGAAAGAGTTGGTGGAGGAACCTACAACACGGGCTGCTCCGATTTTTGTTGCAAGTTTCCGATTTTTTATGACCCTACACCAAAAATTCAAATTTTGACCAATATTCTTCTATCCCTCTTATCTAAGCAAGAGATAACCATTAGTAAGCACTGAGATGTCATTATAAAGAAGATGACTTACCCTTTCACATAAAAGTGAAAGCACTCAAATCAATTAGAAAAATCAAAAGTTATGAATTTTTGAAAATCGTGCGCAAGAACTTTCGGGACGACCTATACAATGTGTTGGCTTTTATGGGTCACCGGAGCAAATGAATTTTAGAGCTGGGAGGCAAAGAAGTCCTAACATGCTGTATAACGAAAGCTGAGATCATGGAGAATCGACGTAGACCGTCGACTTTTTTCTAGGTCTTCTGTGCCGCGAGATATGAGGGATTTTATGTGCTTCAAAAATTAACTGAGTTTGTGTCCTCACTTTCTGCTCTCCAAATTTTGTTAATGAATACTCGCTCTTTAAAACAGATAGATAATCAGCAGTGATTAGGTCTTCATTTGGCAGAAATCTGCTGTTGAAAATGACCATGTTTTCAGATAAAATGCGGTGTATCTCTCGGTAGGGGAGGGCTAGAAAGAAGTCGACGGTCTAGGTCGAATCCCCTTTTCCTGAGCTTTCGAATGGTATATAAGTTGCTGGCGAAAAAACTAACCAGTTTTCAAAAATGGGGTGGAGATATTTACTATTAGCTTGCTCTAACCCAGCTCCACCAATGTATTGGTTTTTATCGGTTACCGGAGCAAATGATTTTTAGAGCTGGGAAGCAAAGAAGCCCTAACATGCTGTATACCATTCGAAAGCTGACATGGAGAATCGACGTAGGCCGTCGATTTTTTTCTAGGTCTTTTGTGCCGCGAGATATGAGGGATTTTATGTTCTCCAAAAACCAACTGCTTTTTTGTCCTCACTTTCTGCTCTCCAAATGAACCGAGGATAAATAAATAATATAAATAAACATAAATACCGTTTCTTTTGTAAATTTATGGGTGTACTTGTTGCTTGAAGTACTTAGCCTGCAAAACCTTTTAATGACGATTTTTATTATATCCTCAGAGTACAATACCATTCTCGGCCCAGGTGAAGGGGGTCATCGGGAGTTTGGCCTCAAAGTGAAGGGGGTAAGATCCATCACTCCCCCTATCGCAACTATGCCCCTGAGTCGGGACCAAGGTGACCCCCTTCACCAAAAGCCGAGAAAAAGTCAACAGTGAGGTAAGGTTAAGCAAAGGAGCTATTTGTACGTGAATTGTTTGTGTACAGGAATGGAGGAGTCTGTTGAAGTGCTTGGTGACGGGTGTGAGTGGTGATTTCTGGACATTTTGGAGTTTTTAACATAAAAAAATTCATAACTTCTGTAGACGAATATCTTTTACGGCGAGATGGGCGCCACTGGAACTGTCTCGTCCTCCGTTTTCAGAAAGCATATAGCATATCTGAGATCCATTCAAGAAAGTTCTGTGAAGGTGTGCCAACTGATTTTTGGAAATTTTTGAATTCTTAACGTAAAAAAAATTAATAAGTTTCGTAGAGGAACATCCTGTACGCCATGATGGTCACTATTGAAACCGTCTTGTCCTCCGCTTCCAGAAAATATATACTTTGCTTAGAGACCATTAAAAAAAGTGCCTGGGTGAAGGGTGTCCAAATGATTTCTGGAGATCTTCGAGTTTTCAACATAAAAAAATTCATATGACTATCTTGGCGTACAGGATGTTCATCTTCAGAAGTTACGGATTTTTTTATTTTAAAAACTCGTAAATATCCAAAAATCACTATCCACACTCTTCACCAAGCACTTTTTCATAGACTTTAGACAAGTTATATATTCTCTAAAAGCGGAAGACAAGGTAGTCTTAAAAACATTTTCCTTGCTGACGTTGCTGTTCATCTACAGAAATTATAAATTTCTTCTTTAAAAAAAATTCGTAAATGTTTAAAAATTGTCTAACCCTTTCCGAAACAAATGTTATCGCATGCACATCTTCTATGGTAATTTCAAAGACAGGAAGGGTGACGTAAAAAAGGAAGAGGAAATGTTAAAAAAGTGCAAGGTGCTGGTCAAATATAATTGTGTGCTAGCAGCAGCACATCGGCTCACAATTAAGAAAAAAAGATAACCAGTGATGGTAAGGAATAAGTTATGAACTTTGACTAGGAAAAATGATGAGAAAACACCATGGCTCCCCCTTCCCCCCCCCCCCCCCCCACATTTTATGATTTCTCTACCAAGTGAAACACCCTTCACCCTGGAGAGGCTGCTACCACTGTGACCCCCTTCACCCTGAAGGAGTCATTCTCACCTTATCGCACCTGTGGTTTTGAGTGCGGTTAATCAAAGCTCTTCAAATTTTGAAAAAAATTGCGCCAAAATCCCGTTTCAAGCATCGTTAGATATGGTTTATTAGGTTGAAAAGAAAAGAATCTTGCTTTTTTTCGGGTTTTTCACCTAAAATTGGTATTAGGTTGTAAAGAAAGTTTCCGGGCACTTTTAAAAACTTCATTTTCAAACGCACTTTTTCGGTACTCGGTCGAACTTTGACACCAAGTTTTTTTATACTGTTCTGTAGAAAGAAGCCTGAAGTTTTCAAAAAACCTTCTGACTTTTGTCGGTGCCAAGACGTGTCTAATCTGCATGTCAAGAAGAGAAATCTTCCCAACCACAAAAACTTCACAATTTTTCTTCCCACTGCCATTTTTTTGTGCAATTCAAAGATTTTCGTCCAAATCATGGGTGAGATTGAGAAGCCTGTTAACTTCTGACCCGCAGCTGCACTCACTACACTGCACGAGTTTTGCGGTTTGTGCTCAGAAACTACAAGCTGTCGAACTTGCCTCTGACTGCAACTCTTTTAGCAACTGGCGTCGCTTTTGCGGGGATCGTCACGCCTGGATGATGGGTCCAAAAGATGCGCAAGGCTTACCTTAACAATTTTCCCAGTAATCAAAGATTTGGTCGTTTCTGTGCAAAACTAGAAGTCTTCAAAGCCACTTACTTGAAAAATGGTGCAGATTTTGGAGCAAAATTGGTCGATTTTTCAAACTTTCTGGGGGAAATTTTTTTGCAGGTGGTCCCTTGAAAACATGAATGGTCCCCATAATAGCCCCAGCAGACTTCTATATAACCACAGCATTTAAGCTCTCCAGCTCTCGTCATGCCTGAGATAATCCTGCACAAATAAGCCACTTTTCGCCACGACCTTTTTTCCCTTCTGCGCATGACAATGGAACGCACTGAGGTACCGAGAAGCCAGCGACACGAATATATGTTGTGGACAAAATTGTCTTTGCAATGAAGCTTGTAGATTTAAAAAGGAATCATTCTGCTTGAAGTTACAGCGATTTGTAAAAAGAATTTCGCAAGTGCCCGGAAACTTTGTTTTGTAGTACATAACTTCATAAATGAGAGGAGCCAAGAACTACTATAGGCGATGTTTTGTACCATTTTTCGTTTTAAATTTTTCTGGGGTTCTGAAGTATAGCAAGTGCACATATAGATATGAATATGCGTTTGTTACATATAGGAGCAAGTGATTCGTGAAATTTTTTGGGGCGAAAATCCGATTTTCGGTAATATGAGTGGCTCTAATGTTATGGCTTTAGACTCTGCATAAACTTGACTTAACCAATGTTGAGAGTTCAACTTGTAGAGCTTGCTTTGCTCTATCAAATGGGATCCCTCGCATATTTTCCAGATACGTCCCGCTGCTTTGCTGGAAAAAACGACATTCTTTTTTCTTCAACCTAATAAAAAGAAATTTTTGAAATCTGTTCCAATGAGAAAACATTGATGTAAAGGAGTTTTGAAAAAGGCTTAAAAAAGACGCTTATCAGTGTTGAAAAAACACTGATATATCATATACATTACCGCTCACGGAATGTGCAAAATTCGTGAATGTCGTGAAATTCCGGGAATTTCGCGAAAGTCTGCGACACTTCGGTAATTTCTCGAAATTCCCGGAATTTCGCGGAATCAGTGCGAACCATGCAAACTACGCAGCGCCATAACTTTTTTTTGGAATGAATATATATATATTTTGAATCCTGAAGCAGCATTGTTTCAGATCGTCAAAATAAATCTTCCGATGTACAGCATGTCCTCGATATTCCAATTCCAGTTTTCTCAAGTTCTTCTGCGGAGGTACTTTCGCAAGTACGTAACGCAGCGCCTATCCAACGTGGAAGGTATCAATAAGGATTGTTCGATAGTACTGCTTTTTTGGACTGTAGTGCGCTAAGAAGTGACGCAGACTTTTTTTCAGAGGGAATAAAAGGGCTAGTAATTTCTGGAAAAATCATGTCATTCTATCGTTCTGTCTTTCATGTCGTTTACTCACGATTACCCTAAAATATGAAACTCTTTGCTGAGCAAATGTAATCATCGTAACCAGCAGGTCAGATAACCTATGAGCAAGTGTTCTAAGATGTTCGGGGTTATTTCACTTTTTCTCGTACGCACGGAACCACGCCGATGGATTTTGGTAAAATGTTGATGGTCTTGGATTGTAAAGAAACTTCGCTTATAGAGGTTTTGGGACACGCTGTTTACGAAAATCGTGGTTTTTGAGAAATACAGGGTTTTTTTAAATGGTGAGGTAATTGCTCGCGTGTCTTCCAGAAAACTTGCTTGCTTCTTTTATAGTTTAAAGTTATTAGGAATCTGCTATAGAGTGTTTGTCTCAGGCTCCAGTCTATAAAGCCAAGTTACGAGCCTACGGATGCACGTCCTCATGAATTTTGCCCAGAACTTAAAGACCACATGCTACGTCCAAATTTTATCGTGAGTTTGTATAACACGCTGATTAAATCTGTTCACATCATCTAATGGATCTTTCTGCGATGGATCTGATAGTTAGATCAATCTAACCAGGAAACCGTGTCAAGTCGAAGTGGCCTTTCCAGATGAGACCCATACTGTTTTGGAGAGCATTAATCGATGATTCCAAATCTGCTTTCCAAATCTGCCAAGCGCCTCTAAACGCCGGGTTATGCTCGTTTTTCAGGTCAAAAAATTGAACGCAAAAACTGAAGCAAAATCGCCCAAATTTGCTCAAATGGTCCAGCATCAAGTATCAGAGCTGTTTGTGCAATGGATACATTTTATTTAATATGCTAATAACAGTGCTTTATCTGAGCGTTGGAAAGATTGTAACAATCAATTTTACCTAAATTCTGCATTCATTTTTCGTTCCAAAAAACGGTCATGACTCGGCGTCCAGAGGCGCTTGGCAGATTTGGAAGGCAGATTTGGAATCACCGTTTAATACTCTTCTATGTGGTTTGGGTCTTATCTGGAAAGGCCACTTCGACTCGACACGGTTCCCTTGTAAGCTCTGCTAGAAGGTGTTTCATATTCGCAGTTAAGCAGCTAAAGCCCGCGCAGCTGCCATATTCAATAAGCAGGATCCCTTGGGCGAATGAACATAATGTTGCAAGCAGAATGTCATACAACCATTCACGGTGGAGTTTTGACGAAGTATGCGATCTTTACAATTTGCGCAAAGTTCATGAGGACGTGATTTCGTGAGCTCGTAACTCGGCGCCTGTTGTAGATTTGAGCCTGAGACAGCGCTGTTCTATAGCACGGTTCCTAATGTCTTCGACTTACAAAAGGAAGCAAGCAAGTTTGACAGATAGACGAGAACTGCAGGCAACGTTACGACCTTTTGTGACTCAGTCACAGTTACCTCACCATATTTCTCCTAAAAATTCTTTATTCCTCAAAGATCACGATTTTTGTAAACAGCGCTTTTGAAAATCTCTACAAGCGAAGTTTCTTTACAATCCAAGATCATCAACATCTTGACCAAAATCCCTCGGCGAGCTTCAGTGCGTACGAGAAAAAGTGAAATGACCCGAACATCTTGAAAAACTTGCTAGTAGAGGTTATCCGACCTGTTGATTACGATCAGCAAGAGAGTTTTATATTTTAGGGTTATAGTGAGTAAAATTTAGGCTCCCGCCAGAGTGCCGAAGTTATGCCAGCGCTACGCCAGCATTTCGATCGATACACGTGTATTTCGTTGGGGCGGGGCTAGCTGACGTCCCCAACGAAATACACGTGTATCGATCGAAATGCTGGGGTAGCGCTGGCATGACTTCGGCACTCTGGCGGGAGCCTTAAAGCGACTCGTTTTTCCAGAATTCGCCAGCTCTTCTATTTCCTCTGGAAAAAAGTCTGCGGCTACTTTTTTAGCGCTCCATAATCTACAGAAGAAGTAATATCGAAACGTCCTTGTTGGAATCTACTAGGGGCAACGCGGGATGCTTTACACCTTTGAAAAGACGTCCGCAGAAAAAAATGCAGAATGCTGAAATCGGAATTTCAAGAACATGCAGTATACGGAAAAGTTTCTCTTGAAAATTCGAGCACAGTGTTTTTTCAGATTCTTAACATATTTATTCCGAAGCAAGTCACGGCTAGTAGAAGTCGAGAACGCATGATTTTTCCAATATTCACCAAGGTTTAGCCTCTTTCCAAAAGAAGTCTGCGATCACTTCTTAGCGCACTATAATACAGAAACAGTACTATCGAACAATCCTTATTGGTCCTTCGACGTTGGATAGGCACTGCGTTACATACTTGCAAAAGGATCTCCTCAAAAGAATTTGAGAACTGGAATCGGAATATCGAGGACATGCTGTACATCGGAAGATTCGCCTTGACGATCTGAACACAGTGCTGCTTCAAGATTCAGAGTATTTTTTGAAGGAAGATCGCGCTGCGTAGTTTGCATGGTTCTGTTAACTCCGCGAAATTCTGAGAATTCCGAGAATTTACCGAAGTGTCGCAGAATTTCGGGAATGTTGCAAACTTCCGCGAAACTGCCAGAACTCCGGCAGTCACGGAAATTTTCACGGAAATTTTGCACATTCTGTGAGCGGTACTGAATCCTCGAACTCCTACACTGCCCTCTTACCAATCTTCACTTTTCCCACTACCATGAATCAAATGATAGAAAATAACAGCAATTTATGAACACTTTTTGGATTACTGGAATACGTTAAGTACATTGCAGCACATCTGGCGAAAAATTATCTAATGAAGAAATTGTGCTGTTTGAAATTTATGTACAAAAATGAACTTTTCAAGACCTGGTAAAACAGCATGCACATTTTGATTTGCAAAGCCTTTGATAGGGCAGAAGTGCCTTTGATAGGGCAGTTTTGCAGACTTGCATAACTCATAAAAGTAGAGTACAGCAACACTTTGCTCATAATGGGGCACAGGCAGCAAAAAACTGAACAGCTCAGTGGCCTTGAGGAAATTTGTAATTGTGTTAACGTAAGTGGTTCATTTACTACTACAGCTGTAAGACTCAAAGTATGTGTGTTGTTTTGCATGTTTGTGTTTCAGAAGTAAAGTACATAGATGCTATTGAACAGATGAGAACGGTCATGAAAGATATCAAAAAGAAATTTTGCTCCCAGAATAACTTAAGATTTTGTAATGTACTTCTGCTCGACAACACTTTATTTACCCACTTGGTTTCCTTGGGTGGTATTTACTGCCAATCCAGACGGAGATCTCTGACATTTTGCGGGTCGTCAGTCGTACAAATTAAATAATGTTTATGACTAGCTCCATTGCCGCGTAAGGATAGGTATATTTGCCGTGAGCATCCAACTTCCTTCATACTATCAGCTCTTATTCTCTGAAGATAATCAGAATAATTAATTTCTGAACTCATTGTTTATATTTG
The DNA here is from genome assembly GCA_958299035.1 of Cylicocyclus nassatus. NCBI lineage: Eukaryota > Metazoa > Nematoda > Chromadorea > Rhabditida > Strongylidae > Cylicocyclus > Cylicocyclus nassatus. The sequence goes on along the minus strand of CATQJL010000316.1, from coordinate 224,074 downwards.
TGTATGGCCTTATGAAAAGAATGTGTCAAAATTCTGTAGTACATCAATTATACAGCCAACTTTTCATAAGCTATCTGAAAAGGCAGATATGGACACCATTGAAATCACAACAAACGAGCGCACAGTTCGATAATACACGCTGCTAGCTCAACTGCTGTACTAATATGCTATCTACACATTCGTTTTGATTTTACCATATTTGTCAACAATTTCAAAAAAAGGCAAATTTATCGTTCTAGTATTTTTTGGCGTGCATCAAATGCATCTCATGGCGGACATTGACCAGCACGAGAGTTCTCCATAGGCTGAGTGACTGTTAAACTTATCACTAAATTTCCCATGTGCGATAAAATTGTTTGTATTTCCTTGCATATATAAGTAGGTGACATACTTAAGTGAGCGTTATCGCGTTATGCATGCTCATCTGATTGTTTATATTGTTCTTCATAGCTATTGTTTTGGCTGTTTCTCTTTGTTTTATTGTACTCGTTGCATAGTCTCACAAAAACACAGCGTCTCATACATACAGCTCACCCCATATTTCCCATATGCTTGTATCACTAGTGTACTGTTAGTTCGTGCATTGCTCGTAACTTTGTTAGTGCGGTTATAATAAAGTTTGATAACCCAACTTTGAGGTGTCGCAGTCAACGCTGTGTCCGCAAACCAAACAAAGTCCCGCGTGGCATCAATTTAAAGCGCCTGACTATCGACATCTCATTTCAAAGAAAGTGACTGCAAGTGTCTGAGTTTTTGCAGTGGCTCGCGTAAAGTTAATTACCGAGTAAGTGCATCAATATTCTCAAAACACTTCGATGCCAATTTATGGTAGAGTAGACGGCTGTCAGTAGACAACTGTATGTGCCGCCCACATTAGGTTAGGGTCTTGAGCTTTTGGCAGCAAACGATGTAGGATCCCTTTTAAGCCAATGCCTAATCGGGGCACAAAAGATCGCTTCGAAGGGAAAAATTGCTTCGGAATAGCGAATAGTTATGAACCCCGAGATGGCACCGCCCCTCCAGTAATGCCTGCCCATCTAATCGCCGTTTTTGAGGACCAATCTGTGTTGTTCTTCGAGACGAGAATTGTCAGGGTCTTTGTGGATTCTTGACAACGTAATCAAAATCGAGGGCATGAGAAAGCTCTGAAACGCCCAAAACATAGAAGTCGATAATCTGAGTGGACGGTACCCAAGAGGGGCGTTAAGGCAAGGGGCTGGAGCAGGGTCGAGCAAGAGGTTGGCACGCAACGGTCGGATATGACCCTCTCCCCCCAACTCGTTTGCCTACCGTAGGCATGATATAAAGGATCTACCAAGCATAATTAATAATATATTTGTAATTATCATGTCAAATAACTCCTGTGGGTCAAGCTTTAACGAATCTTGAGGATTCCTATTATTAAGCCATTCAAGTGAAATAGGCATTTTCAAAGAAGGTTGAGTATCTTAATTTAAATAAGCTACCTCTTATTGTGCTTCAATCAACCACAACTACTATGGAATTAGGAGCCAGACAAAATTTCGTTTGTCTCATTTTTTCATTGGTCGTGCTTTTAGCAATTACTGCTCAAATGAAAAAAGACAAATTCAGCTTTAATCACTTCCGCAAAAATTACAAAATATTCGCTATCGAACCGTATACAATCTGTTCTCCATTATTCTCTCTGAAGGTAAGTTGATAGGGTGTGGGACAACCAGGGTCCGGCATAGATGGTTTGGGGTCAAACTGGATTTCGTTTTTCGAGTTAGAGGCAATGGATATCGTTTTCGTAAGGTCCCGGAGGAAGCGCAAAAAAAACGACGAACATATCAGGTTTTACGATGAACGTGTTCTTTCGCAAGCGCGCGAATTTCAAACGCAAGACTCAAAAAAACGAATGGCTTGTTTACAGCGCATAAATAATCACATGGCTCCGAATCTGGGCTATGTGTATACAATATTATTCCAAACTATGTTATGTAAAAAGTTCCAAAAACTTATGCGTCTTAATATCCGTTCCCGAATTTGTTGATTTTTAGACCAACACCAAACCAACTGGGTTGGTTCGGAGCATAAATATCGGAGAGTTCACATAAGTTTTGGAACTTTTTTTTATTTGGACGATTAGAACGGTCAAAAACCTATCATATAGTGAAGAGAGCGAATCAAACCACTGCCACTCCTCTTTTTTTTTGAGCCAAAAGTAGTGTAATCCTACGCGTTGATAAATATCGCGCTCCAGTCACATGCGGTGTCCTTTGAACTATGTGGCGAAAAATGCATCGCCGGATTGTTGAGGCCACAGATTTGGTTGGCCTAGAAGGTTTTCGACATTTCGAGCACCAAAATGGTACTTTACCTAATGGCAGAGCCTTAAATCAACTAATGTTTTCTTTTGGCTTTTTTGTTATATTAGATAACTCAAAATGCGCTTTTTCCGCTTTTATTGTTATTTTGGTTGAACAAGGGTTTCCCTACTATTTTTTACGTCGAGAGGGACTTCGTAAATTTTTGCGAAGTCATAGGCTTCGTTTCCAAAAAAGTTCCAAACCAACGCGTGTCGAGCCCTGGGCACAACCCCAGTGCCACAACTTTCCAGAGGTTGTGTCACTCCCCATTAACACATTGACGACAGTGCTGCGCAATGGTGCGCGGCAGGCAGTCTGTCCATGTGGCCGACGCCACGCAATGGTGAGCAGCGGCTTTAATTTCAATACTATCTGTCCAATCCTCTCAGTCTTTGTCCAAAAAATCAACATAGGCTCAGATGTACTTTATGTATTAGCCCCACCCCTTTTGGCAAATTAGCCCACTCTTATGCCTCTCACAAGGACCTTTTTTATTTATAAAAAGCATGGATGAGGTTGTAGATGGACGCAAAGACTTCAAACAAATTTTAGCCAGGCCCCGCCCATCGTCAGGCAAACTGCGCCCCCTAAGTGGCAAGCTCCGCCCACTTTTCAAAAATGGCGAAATTTTTAAAATTTGGGCGAATTCCGACACTTTTGACCGAGTAGGCGGAGCTTGCCACGTGGGGGCGGGGCTTGCACATTTTATATTTCTTGCATGGATGCATGCACACACACATGCGGCCAGGCGTAGGGATGCACGGAGACGTCTCGTCCACAGGGACAGACCTCGAAAAAATGGCTCGTCGTCAACGTGCTAACTTACCTCAAGACCAATCAAATACACTCGTTTTTTGACATCGTTACTACTGTTTAACTTCCTTTTTTTAGACAGCAAAAAATTCATTCTAAATTTTTTTTTTCAGGAAAAGATGCAATCTCTTCTTTTACCTATGCAAATGGAAGTTACTGCGACAGTATTGAGTTACGTTAACATGCTAAGTCTGAGCCGCTACGAGTATCGTGAGGGAAGGCGACAAGAATGTATTTATTCGGTAGTATAAACCTCGTAATTAACGATAAATTTATCCGATCCCGATCTGTTTTTCTAGTTTGAGATATTAAGAGCGAAATAGGAACAAACGAGATTGGCATGCTTTCAATTTCTTAATTGGCGGTTATTTGAAGTAGGATTCCTAAAGTATGCAAAGAAGTGGTAGTCTTGGTATTAAGGGCAAGAAGAAGTAGCTAGCTCACCTTTGAAACAAAGTTAGCATAATAGAAACTTACCATCTCACTCAAGTGGCCTTATATCTGAGAACCTTAGAATTTGCTAAAATGTCCACAAGGATTATACGACAAGCTACTTAGGGACACAATGCTTCTATGCTTTCAGAGATCTTTCATTAAGTTTACTGACGTATACGATGGTGGGCCAAGATGTAGTATTTTGCATGACGGTCCTATCTGACATTTTAACAGAAACCATGTTATCGCTAACATCAGAGTCACCTTGATAACAACCCTTCCCCTTTCTCTGATCCCGCAATACCCCCCCCCCCCCCGGGTGTGGTATGCGACACCCCACACTTGACCCCGATCAGGCAAAAGTCACGATTTTTCGCAGGCGACGCCGCAACGCGACGTTAAGCAGTACAAAAGAGCTTCCGTCAGTACTCTCGTCGCAGTGTTACTCACATCGACGAATCATGTAACTGCCGCCACCCCCAACCCTTACTGTGGCCCCGTGCCACTTCAGCGCCGGATATTTTTGCCTCGCCGCGAGGCATAAATTTGAGCGCGGTGTGATTTCTGACTCGTAGCCGGGGGGTAGGATCAACTCTTCCAATCCTACTAACTGTCACAGCGGCGCCTCCTACTACGTTACTCGTTTTTATTGTACAAACTAAGTTAAACGTACTTCGCAAAGTTGCTGTGTTTCTTTCCATCTTTTGATAACGAGTTGAGCTACTTGTGGTCCACTATTTTTTGTGTACACGCTAAATAGTTTCCAATAATGTAAAAAGCAGGCTTGCCGTAACTCACGGTGTGGTCAATGCATACATGTTGTACTCGATCACATTGACATCCTGATAACTGTTCCTTACCATATCTGTATATCTTTTAGAAGTGCCTGCCAGATAACAACTATAATTCTGAAATTTACCAAATAAATTATTCGAAGGTCATGAATTGTAAGCTTTCTTCGTATAAGATCCGATTTTCAGGTTCAGCATTTTTAATTGTTCAAGAAAACAGTAATTATTGGTCCACTTACTAATTGCAACTTTGGAATCACGTCTGCACACTGTACTTCAATTTGTTTCTGGAATTCGCTTTCCCATTCGTTTGGAAATGATCCAGAAAAGCCTTGCGTGTAGCAGTCCTTTCTTGGAACTGGTTTTTCTGTATCATCGGCGAGATTGTTGGTAGGCATAAGCTGATATCGTACTGTCTAGTTGTCGATTGTTTTCACAAAATCCAACTCACAATAAGCAGAACACATTGAAGACTTAATATGGCGAAAGTTCGTCTTTCCTTGAGTTTCGGCATTTTTAGTACTTCTCCGATACTTGCTAAGCTTGACCTAAGCACTGAAAGCTTTTTTCAAATGATTTTCAACAAGAGCTTTTATGCAGTCATACATCGGTAACTCTGAAAGCAATCAATATTGAAACAAGCACGATACTCTAACAACACAACGAGACAAGAGGTTCTTTGGTTCCACGAGATTGGCGGCTGTAAAGGGACCGCTCGCACCGTGACGCAGTCTGCGTCTCTCTCGCGAGCATTCTGTCTGATCATTCCTAGCTTCGATAGGCCTCGAAGCCCGCTTTCCAGCCGCCAATCCCGGTAAATCTTGCTTCAAGCATGCAGCTGCGCAGAGTTATCGAAATTTGTGCGCAAGCCACACTCAGATAATCGCCGGGGGCAGGCGGTCCGCAAACTCGCGCTTTTCTGCAAGCGGTCAACAGGATTTTGGGGCGTGGCCAAACTTTCAGCGAGCGGTACTTCCTTTACTGTCTAATGTTCTGCCAGCGGGCAGCAACACAGAATTTTCTGCAGGCGCTCGTCAAATAATCTTTTTTAGCAAATGCTGGCCGAACTTTCAGCAGGCGCTCGGACTCTTTTTACGCAGTTTCGGGCATACGTCGAACACAGGTAAGACTCTGTGTGGCAGAGGTGGTTCAATTACTCAGTTTGAGGTACTTTGTCCCAGCGGAAAGTACCTGGGGGCTGCGCGGTCCTCCATAGAGGACCGTGCGGCCCCCGAAAATTTTGCATATTCTTGCGGAAAGTCCGCGAAAATCTGGCCACTGCACCGCAGCTAATTTATAAGGAAACCGCGATTGTTCTCCAAGCATTAGTCTAAAATTCCGCTAAGATTCTTCCAAATATCTGCAAGCGGACCGCAGGAAATCAGCGAACTATTTTTCCGGTGCCCGCCCGCCCATAAATCGCATGGCCGCCTGCCCTCGGCGATTATCTGAGCATTTGCTTTAGAGGCTTAGACAGTTTTAGCCCATATAGCGCACCACACCCCGTCAAAGTTTCCGTTGTCAGACAACGGTAGAGTTTGTTTCTCAGAGATTTCCGTTTTTTGAGATGTCAAAGGGTAAGCTCTGACCTAAAGTAGAGAAAGAGTGCTGCTGCCGAACATGGAGTCATTACGAAGAATAGCAGGATATTAGCCTTAGCTGATTTTTGTTTCAAATGTTAACAGTTCTATAATTTGCAATAAGTCCTGATACGAATCCAGTTTGTTTGCCAGAATCCAAGTGGAAACGTTTGACTCTCGTTTTATGAATTCCCACATTAAATCAGCTCGTACTTTCCATAGTGAACCTGGATGTCGGCAGCATGTGTCATGCAGAAAACTGCGCCTATCACCTTCTCATCATGGAATTTGGTTCAGACAGAAATACACAAAACAGTTGAACACCTTCAGCCCGTTATCAGAAGTTATGATGACCAATCGGCGACTTTAATAGCAGATTTGTCCATCGCGGTGGCACGGAAAATATGTGGATACTAATCCAAGCAAGTAGAACCAGCGCGAGCTTATGCAAAACGGAAGTGACACACTGGTACATTGCCTAATCCGATAGTTTCCATAAATCATGAGAGACCAATCTGCAGTTATAGTGCCGCTGCGACTTTTTCCAAGCTAGTGTTTGTTCACAGTCGAAAAAGAGAGCATGTCAGGCAGACATAGTTCATTCGATGCGCTGAAAGCAAGAAGATAAAATTGTTCATAAGAGTTCCTTATTTAGGTGCACTTCAATGTGCTTAATGTATCAGAAAATGCTACATCGTTCAAAATTCACTAATGCTTGGAAGCAGGACATGGCTATACTTGAGATGCCAAATTGTTTCAGCTTTGGGGAAATAAATTCTTGCGAGTCCCTAAGAACAATCTCAATAGCATACAAACACGGGATCGACAGCGACTTGGTTGATTCTTGTTTAAACACACCCCGTGCTTCGTGATTACGGGGGTTTATGCTTTCTATAACTTTAAGGCCAAGGTTTACTCTCACGGTTCATTGATGAATACCGCCACAGGTCACAACCGGAAAATTCGGGATTTTATATTTCAATTCCGTGAAAACGCTCATTTGCTTCAAAAGATCACTACATATTAAATCATAATTCAATTTACAAATCTTAAATTCCGAAACGCCTTAGTTAGGCTTGCAAGGAATCGATAATCTTAATATTTAATGAAAAAATTGTGGTAAGCTATAGAAGAAAAAGAAATGTTTGGTATCCTGGAAAATTTGCTCTATTAATCTCTAAGTTAACTTCTTTCCGTCCTGCATGTTCGCTCCCATAGGCATGACATTAAGGCTCTATAAAGCATATCAGTAACATATTCGTGATTATTATATCAGGTAACCCCGTCAGGCCAAGTTTTAGAGAGTTCTAACGGTTCCCAATATTGGGCCACCAAGTGAAGTCGTCATTTTTAAGCATGGTTAGCTACAATTCTAAACCAAATTAACTACACCTTTCTGCACTCAGAAGACAGCAGCACTTTCTTTTTACCATACCATGAATGCTGCTACAAATAACCATCAAACTATGGAATTAAGTACCAGCCAAAATCTCATTTGTCCTATCTTTCGCTTACACTGGTAAGGATAGTGATCAACTATTCTTCCATCAACTAGTTCAAATTCAGCTCTAATCACTTTCACAAAAACTAGGAAATTTCGGATTATCAGACTGTATATATTTTATTAGCTAAAAACATTCTTTAAAGATGAGTTAATGGAATTTGGCGCAACCCCAAAGAGGTTGTGATTGTCACACCAAGAGGTTGTGCCACACTCATTAACTTACAAGAAAAACCTGCCCAAATTAGCTCGGCCTTTTGGCAAGGGTCATATATTAAGTTCAACCGAAAGTTCTGTCGCACCATTTTCAAAAAATCATAACTTCTTTGCCTCACAAGGGTTTTGCGCAATTCAAATTTTGTCTGGAAGCGTAAAGCAAGTAGCTTCCAATAATTTCCTGAGGACTTTACAAGGTGCTCAAGTTGCAGAGATAAAAATGAAAGAACGAGATCATCCGAAATTCGGAATTTTTAAGCAAAAATTCTAAAAATTCAGAAACTGTGCAATAAAATCCAGAAAAGCCATTATCCTAATTTTTCTTACATTTGATTACTATCTGAGTCAAGTTTGTGCTGATCGAGCCCTTCTTTCAAAAGTTATGAATTTTTGGAAAAAAAATGCCAAAAAATCCATTTCTTAAGAATTCTTTGGAAACTGATTTTTCTGCATTATTTTTCAAAAAATCATAACTTTTGAAAGAAGGGCTCGATCAGCACAAACTTGACTCATATAGTAATCAAATGTAAGAGAAATTAGGATAATGGCTTTTCTGGACTTTATTGCACAGTTTCTGAATTTTTAGAATTTTTGCTTGAAAATTCCGAATTTTGGATGATCTCATTCTTTCATTTTTATCTCTGCCACCTGAGCATGTCGGAGACTCACCAGGGAGATTTTGGAAACTACATGCTTTTCGCTTTCAGAGAAAATTTGAGTTATGCAAAATCGTCGTGACCCAAAGAAGTTATGATTCTTTGAAAATGGTGCGACAGAACTTTCGGTTCAACCTAATATATTCTGAATCAACTTCAAACGCCGATTCAAAGTATGCTGTTCCTAGCCGCCGAACACCATTCCGAAGCGAGTTATGGGTATTTTCCTACGCGAAATTGGCATACTCATCGAATCACTGGCATCACGTCGTTAACGCCTAAGTGCTAATACACTTGCTTCAAGCTTCTTTTTGGTGAGAGAAGGATTGAATTTGTATTATTTCGATATCTCAGCACCTTTTTCTTGCAGATTTTTTATCCACAAACATTCATTCCATGTTCAGTAATATGTCAGTTTTGCATAGGAAAAAGCCCATAACTTGCTTCGGAATGGCGTGCGGCAACTAGAAATAGCATATTTGGAATCAGCGTTTAAAGCTGATTCGGAGCATATATATATATATATATATATATATATATATATATATCTTGCCAAAAGGCCGAACTAAGTTAGGCAGCTTTCCTCATTAGCTTTAGGCACGAAGTATCTGTTTTTTAATTAAGCAGGAATTTCATTCAAGGTCCTTTTAGGGGAAAAAAAGATAGTTATTTCTCCTTACCTATGCAAATGGAAATTACTGCAACAGTATTGGGTTACGGTAACATGCTAAGTCTGCGCCACTACGAGTATCGTGAGGGAAGGCGACAAGAATGTATTTATTCGATAGTATAAACCTCGTAACTAACAATAAATTGATTCGAGCGCGATCTATTAGATATTAAGAGCGAAATAGGAACAAACGAGATTGGCATGCTTTCAATTTCTTAGTTGGCGGTTATTTGAAGTAGGACTCCTAAAGTATGCAAAGAAGTGGTAGTTTTGGTATTAAGGGCAAGAAGAAGTAGCTACCTCACCTTTGAAACAAAGTTAGCATGATAGAAACTTACCATCTCACTCAAGTAGCCTTATATTTGGGAACCTTAGAATTTGTTAAAATGTCCACAAGGATTATACGACATGCTACTTAGGGACACAATGCTTCTATGCTTCCACAGATCTTTCGTTAAGTTTACTGATGTATACGATGGTGGGCCAAAATGCCTACAGAGGTTGTTTGTTATGTCAGTCACGAAAATGACTCTCATGCTTTTGCGGCTCTTTTATCATGCTTGCTGTACGTACACGATGGTAGACCAAAACGTTAGAGTGCTTAATATTGAGCGTATCCAACAATTTTTACTAATATAATTTAGCTAACATCAGTATAACCTTGATAACACCCCCTTATCTCTGTTTCCCTCATCCCCCCCCCCCCTTCCTAACCCTCACAAACGATCCGGTGGGATGTGGCGTGCCACACCCCATTTGAACCTGATTATGGGTCAAACAAATGCGGAGGTATATTATTTATTTTAAGTATTTTTAAGGAATGCCGGACACCATTCATCAAGTTGGCTCTGAACTTCATTCTTTTTGAAAAGCGAAGCAAAAGCTATGCTTAATGTGGAAAATCGTAAACTGCCATTTCTCGGACTGAATGATTAAGATACCTAGTAGATTTTTGTTGAAGGTGAACAAAATAATGAGATTTTTCGAGCGAAATTCTACATGGGAAGTATATTTGGGTAAATTGGGAATTTTTCATCGAATTAATGATATCGAATGAATTCGAAAACAAAAAATCTTGAATAAACGAATATCGAGTAAATTCGAGATTTAAAAACTCTCGGATAAATTAGTTTTGAATAAAATCGGAAAATCAAAAATATCGAATATGATTGAATATCGATTATATTCGAACCTTGGGAGCCAAATTACGAATAATTCGAATGATTTATCGAACAAGAGCAGCCAGATCTAAAACGTGCAGATATATTCGGCTAAAGCCAATCCATAATCATCACCCTCACATCCTCTATACCAACTCCTAACTTAAGATTTTCGAAAAATCGGTGTAATCGATAAAACTTTATTTTTGATCACCCTCATTTACCCCTTATACAAACTCCCAGCCTCGTAGCTCAATTTTCCGACAATCGATAAAAGCATCAAAGTAAATGTCTATTCATAATCAGCGCCCTTATTTACCCTCCCTCTGTATCAAACTCCCAGCCTCGTAGCTCAAAATTTCAAAATTGACAAATTCGATAAAATGAAAATCTAATTATAATTAGATCAACACCCTCCATTACCCCCCCCCCCCCTCTCCCGTATCAACTCCCACCCCGTAGCTAGTCTTGTGACTGGCAAATCGCTGTCGCGTGATGTTTGTGCGGGGCCTGCCATGATCAAAGCTCGCATTTCTCAATGTGCACCTTCTTCGTTGAGGGATCGTCTGGCTTTAGCCTTTACCATAGTGGATAGGCTAATAGCTTCCGGTTTTGAAGTGCTTGCAAGCTTCCATGGAAATTTTGGATGCACTGTGATAACAGAACTTTTATGTACTTCTACTGTACAGAACCTTATTGCAAAGTGATATAACCGCAAAACCAGCAACCGTCTAATTCTCTACTGCAGCTGCGATGTCTTTTACTCAAAATACACCAATCGCAAAAAATCACTCGGAACATGAGCTTGAAACTGATAGCTGTTTTTTTTTTTGCTGATTTGGTGCTAATAACAGTGCAAACTATCTCACCGATCGAAAAGGCATCAATCAAAGTCCACAACTATTTTCTTACTGTCGCAAACAGTCGGAGAAATGCGACTTTCCATACAGTTCAAAAGTGATTACGATTGCAAAAAGATGCATTGCCGAGTTTTGCGAAAAAAAACGTCGGCGAAGCGAGATTGGTACTCAGCAGTTGACTGTGCAACAAACTCGAATAATTTTGAGTGCAGAATTCATTCGAATACGAGTTTGAATATGACATTTGAATAAAATCTACTAAAATTCCGTTTTTTGATTATTCGAATTCGAGTTTTATTCGAACCCTGGTTTTCTGATTATTCGAGTTTTCGAGTTTCATTCAAAGCACTGTTTTTTTCGATATTCGAGTTTCGGATTTTATTCCAAACCCCGTTTCAATTATTCCAGTTTCGAATGTTATTCGAAAGTGGGAAAACTCCATATATCGAATTTCGAATGCGAATATATTCGAATGATCGAATTTCTATTCCAATCTGACCCAAGTATAATGCGAAGCCTCAATATGTTTTTTTTCAATTTATAGGTTGTGTAGGATTCTTCTTCTAACAGAATAAATATCATTTTGAAATGACCTCAATTCACTATTTGACTGTTCTAAAACTCGCATTTTTCATCTTCACACCAGATAATTTCAAGGGACGCTACAGCGACAAACAGACAAGGTATTGCTAATCAGAATGGTACGAGGCACCTTTTCCGTAAGACGCAATTCCTTTCTTTTTATTAAAATTCTCTAACAATAAGAATTTTTCCTTTTCTCTGAGCGCGCGAAATTGAATCAATGCTTATTATGCATACGGGCTTTTGAGGTCACAACTTAATTCTCACCATGACAACATATGAATTTGACATTGTTTTATTAACGCCAACAAGGTCCCGAAAAATGTTGAGTTTTCGCTTCTCACTCGGTGACGGACTAACACTTGCATCAAGCATTAGCGTGAAAATTGAGCAAAAGATAATAAAGACAGAAGCAAATTTGGTACTGGCAGTTCCCGCAAAAGATTTTTATAGCAAAAAATTTAATAAATTTTGCGACTGTGAATGGATTCTATTAGCGAAAGTTTGATATTGAATTTAATTACGTAATGAATGCAGATCTGGAAATAGAAAACGGATTTGGCGCGTACTTGCTCACCGCTATGAAAAGCTAATGGTAGTACACAAAAGTGCAAGATTTGCAGTTTGATCATCCTTGTAACCGGCTTGAACGGTTTGAATGCGTAGCTTTCGAGTTTGCCAAATCATGATTGCTTTTTGTGAGACATATGGCGCTGTTCTCCTCTTGTTATTAGTACGCACGTCGCAAGCAACACTTTCAGAAGTCCCATTTTTATTAAGGCGCAAGGAGACAGACATCAAAAACAATGTCTCACCGTAATTCGGATCACGGGTTTTTGCATAATGCAAGCCTTCTCGACCTCGTTTGGACCTATATGGATTTTATTTCGCATAAAACCTCAAACGCTCCGTTATGCAAAGTTGGGTTGTGGCCTATTTAGTGGTGCCTTATATCTACCTCAACACTGCGTTGGAAACGTCGCACTACTTCTAAAAACTAACAAAGCACAAGCCATTAGCTACAAGTAGAAACAAAAACAACAAGATAAAAATCATGAAATTGTTATAAAATTGAATTAGGGAAAACAAAAACAATGAAAGAGGAAATTCTTCAGTTCTTTAGACGGACAAGTCCAATTAGTAAGCCCTCACCGAGACATTTCAGTAAGCAGGAGAGCTTCGGTTAGCAAAAGATATCAGAAACTCATTTCATCTTTATCCACGGCAGCATCGCTTCGATTTGAACGAAATGGGACGAAAATGACGAAATCGCATATCACTGCAGATTACACTTTAAAAAATGATACTCAACCAGCAACGAGTAACATGCAACACAAAACACTAACATATAACAACAACACACTACACACAACACACAATACATAACACACAACACACAACACATAACACATAACACACACATGTATTTGTGCACACATACATAAATACGCACTAAACTTGGATATATATACAGACACAAATACACAAACATTTGAACACACATACAATTCCGCTCATAATTCGTCACAGTCGCCGCGCTTTAGCGGAGTGCGTAGCAGTGTGCTGCAGTGCTCCGGAGTGCGGCAGAGTTGTCGAAGAGCAGCAGAGTGCGCCGCACCTCATTAGAGTGCGCCGGAATCCGCGTCGCATCGCCATATCTTTCTTCAGAATAGACGTATTCCGATTCCAAGGACATCGTTCTACTCAGCTTGGTGAGACGCATCTTGGTGTATATATGTGCCACAATATGTCCTGGTAGGTAAGTATATTGTAATCAGCAAGTTTTCGCTCATTTTTGTAGATTTTTCTTTGGCTGGATTGTCCGGTGTGCTGACAACAATATCGCCATTGATTTGTTGCTGATGGCACATCGGAGGAATACTGTAGGAGCTGGTAGAAAGTCATTAGAATTGTTCTGAAATCGGCTCAAAGTATAATACCGCTCACCGAATCTGGAGAGTTTCAGTGAACGTCGCAAAAAATCCAAGAATTCCATGAAGGTTTGCGACATTCCCAGAATCCTGCGTCATTCAAGGAATTCAGGCGGAATAATGGGAATCACGCAAACTACGCAGCACCATAACTTCCTTCGAAATGAATATAATCTGGATCTAAAAACAGCATTGTGTTCAGTTTGTCAAGGTAAATTCTTTAGGTCCACAGCATGATCTCAAGATTCCGTTTCCTGTTTTCTCAAACACTTCTGCGAGCTCCTTTCGCACAGATGTAACGCAGCGCTTATCCAACATAAAAGATTCTAGTAAGTACTGTTCGATAGTGCTGTTCTCGTAGGTTATCGTGCGCTAATCAGTAGCCGCAGATTTCTTTCCAAAAATATAGAAGCGAATTCCAAAAAAAATCACGCGTTGCCAAATTTTACTCGCCGTAACTTCCTTCGGAATTGATCTACTCCGAATCAGAAAAGAAGCATTGTGATCAGCACATCAAGGCGAATCTTTCGACATATGGCATGTCTTTTATATACCAAATTCAGTTTGTTCTCCGGACCTCTTTCGTAAAGGTGTAAAGCAGCGCGCATTGCCCCAGACTACAGCAGGAACCCTTCTATAGGGCTTATCAAATTGAGTGTCGTTTGCACCGGCATCTCCATATTCGCGCTGGACTCTGCGTCTCTTTCGCAGGGCTGCTCTCTGAGCACTTTCCCAGGGCGAGCGTGGGAAAGGCGGAGCATCAATCGATTGGAAGTGATTAGGGAGCATGTACCGCAGAAGAGACGCAGAGCCCCGCGCGAAGATGGAGATGCTGGTGCAAACGACACTCAATTTGATAAGCCCTATATAGTACTTCTTCTGCAAATTATACAGCGCCGAAAAGTAGCCGCAGGCCCCTTTCCAAAAAAGATAGAGGGGCTGGTGGACTGTGGAAAAATCTTGCTTGTCATCTCAAATTCTACTCGTCATAGCCTTAGAATATGAAGCTATCTTGCTAAGCAGATGTGAATTTCTTAAGTAGGTCTAATAAGCCTATGAGGCAAGTTCCCACAGAACTTCGAATTACTTAGTTTTTTTTTCTAGTTTCACGCTCTGAAGCTCGTCAGTTGATCTGTCGGTTTTGGTCTGTTGGTGATCTTGGCTTGGAAGGAAACTCCGCTCATAGAGAGGTTTCGAACACGCTGTTTATGAAAATCGTGGTCTCTGTCAAGTATAGTTTTTTTGCAGAGATATGATATACTTCGCCGAACATCCACCGTAAGGGATTGTAAAATATTCAAACTGCAAATATTATGTTCACTTCGCCGCAAGGGATCCACTGTAATGAATGTGGTAGCTGCGTGTGCTTCAGTTGCTCTGTTGTATATCACAACAACTTCGTGCCTAGAGCTCAGATCTATCTAACTACCATGTCTAACACAATAAGATCCATCAAGCGATGTGAAAAGATTCGATCGCCGTGTAACTCTTACGGTGGAAGTTCGAAAAAGTATGCTATCTTAATACTTTGGGCAAAATGCATGAGGACGTGTTTTCGTAAGCTCGTAACACGGCGATTTCCATAGAATGGAGCTTGACATGCACCATTCGATGGCAGTTCCTAGTAACATTGACCTCCATTTCGAAAACCTCTATGAGCGGAGTTTCCTTCCAAACCAAGATCACCAACATTTAAACCAAAACCCACTGGCGAGCTTCAGAGCGTGATACTAGAAAAAAAATTAAGTAACTCGAAGTTCTGTGGAAACTTGCCTCATAGGATTATTAGACCTGCTGATTACGAAATTCACATCTGCTTAGCAAGATAGCTTCGTATTCTGAAGCTATGACCATATACTGGATACATAGAGCCACGTGCTCTGGTGACCTTCACAGTGAGGGCTGTGAGGGGACACAACCTTCACCTGGAAAAAAACAGAAGTCATACGGGACTTCGCCCCGAATGTTATTATCCTGACTATATCGGAACGAATCTTAATGAAGCAAATGTAGGGAATAATGTCTTTAGCTTATCTCAGCAAAACCGAGAATTTGCGTTTCCATAGCCTTTTTTACGTTAAAAAAAGGTTTCTGTGTAATTTTCGCCAGAATTTAGGACAAAATTTCTCAGTTAACCTCTCATTTGACCAAAATCGAGTTATAGAAGTTTAGGCTATTGGAGTTTATCAAAAACGAGAAACTGCGCTTTCTTGAAAAGAGAGTCGCGCACGAAAACGCTGGTCTATCTCGTTAATGAGTGATTTTCAAAGCTTGGGACATTGTCAGTTCTCCTCGTCGTGTCATAAATATCGGAATGATATATAATGTTGCCGGGTTCCGTTGAGACCCCACGGAGATCTACGATCAGAGCCAAATGCCCCGCTGGCTTTGTCTGTCTTCGCTGCTCATCTGCGTCTCCGCGCGCTGCGCACTACCTCGCTACCCCAAAAGCGGGGCGCGGGGCATTTGGTTCTGGTACCTTTTCTTCGCTGTTTCGAACCCAATTTTAGCAAGCTATATATTATCTTGAAGCTCTTGATCTCTATTTTCAAGCTAACAACGTCTCAGAACCACATTTTTTTGATTCGATCGAGAAATCCGGCAAAAACCTTGTTTTCGAAAATCTCTTTTTTCTCCTAGTGGAACTCTTTTTACGTCGTTTTTTCGTGCATTCTATAAATCTTGCTTCTGTTCATAATGCAGACTGCCATCCAGCCCTTACCCTTTCGACTATGGTGAAATTTTTTGCGAATAATCGTCAAAAGTGCGTTTTCTGTACCTCGTTCCGTTTCAGTGCTTCCGCAGCGGTTTTTTTCCAGCTTGGGCGATTGTTGCTCAGAACAATAACTCGGACATTCGCTGGGGGCAGGCGGGCACCAGAAAAATAGATTGCTGATTTCTCGCACCCCGCTCGCGGATTTTTTGCAAAGCAATCAGGACTTTTTGGAAGACCGCTTGCTGAGTCAGCGGATTTTTGAGAGCCCGCCTGTTGAATTTTTTTCGCTCTTATCTTTTGTAGATATATTGCTGAATCTCTGAGGAATCGAGAACTCAGCAAGCGGTCTTCCGAAAAGTCCTGATTGCTTTCCAAAAAATTCGCGAGCGGGGTGCGAGAGATCAGCAATCTATTTTTCCGGTGCCCGCCTGCCCCCGGCGATTGTCTGAGAAGCGCAGCGATCCAGACAACGACCCAGGAAACAGGAACGTCAATGCGGCGGTAATCAAAGGTCGCATCAAAAAACAAAATCCCGTGGTGTTAATTGGTGGTCCTAAAGCGAAAACTTGCACCCTGAAATGCCGCCGAATGAAATATTTCAAACTTCACTGCAGCGTTTTTATCCGATTTTCAGCAGTTTCTTTTTGCTTTTTGTATCTGTTTCACGTCATCTTCCATTCTCTGATCTTCTTTAAACAACTTTCACTATCTATGACGTCAGATGTTAAAGCAACCTTCACTTTGGTGCCCTGTCTCTAGACTATCGAAGGCATCGCTATGACGAGTAGAATTTGAGACGACAAGATTTTCAGTTCACCAGCCCCTCTATCTTTTTTTGCAAAGGGGCCTACGGCTACTTTTCGGCGCTGTATGATTTGCAGAAAAAGTACTATAGAAGGGTTCTTGCTGTAGTCTGGGGCAATGCGCGCTGCTTTACACCTTTGCGAAGAGAGGTCCGCAGAACAAACTGAATTTGGTATATAAAGGACCTGCCGTATGTCGAAAGATTCGCCTTGTTGTGCTGATCACAATGCTTTTGTTCTAATTTGGAGTAGATCAATTCCGAAGGAAGTTACGGCGAGTAAAATTTGGCAACGCGTGATTTTTTTGGAATTCGCTTCTATATTTTTTGGAAAGAAATATAGAAGCTACTGATTAGTGCACGATAACCTACGAGAGCAGCACCATTGAACAGTACTTACTGGAATCTTTTATGTTGGATAAGCGCTGCGTTACATCAGTGCGAAAGGAACTCGCAGAAGGGTTTGAGAAAACAGGAAACGGAATCTTGACATCATGCTGTGGACCTAAAGATTTACCTTGACGAAATGAACACAATGCTGTTTTTAGATCCAGATTATATTCATTCCGAAGGAAGTTATGGTGCTGCGTAGTTTGCGTGATTTCCATTATCCCGCGGAATTCCCATGATTTCGCGGAATTCCTTGAATGACGCAGGATTCTGGGAATGTCGCAAACCTTCGTGGAATACCTACCAGGACATATTGTGGCACATCTATATACCAGACGATGCGTCTCATCAAGCTGAGTAGAACGATGTCTTTGGAATCAGAATACGTCTATTCTGAAGCAAGATATGGCGATACGATGCGGATTCTGGCGCACTCTAATGATGTGCGGCGCACTCTGCTGCTCTTCGGCGACTCTGCCGCACACCGGGGCACTGCAGCACACTGTGACGCACTCCGCTAAAGTGCGGCGACTTTTTTGACGAAATATGAGCGGTATTGTATGTCTGTGCAAATAAATGTTTGTATATTTGTGTCTGTATATATATCCAAGTTTAGTGCGTATTTATGTATGTGTGCACATATACAAGTGTGTGTTATGAGTTATGTTTTGTGTGTTGTGTGTTATGTATTGTGTGTTGTGTGTAGTGTGCTGCTGTTATATGTTAGTGATTTGTGTTGCTGTGCGTGTTACTCGTTGCTCGTTGCGTGCTGTGCGTATTATATGTTGTGTGTAGTGTGTTGTGTGTCGTATGTTGTGTGTTTTGTGTTTTATGTTGCGTGTTGTGTTGTGTGTTGTGTGTTGTGTTTTGTGTGTTATGTGCTGTGTGTTATGTGTTATTGTTATGTGTCATGCGTTATATGTTGTGGGTTGCGTGTTGTGTGTTGCGTGTTGCGTGTTGGATGCGTCTTGTATGCATTCTGTGTTGTGCTTTTGTGTTGTGTGTTGTGTGTTGCGTGTTTTGTTTGGTGTGTTATGTTTGAGAGTTGTGTGTTGTATGTTATGTGCTATGTGTTGTTTGTTATTTGTTGTGTGTTGTGTGTTATGTGCTATGTGTTGTATCTTGCGTGTTGTGTGGTGTTATTGTTATGCGTTATGTGTCATATGCTTTGTGTTACATGTTGTGTGTTGTGTGTTATGTTTATTGTTATGTGTTATGTGCAGGGTTGACCAAGAGGTCACAGTCCGACCGAATACGACCCCCCCTCACTCACTCAGACAATCACAGGCTCTCAGCCGGCAGCCACAAAGCCACCGCGAAAACCCACCAAAAGCGCGGTGGCCTCATCGCGGCCACTTTCGCTTCCCGCTGAGGCCCTCATAGCAGTCCGCCCGCTGCCAGCTTTAGTCTCCCGCTCATTGCCATATTTGTGGCCCGCTCGCTTCTACAGTTCTCAGCGGGAAGCGGCAGTGAGGCGATAAGGCCACGGCGCTTTTGGTGGGTTTTCGCGGTGGCTTTGTGGCTGCCGGCTGAAAATCTTGTCTGTGTAGCTTCTTGTTATGCTTGGACTACAACGTTGTAACTTCAATTAGTTCATTATAACGATGACAAGTAACAATGAAGAATATAACCATCTGGAGATATGACCACATGGAGAAATAGATATGGCCCCAGATGGTTATGTTCTTCATTGTTACTTGCCATCGTTATAATGAATTAATTGAAGTTACAACGTTGTAGTCCAAGCACAACAAGAAGCTACACAGACAAGATTTTCAGCCGGCAGCCACAAAGCCACCGCGAAAACCCATCAAAAGCGCCGTGGCCTTATCGCCTCACTGCCGCTTCCCGCTTTCCTAAAAGATAGTCCGTAGCCCAAAAGCTTAGAGGTTAGCTTAGATCGTTTACTACGACTATGTACGGCCACGTTTGTAAACCCTGGATAAAGGTTATAACTAATGAAATGGCAAGTAACAGTTAAGTGGATGAGTACGCAAGTACGCAGTGATACACACGCATAGATTTACGTTCTTTAGAACAGAAAATATGCTGGTAATAGACCTTGAGGGTACAAACATTGATAAAACGATCCATATGGGGAGCGGCGACAAAGCAATACACATTCCACCGCGATAAATATATTCACAAACATGAATGAGGAACTGCCAGTGTTAGCGCGCAATGCAGGGGTTTCTCATGCGAATCAACAATCCATTCGCGCCTGAGTATCGTTCAGGCAACTGTCAGTTCTGATCCAAACCCATTTTCCTTATGTTGTGCAACACTTCCTCTGGAATTGTGTGCGTCTTCGTCGGTGACTGCAGCGTCTAAGAGAAGCTGTAATTGACTACGATTACAAACATCATGAAATGCCTGCAAAAGAGAGAGTAGTTGGAAATATATAGATATACATCAAAGACAGACATTAGACAGAGAGAAACGCAAGACAAATATGGTACAGCAATTAGTGGAAGTATGAAAAGCCCTAATTTCATTTCTAGGAGGTAGGGAAACTTTATCAAGCCTTGACGATAAAAAGAGACAGAAACTAGTTCCACATCACAGCTGTAAATAACTATCGTCGATTCGTTGACTGCGCGGACTGTAACCGCGGAGCACGCGCCGCGAGGTAAAACGCTTGCTCCAATACAAGATCGCCATTGTTCGTGCTCTCGCAACATGTTAACCGCGCCGCATGTGGTCCGCAGCGCTTCAGCAGTCCGTACGGTCAACGAATCGACGATAGCTGCGTTGACGAACGACTGCGTGCCAAACAATTTTCCGTAAAACTGTAAACCTTTTATGTGCTCACTGTACAAGTACAGTCGATTCATTTCATATGATCATGTGTGCACCCGCACACACCGTCCATCTTTGGCGTCCCCATCTCGGATTTGCGATCGCAAAAACGCGAGAGAGTGAGCAATTGCTATCGCTTACATCATTTAGAGATAAATAGTACCTAAAAAGAAAAGAAAACAGCGAGAAAACATCAGAATCGCTTAACGGAAGGGTTGCGTCCTCCAAGAATCCAGGATGGGTACGCCGAAGATGGACGGTGTGTGCAATGGCACACATGATCATATGAAATGAACCGACGGTACATCATTGAAAAGGTGCGCACTGTGTTTCGTGCATCCTGTGCAATTATAAACACAGGATTGAAGAAGCAAAGCATAGCGACGCCCTCTAATCAATAAACATTTCGAAAATGGACGCATGCGAAACGCAATGATGCAGATTTTCGAGCGCAAAGAGAGCACGCTTGTAGTCGAATGATGTGACAGCGGCGAAAATGTTGAGAGAAAGGCACTTTTATGTTTACATTCGTAAAATGAGTGAATAGATGGTTTTTTACGGTTTTCGAGAGAGTTTGAAAAAGAGTTTTTATTACATTGTGCAGTGAATGTTTTGATTCAAAAACAAACGGGGCTTTCATTAAGCACTTCTTCCGGTTGGATAGACAGTCAAACATAGAGAACAAAAGAAATCTGATATATAAAGAATGGTTAGCTCAATTCAAAAATCTTCAAATAGCGGGGAACCACGACGAGTCCCGAAGCAAACGCTCTTCCAAATAGCGCCTATGGCCCCGGGCAGACTTCACGCGATTTGATCGTCGCGACTGAATCGCGAGGAGACAACTGTTACAACATCATTCCATGCAGATCAACTTGCATTCGGTTGTGATACTTTTCCAGACCGAAATTTTTGAATGTGAAATGAAAATGAATGGAAATCTTGGCGATTTGGTCGCGACGATTAAGTCGCGTGAAGTCTGACCGGGGCCTATAGGTACTGGTTCACTAGTACTTGAAATGAAGCACTGAATGATAACGAAAATGAAAACAAAGAAAAGCAAAGATGAAAACAAAGATTAGGCAACAAGAAATGAAAAAATGACGCGAGCCCACGCTGCCAATCTCGTTTGCCTGCACATCTAACTTTTCTGGTGCGATCAACAATGTCTCGAGCGGGCAACGATATGGCATCCAGTTGGCAGCCACAATACGGCGTTATGAATTAAGGCTGCCTGCTCATAGCATTGATGCGGCCCGCTGACAGAAATCTTGTATTCGCAGCCCCATCGTTTCACGGTCGCTGCCAGCTTAACGGAGTCGCTGCCTCGTCGTCGCCTTTTGGCTGCTTTTGTAGGAATGAATGCGCTCTGCAGCTATTTTCTGACTCATGGAAGATTATAGCTGCCTGCTGGTAGCCCGTCGCTGCCCGCTCACCGCCATTCCTACAATGTCGTCGCCCGCTCACTGCCACTTTTGCAGTATCGCCGCCCGCTCAGTGAAACTGCCCTTTATCGCCGCCGGCTGAGAGCCTGTGATTGTCTGAGCAGGTGTTTAGATACGACCCCCCCCCTCTCTCCCACTTTTTCTATTTGCAAATGTCACAGATACAGTCAACATCTTTTATTATAGAAAAACAAAAGACAAAAGCTTCCAACTTGTGCGCTTGTGTACCTGCTAAGATTCAATGTGTTTGAAAAGCAATGGGATACTTCCGATATCTATAGTCATGTTTCCGCACGGAGAACCCGAAATTTTGTGAGCTAATTGATGACAACGATACCTCGCAGACTGGGCAAGTAGTGGGTTCACCTGAAAGGGAATGGGATGAAAGAGAGAAGAAAGCGAAAAAACAGTTTGGATGCACCGTGGGCAGATGCTGAAATCAATGGACTAAAGGTTTTGAGTACACCATATTTGTCGAGTCGTCGAGCGCACGGACTGGCAGTAGACTGCGGAGCAAGCGCGGAGGGGATGAATTGTTACGAGAACAGGTTTTGTACAGTAAGGATTTGTACCGGTACAAGCGCTTCAACCGGCGCGTGCTCCACAATCTACGGCCAGTCCGTGCGGTCAACGACCAAGACCTTGACGGTAAGCGGATAGGCCTCAAATTTTCCAATGAGCAAAAAGCAGACGGGAATAAAAGCAAAAGAAACCCATAAAGCAAAAAGCAATGCGCAAAGATGACTATACCTTGCTAGCTTTACACAGGGGATGTTATACCGCCGTTAAGCAGACGAAGAAAAACACAAGTCCCCTGTGAGCGAAGAGACCTATGACAAACTCGTAAGTAATCCATTTCTGTTCAATCTGGAGTTTGGCCAACTCCAATTCCCCTCGATTCTTCTGAAACAATGCAGTTGACCACAACTTCATATTACAAGCACCAGCTTTTACGGCATAAGGGTAATTTTAGGACTTCAATGTCATCAAGTTTCAAATATCGTTGGATAAATTTAGCGAGATACATCATTTAAACGAGCAAACGTTTGCGAAAGTGGTCTTGCAACGCCGCACCAAAACCATACGAATTTCGATGAACGTACTAAAAACTGAATGCGCATTTTCCTCTGGTACGAAAACATAGAATACTACCTTTAAGGCCTCAAGCAGAATTCACGCTATTTCATCGCCTCGCAATTCTTCCACAAGACAACTGCCACGACTCCATTGCATGCCAGTCAGCTTACACTTCGGTTCTCATAGTTTTCCGACACGGCCATTCTTGAATAACCTTTACAACCGATTCGCAAGTTGATCGGTATGCAATGGATTGTAACAGTTGCCTTGTAAGAGGAATGCGAGGCGATGAAATCGCATGGAATCTGCCCAAGGCACGACGCAAACTCTGCTCCAAAGATATGGGCTGCATACCAAATAAAGTATAAAAAGAATCTGGAAAGAATAAAAGATTCAAAAACCTACGTGAACTTATTTTTTGTACGTGTCGATTCTGCCTGTGCCATCAAAAACATCTTTTTCAATCTGAAGGCTCAACACTTCACCAGAGCTGCTGTTTTAGTTCACAACACCTACAACGAATCATATAAGAGCCAAAGAAACATAAGGCAGAGTAATTTTTGAACATTGAGAAGACAATGGAATTTCATCAATCTTAGCAAATATCGTAAATCTCTGCATGTGCAAGATGTATTCCAGTCAGCGAGAAAGAACAATTATACATCGTATGCTCCTACCCCATTCGTGTGTCTTAAAATTCATTAGCACAGACACCTTTTAGCAGAGCCAGGCTCTTCTGCAAGTTCGAAAACATCAAAGATCACGAAGAAGATTAAATTTAGAACATCATAAAAGAACTGATCGTTCTGTTGACTAAAGCATCGGCAGCCGCAACCGCAAGTATCAGCAACAGTACTGCAGTATCAACAGAACAACAAACAAAACTTCCTTCCCTCCGACCACAAAGCTCCTGCAAGTTTCAATTCAAATTGATTATATCAAAAGGCATAGTTTCGGAATGTGACAGAAATTTTAGAATTAATGCGGGGACTCTACAGCGAGAATTCAAACAGAGCAATGTAGCGTACCCATGTCATGCTTTTCAAATGATGGCATTGATAGCGATGGGATGGTAATACAATTTGAACAACATTAAGATGTCAGCAGAAGGGCTACACGTAAGAGAGAACTGAAAAGTAAAAGGAAAAGCTCCTACTTTTGAAATTTTCACTCCAAAACGTCATTAACTATAGCACATAATAATATGTTGCCAGTCTCACAGATTATAAAAGACAAGTGAGCAAACGGAATGTAGGCAAACGCATTTGTCAGAAATAGTGACCTTCTCCAGGTTACCAAGCTGCTGTTGGGAGATGCAAAGGAAACAGTAGAAATATCGGCGTTTGCGACTGAAGGTCAACGAGCAAAGTACAACAAGTACCTAAGTCTATTTGCCAAATAAACAGACATTCGGATGGGTGAAAAGGAATAACGGAGAAGAGCGACGGAACGACTGCGTCGAAAAAAGAAGCCGCGTCTTGCAATCTGCAGAAAATTTGCAGTCGCGTTCCCTGCAGTAGGACGAAATCTAGGAGGGATTACCAACGATTTTCTTCGGCAGATGGGTAGAGTAAAACATCAATAACTCATAGGAGAGGTAAAAAAATCCGACAAAAATTTTGATGCGAAGAGAGAAAGATTTAGTCAAGCGTTTGAGTGAAGAAGTGGAGAATTTTGGGCTGTTTGAAGATAAGTTGATGTGGTCAGGCGCAACCCCTCAAAAGCTCAGGCGGCCTGAGCTTTTGAGGGGTTGCGCCTGACCCAATTAACTTTATTACCGAAGAATCTTTTCCATTTTAGTTTTATGTGATTTGCTAGCACAAACCTAGAAGATTCTACAGTAGGTGTTTGAACCTACTTGGACTTGTTTCGGCTCTGTGGTGATCGGTGGTGTTGAAGCACTCAAGGTGGGAAACGCGGTGATTGAAATTTTGGCAACACTTCTTGACCCACTTTTTGAGAGCGATAGAAGATCTAATTTCTACCATAGACTAATAAAGAGTATTACTTGTTTTGAGCACAAGAAAGCAGACTTCTTTTACTTTCGTCACCAAGTCAATCATGTCTGAAAATTACGATTTCTAGACGTTAGGAAACACTAGAAAACGTAATAGGTGATGATTTGTAGAACTTGTATAGGTAATTTGGCATGCTGATTATGGAAATCAAACCCACTTTACACAGCAAACCTCTTTGGTGACTTAAGTTTGACAGAGACTTCGTTGGTGGATCAATATGCAATTAAAGACAGTCGTTTGCTCTAAGGTGGAATGATATTCACTGGTCTCGCGCTCTTCTTTTTCACCTTTCTCGATCGTAGCATTCCTTCCTTTTTGTGAATTCTTCTTGATTACGACCCCCTCCCCCTAGTCTTACCCCAATACGGCCCCCCAGGTCGGGCGCGCCTGACCCCAAGCTCAACCCTGGTTATGTGTTATACATTGTATTGTGTGTCGTGTGTTTTGTTTTGTGCGCTGTGCGTTGTGTGTGTTGGTTATGAAATTCCTGTGATGTTCACTACAAAGGAAGGACTCTTAATTGAAATAACACTTTGGCTGAGACGCATACTGTCCCGAAAGACATTATGTTTCAGTGGCCGCATTCATCAACGAAACCTGAGGGTTAAACTAATTATGGAGGGTAGAACTAACCCCCGAGAGTGACTAATTCGTATTCACTAACGTGATCCATCGCGGTTAATTTTATTCTAGCTTAGAGCAAGGTTAACCTTGACCTAACACTTCGTGCAAACATAAAGTGATTTCTCGATGCACTGCTTACCCTAACGATGCTATTTAACAACAAACACATATTTTTAATTGATATTATTTGAAGTTTGTTAAGTCCCCTTTTGTTCCGTATAATGATATTATGAAAATTAGTAAAATTTTTTAGTACTTTATTTTTAGAATCAGAGCGTTTTTGGTTGAGTTACGACAGTATATTTCGATTGATCCCCAACCGAGCTTTATTAAAGTTTATCATGTCAAAACCCTCAGTTGGACGTGCAGTTCATTTGAAACTGAATCTTTTACTGCAACATTCGGCTGAATATAACACCGTTTAATCACATCAAATAGAAACACGAATGGAGGCCATATGTAGTTGAATAGTTAAATTTACCCTAATGAGCCATGTTCGTGAATACAGGTTCAACGAGTCTCGAGGGTAACTTCTACCCCCAGAGGTAGAATTTGCCCTCGAGGTTCATTGATCGATACGGGTTGATCGTTCCGTGTTAAACTTTACCCTATGCTCAAGGGCTCGTTGATGAAAGCTGCCAATGAACTGTGAGGGTTGTACTTACCTTTCAGGGTTAGTTTATCCCTCAGGGTTCGTTGATGAATACGGCCACAGATCTGCCGAGCGCCTCCAAGTGAGGAGTTACGAGCGTTTGCGAGTTAAACCGCACACTTGATCAGAATATGTGGGTCAATGGTAACAGCTTGCAACTAGCCATGGAATGGTAGCGAGCCCTGTGTAGCAAACGGAAAATTTCCTTTTTTCGGATAAGTTTTTTTATAGTGTTCCATTTGAGCTCATGAAAGACTTCCATAAACGATTTTTTCTTGGCTACAAAAGCTCTCATAAATTATTGTCCGGGGATGCTCCGCAGATTATGAAGACGTTTTTGAATCAGCATTTGATTTCCTCCAAAATGGTATGGAGAGGCCACTTCGGCTAAGGATCCTTCCCTAGTTAGTAACGTTTAGCAATGACACTTGTTTTGAATTTTACAGAATCAAATTCCGCCACGCAATACGTTAGTCGATTTCCGGTATCCCAAATCGGGTAATTAAACCATCGCTAACACCTCTGCCACACAGAATTTCAGCTTTGCTCGGCGTAAGCCCGAAACTGTGTAAAAAGAGTCCGAGCGTCCGCTGAAATTTTGCCAGTGCTTGCTAAAAGGGATAATTTGTCGAGCGCGTGCAAAAAATTTTGTATTGTTGCCAGCTGGCAGAACACGGAATTCGCTCTCTGGAGGTTTGGCCATGCCCCAAATATTGCTAACCCGCTTGCAGAAAAGCGCCAGTTTGTGAACGGCCTGCTCCCGGCGATTATCTGAGATGGTGAACGTTTGGTTATCTAGCAGTTTTCAATGCAAGTCCGGCACTCCCAAAAAAAGTCTTGTTTAGGGGAGATCTTGTTAAACAATTGGTCTGTCGAAGTAATCCAATTCTAATACTTTGTAAGGTCCGTCTGTTTCAAACCTGAGTATTTTTTCGTAGATAATGTGTGTTCTTTTGTGCCATACAAGTTGTTAGGTGCTTCTTTCTTTATCAGTAATAACAACCTCACGTTTCAACGCTATCGTCTTCGTCAGAAGCATAGAATTTTCCACTAGTGGATCCAACACACCAAATTTCTCACCCAATTTTGCCAGTTTCTGGCTTTCCCGACATACTTTTCGGAAAAAATTGCAAAACTTGAGCTTGGCTATTTTTTAAGTTTCCATTTCAAATTTTGGACTAGCTTTGATAGCAATTGGATAGACTAAACAAATTGCAGTACATTTTTTGCGGTACATTTTTTGGCCCTGAAACGAGTGGTGCAGGGCCCTGAGCAAGATCTTCAGAAAGAGCAGTGGCACGCGCATGATGAGCAATCGATCGGTCAAAATACAGGGATAAAAACGAGCAATAGAACCGAAAAAAAAACTGTAGATCACATACAATAAGAGATAGAGGGACAAAACGCGTACAGCTCTTTAGTACTTTTCCTACCATATACCAAAAATGATAAATTGATGATACCAATAACAAGGACAGGTGAAAATTGCTTAAATTAATTTGATTGTTTGTATTTGGATTTTTTAATTTGGATTCTCACGTTCACCTTTCGCGCATACGCGAATTTTCAGCTCCCAAGTTTTGGCATAAAGCGAGCTGAAACAAAAACGTCATTTTAGGCTGAAGCAAAAACGTCATTTTAGGCAAAATCGGCAGTAAAAGTATGTGCCGATGAGCAATCAATCGATTGCTGCAGCGAGAAATTTATTAACTGCAGCGAGTAATACCGGAAAAGCCTGTAGTCACTTATACTGAGACACACTTATACTGAGAGATTAAAGCGATAAAAACTTGCATAGCGTTTTTTTACAGTACTTTTTAGACAAATGTGATTTAAAATTGTGGTATTATCACTGATAAACGATGAAATGATAATATCCATCATAAGAGTAAATGAAAACGGCTCAATCTTATTTAAGAGTTTTCGACAATGAATACTTGATACCAAACGTATTATTCGCAATCTAACTCAGATACATCTTCACAAAAGCATTATCGTAGAAAATAACAATGCATCATTATATGTAAACCGTGTCACCAAGTGTGATTGAGGTTAAAGGCCCGAAGGATATGCAAAATAAACTTCAAATGCCAAGAGACTTGTAAAACTTGAACTCGTACCACTCAACTCATTGGGGTGATAAACTTTGATAATTTAAATGAGATATGTACATAGCGGAGCAAATACATAAACAAATGATAAAGACACTAACAAAATGATTGGGATTAATGAGCAATAACAATAAGTCAAATAAAGCGCTATGAATATCGTGTAAATTTTAACCACTTCCTCAGATAATCGCCGAGGGCAGACGGCTATGCATTTTGAGCGAGCGGGCACCGGAAAAATAGTTCGCTGATTTCTTGCGGTCCGCTTGCAGAAATTTGGAAGAGTGTTGGCCAATTTTTAGACAGATGCTCGCAGAAGTGTCGCGGTTTTCTATAGATTAGCTGCGGCGCATTGGCCGCATTTTCGAGGTTTTTTATGCGATAATATGCAAAAATATTGAGGGTCGCGCGGTCCTTCGTGAAGGACCGCACTGCCCGCAGGTACTCCCGCTAAGAGAAAGCACTCCAAACTCGGGTGGTCAAACTATCGATGAGACCTCCCACATAGAGTCTTAACTTTTCTTGGCGTACGCCCGAAACCGTGTAAAAAGAGTCCGAGCGCTTGCTGAATGTTTGGCCAGCGCTTGCTGAAAGAAATATTTGCCGAGTGCTTGCAAAAATGCTGTATTGCTGCCCGCTGGCAGAATGCGACCGTAAAAAAGTGCCGCTCGCTGAAGGTTTGGCCCCACCCCAAAATTCTGCTGGCCGCCTGCAGAAAAGCGCAAGTTTGCGAACCGCCTGCCCCGGCGATTATCTGAGTATGTGCCAGAGTTATCATCCGTGTTTTAATTACCCGAGTTTGGGGTACTTTTTTTCCGCAGAGGATACCCACGGTGTGCGGTCCTTCAGAAAGGACAGTGCCTCCCCCCCCCACCCTATAAATTTGCATGTTCTCTCGAAAAGTCCGCGAGAGTGCGGCCACAGCGCCGCAACTTATCCACAGAAAAACCGAAATACTTCTCCTAGCATTCGTCCAAAAATTGCGCGATAGTGTTACAAATTTCTGCAAGCGGACCACAAGGAATCAGCGAATATTCTTTCGTTGCTAGCTTGCTCAAAAAGCGCATGGTCGCCTGCCTCCGGCGATTATTTGAGTAAGGTACCAGTCAGATGGTTGTCGTCAGTAAAACCATAACAGCACAAGAGCAATCGCATTTATTTATTTATTTATTTAATACACACAAAGGTGTTCCAAAAAGCAACAAAAAATGAAAAGCAGTGAACAAAAGCACAAGCAGTCGAGTCTATCGCAATTCTCTTGCTGGAAGGACCAGGTCGTTCTCCTTCTTCAAGAAGTGAGTGAACCTCCTCCGAAGTCCTTTTCCCTTACCCAAACGCGGTAGGAAGCGGGAAATTACCAGGGCTTGGCTGACCAACTTAACTCTAGGCGGACGAATCCGTCAGAGACCCTTGCGAGTGGGAAGGGGGGACCTCAAGGAAGAGGGCTCACTGGTCTCTTCGATCTCCTTGAACAACTATTCCAAGCAGAGATGTCATTCTAAAAGTTTCCAAGAGATTAGTACAAGAGAGAAGGCAGTTAATGTGCAAAACAACAGCCTTGATCTGGGAATCACCAGTGGACCGACTCTTGGGAAGAACTCGACATGCATGGCTCAATCTCCAAACAAGGCACGTAGAGCTGACAGAATCAATCATCTATTTGCGCGTCAAGGGCCACATACGGCGTCAAAGCGAGGCCGTTGTTACCAAAGACGAAGTCAAGCGCATTTTTCCACGAATTGTTCTGCTAGGTTCAAGAAAACACGTTATCAGTAGTTGTTCCAAAAAAACACCAAAAAAAAATCCAAAAAATCGACCAAAACTTATTGAATCCAAAAAAAGCCAAAATGCCGTGTATCACACTATGAGTGCTAAACATCAGGTATTCTCAAAGCCTGCAGTACATCTATTGATGACAACTTTCTACGAAACTCAGCCGAATTTCTGCAAGAAGTGACCTCAAGTGGTAACTGGCTGATCCATCTAGCAGTACGGCATGCAAAAGAATTGAAAGCCTTTGAAAACAACTTTCCCCCCAGTTTACGGTAACCTAGGCCAAAACCACCTGTTCTGCCACAAAGTCTGAATATCCAGTAGCGACTTGGAGTCAATCTGGTCTCAAGACGCAAGATTCTGCAGCAAAATACTAGGTCATTACATATTCTTCTGTACTTTAGACTTCGCAACTTGAGAGTAGACAGCCTAGAATTATAGGGTGGCAAAGACCTAGGGTAATTGGGATCGGGATAGCATCTGTAGTAAACAATTCTAGTGAAAATCTTTTGCACTTTCTCTAGTTTGTCAATGTTCTTCTTCAAAAATGGGTTCCAAACAGGGGATGCATATTCTAAATGCGGAAGCACGTAAGTCTTATAGAGTCTAACCAGGAGCATTGCATCATTACTATAAGTACTTCTTAGTATGACAAAAAGGGCTGAAAGAGCTTTCTTTAAAATCGAGTCGAAATGAAGAGAAAAATCCAGTTTATCCAAGACTACTCCTAAATCTTTAGTACTACTACAGTGCTCCAAGTTGACCCCGTCCAAAGCATAAGTAAAGCATGTAGAGTTTCCAAGATGTAAAACTTTCGTTTTTGAAGCGTTAACTGGAAGATCCCATTTTCTGGACCACAAGTTCATCCTATCAATAGCTGAGGATATTGCATTGTAAGCTTCAAGCTGCTCTTTACTTTCGTAACAGAAATAGATTTTGATGTCGTCTGCAAAAACTTGAATTTTGAGATTTGAATGAGTTTTCAGAAAAGAAGGTAAATCAGCAGTGTAGGTGAGAAAAAGAAGCGGCGAAAGTATGCCACCCTGAGGAACTCCACTATCACAACAAATGCGGCTCGAAAAGCTATTACCCACTCTGATCGTCATGCCCCTATCATGAAGATAAGAGGAAAACCAAGAGAGAACCTGACCACGAATACCGTATTGCTCGAGTTTCCAAAGCAGTTTAGAGTGATTAACTCTATCAAAAGCTTTGGAAAGATAGAAAAATACGATATCAACTGATTTGCCATGATTCAGTGCGCTAATCCAGTCAAACAAGGAATCAGTAAGCAAAGCTGTGGTAGATCCTCCAGGCAGAAATCCATTTTGAACAGAAGGAAAAATTCCTTTTTTATCTAGCCAATCGAGTAGGCGTTCCTTCATAAATTTCTCGAGAACTTTACCAGAGGGTGCCATTATACTTATGGGACGGAAATTCGAGATGAGATTGTTATTTTCACGCTTAGGAATAGCTGTGACCAGCGCTTCTTTCCAAGCTCTAGGTACTTGTCCTAATGACAGAGAGGCGTTGAATATTAGTGACAAGGGGAAAGCTAGAGTGCTAGCGCATTTGCGATACAAAATTTGCGGCAGACCATCGTATGCTGCAGTAGTTGTAGCCTTGAGTTTTCGCAGTGCATCACAAACTTTTGCAGGATCAATGATTATTTGTGTGAGACAGTCTCCAACTCGCACGATAGGGTCACAAGGCGATATAGTGTTCATACCACTGTCGCAATTATTCTTCGTGAAAAAGGTAGAGAAGAACTTTCCCAAGGCCTCTGCTTTTTCCCTGTCACTCCTGTATATGTTACCACGTTCATCAGTCAAGAGGGAAAGATTTTGCTGCCCCTTAGTCCTGAACTTGAAATATCTGTAGAGCTCTTTAGCATTACATCTCGAAAGGCGCCGTTCTCGATTAGCTAGATATTTCTTGATGTGATTACTAATATCTCTACAAACTTTTTTGTAGACATTTGACATTCATTTATGTCACTCTGCATTGGCTCTTAAGCGTCATTTCCACGCCGCTGTATGGAATTTTCTTGCTTTTTGTCTACGACTTGTTTGGCTAGTCGTAGATCATACATGAGATAAAATGAGTTGTCTACTTCGACTGATTAGCCTGAGAATAATGCTCCTATTTTTGCCTCACACAGATGGGTAGCAAACTTTCGACCATTTTGTCAGTCATTCTAGCAATACATTTGTTTCATTGGATAATTGCATAAAGTATATAGTTTCTGTCTGAGTCAAGATCTCCGCCATCGCTGCTTAAGGTTGTTATATACAGGAAACAGCTGAGAAAGTGAGAGAATATTGGGCTGGTGTCATCAAAGTCCAGTTTAATATCAGAGGGTAATCGATCACATAGATGGGTAGCAAACTTGCATTGACGAGAATGGTGAATCGATCTATGACAAGCTCTCTACTAGCTATATTTTTGGTTTCTTAGTCTAATAAGCCTTACTGTACTGCCAGCCCAATCTATGAATAATTTTTCGGTTCATAGGCGCGCTTCGACTTAGAATCTGGCCCGTTTTGCGAATTATTCAAATTACGGATGGTAGCTGCTCTTTCAAAGTAAGCTTTTACAACTGGTTTCTTCAATGCACTAATTCTTTGCAAAGTATAATAGTTGATTGTAAGCATGGGCATTGAGCGTTTATGCAAGCCTTTACATGCTTTTCACAGATGTATTTCTTTTTGACTTCAACTACTCAAAATGTGGAACAAGTTTGTGCGGACAGAAAAAAGTATTAAGTGAGTACTCTTTGCGTGCTTTTGTTGCTTTCAGTGAACAGATTTATAGCGCAAGCTGAACAAGACGGTAAAAATGAGCCGAGACTGCTGAAAGGAAGAGTAAACCCGATTCGTATGAGAAGGGCGCGCACACAAAGTTGGAAGGCCAAATGGAAAAATGGATGCAGAAGAAAGCATAGGTGTTGTACAGCATAGTATGCATTGTGTGCTACCACACTCACGTCATAAAGTAGGCTGCCAAATGTGTCAATGAAGAGTTTTTTCTTTTTTTTTTATCTTTTCATGCCCGTATCCAGCAGCATTTTTGCCGTTAGACATAGGCTCGTAGTAAAGCTGCTTCATTCGATCTCACCTCAGAAAAGCTTCAGTTGAAGCTTCAGTCAGCTCTGCCTCCTGAGCCATTGATTGATAATTCCAACCAACCACATTGATATGATTGAGTACGCTACTTTCATGCAGGTATACAAGTCAAACCCCGTTCGCCAAACATTCATATCTTTGTAATTGGTACGAGCGGCGGTGGCCGCACTTGTTAGATCTTGTCAAATATCATCGGTCTGCACTGTGGCTCCTCGCTCACAAGGGAAAGTTCCCAAGTCAGCTCTGCCAACCCGGATGAGTCATATATCACCGTAACGGGTTTGAACGCTGATTTCAAATCTGTTTTTTTTCCTGTGGAAGAAGTCTCCGAGAGAAGTTATGAGCGTTTAAAGTTTTAAATCTGTCATGTTCAAAGTGGCTTAAAATCAGTTGAAAGCTGTAAAACAACACTTAACAGCATATTATCTGTGTTCCTTCTTGTTATCAATAACCTTGATACAAAACTGATGAATCACTTTCATGTGTTATTGTGCAGGTTTCGCCAATTTTAAGCCACTTAAAACATGGCAAATTTAGACTTTTAAACGCTCATGACTTCTCCAAGTTGCTCTGCAGAAAAGGAAAGCAGATTTGGAACCAGCGTTTCAAGCCCGTTACGGTGATACATGACCCATTCGAGTTGGCCGAGCTGATTTGGGAACACTCCCTCGTCAGTATGTTCGAAATGTTAAATTGACATGTTTCGTAAGTTCTTAACTTACAAAAATTTTCTTTAGATCTCCTCATTAGCACACTACTCCGGGAGATCATCGCTCCTATCATCTCCGATAACTCGGCAGGGAGATGATCTCCTTGTCGAACCTGACCGATGCTCACATGTCAGGGTGACGCTGCATTCTTATAACATAGGGAAGTGGGCGGTTGTCATCTCAGCGGAACCTCACATAAGGGCCCCAGGGGATTTTCTCTTCTAAACGAGCTTTACTACGGGCCAAAGTCGCACCAATCCCAACAAACCATATCATATCGATGATCTTCACTATCTTCGATGCTTTGCGTTAATTATCCTTTTACCTTTTATCTCTACCTTTTCATAAATTCAATAAATTCCGCTTGCTAGCCACTTTCTAAACAATTTTTTGTTGTATGCGTCAATTTGGTGTTGACTGGTCGTGCATACGTGGTTGCTTTAGCATAAGACTCCTCATTACCGGTGCATATGTAGTTGTCATCCTTGTTTGTTTTTTTTTGCGTAATGTTTCTGTAACAGAACTCTCTTTCTTTTATGCACAACCATAGGATGTGTGCCTCAGATTTCAAAATTATGTTCTTTTTTGCAACATTGAATGAACCCTGCGCTTATGTTTGTTGTTGTCTATGTTTAGGTACATAAAATACCTATTAGTCTCTACTCCATGGACTACGACTGCGGGAAGTGATCGAAATGGATCACTACAAGCAAGAATTTCACACGTTGGTAGAGCGCACACAAGTTCTTTGATGTATTCAATCGCGATTCTTTGTCCTGGACAATGAACCCAAGTTCGTGGTGGACGCTGTCGCGCTCGGCGGCGAAAACTGCGTGTCACCCCGCGATGCCGATCATAGTGTGTTGTATCATTGTATGTTCGCTTGTGTGTTTCGAAGACGACGGCTATACCAAGGGTACCACATTCTCACCCTAGGTAATGCGCTTGTAATGATATAATTTTTGAGGCCCAAACTATCCATTGATATATGCAAAATCTTCCCCAGACGGTAAACAACTACTCAGACAATGGAAGCGGGCGAGCCTCGGCCTTATTTTGGGGGCTCAGACACTGGAAGCGGGCGAGCCGCGGCCTTAAAAGGTCTTTTCGGCCCGCCCGCGGCCTTATTTGGGGGGCGTGGCCAAATCGCGGCTGACCCGCGGCCCTAATTTGAAGGCGTGGTCTGAGTACGGCCGACCCGCGGCCGTTGTTCATTGCAGCGGCCGACCCGCGGCTCTTGCTTTGCTTACCTGACCAGCGATGTGCAAATTAACAAGTTAGTCATGATCTCGTAATGATCATTGACGAAGGTAGTTTCCATTCAACAAGAGCGTTGGTGCTATTCGGTTCTTTCGCATGGACATTTTTCGTTGGACATGTTTCGTCCTCGCAACTGCACCGTTCCTGCTAGAGTCAGGCCAGGTAGGAAGAATGTACGAGCAAGGGTAGTACTTAAAGCAGATTTTAGGAACAGTCGCAAGGACTTCGCACTCTCCCGAACCAAAAAGATTACAAACGGAACCAGTGTCATCCTTTTACGACTGTATCAGCCGGGGCACAATTCACATGGATAAGGCCGCCAAATTGATACTGGAGAAGAAAAAATGTCACACTTTCAATCAGAGCGCTTATGATGTGAGTAAATTATGAACTTTGAGGTATACAAAATCATAGATCATACCATAGGTGTTTTGGTCTCAAGCAAAAATGCCAAGGGCTTTCGATGATCAAGGCCTGCCACCTCCAGTCCTTCAACATACTAATCCGCTTCTCTCTTCTCTAAACCTCACGCTCCTTTGATCTCTTCCCGTTATTTTCGTGATAACTCAGTGTATGAATCTTTGTAGGAATTCACAAGATCTGAAGTGGCTAATCGAGCCCAGAAAATGGTTTTTGATGGGATTGACAATGTGGATGACTCGGTAGAGGAAATGAGATTAAACGCAACTGCAAGCAGACTGTGATGCTTTCTCACATACAAATAAAGATCAAGCTGACCTTTAAGGGCGATATCATCAGGGCACAAATCAGGATACTTGGCCGGACTCTAGAAATGAAAGATGAGGGCACTAAAAAAAATCTGCCTAAAGTCGGGGTAGAAAACTGTAGAAAGTCTTGGAAGATATCTGTGCAGTGCCCATTTGTAGAAGTAGTGTTCTTTAAAAAAGTTGACCATGACTATGTATATGATTACATTGATTTAGGTGAACATCATAGCCACGGTCTCGAAAAAGTGGCAGCCACGCAAAAATCTCACAACTTTTCAGCGTCTTATGTCCATGTACCGCTTTATTCTGACGCAGGTATACAATGATAGCAGACTAAAACTGTTAAAGTAAGTATCGTTTTAGATCACGGATCCTCCAAACAAAATTCAAGAATATGCGATTCGTGTAAACAACGCAGGTGGCAGGGACGAAAATTGAGAGATCTTCCTCTAGAGATAGAAGATGTACTTATAGGTAACCATGAGATTAATTTCCAGTGTTTCTCATTCAGTTTTCAATCGTTTTATTCCAGACTTTGCGCAAGACGCTTTAGGTTACGGAAACGAGGAGTTGTTGCCGGGTTTTGAAGGCGATTTGGAAACGTCTAGGTGCTTGCAAATTTTACAAAAGTTAAGAGAGATTTAGTGTACTGTCTCCTAATTTAGCTTCTACGAAAGCTTGGGAAACATTGAAGAGGGAAGAAGGAAAGAGTTCGCAGATAAGACAAGAGCGAGCTCAATGGCGGCCACACCTTTATCAGGCCTTACAGAAAGTTCTGTACGTGGTGAAACGAAGTTATTTTGATTATCAGTAACTCTGACTTCCAGAAGGGATGACCGAGCATCGAAATACAAGGAGAATGACAATACGTGGAGCCCGAGTAATGTGAGTTGATACATAAACTTGGCTACTTCAGCGATCCAAATGTTCCAGAAACAGAAAAGGAAGACTGTGGCTGTGCCCGAGGAGGACATCGAAAAAACAAGTAGTGGAGTTCGTATATACAGGGTGCGGCAAAAGTCTGGGAGCCTAACTTTGCAGTACTGCAATTACAAAGATACTGATGGTTTTGATTTCAATTTTATGCCACATGATGCTGCGGTCATCCTCTACAGAATACACTTTATTTGGCTGGAAATGGCTGCCATATGTTTTTGTAAGAATGGAAATTACCAAATTAGTACTTTTGCAAAGCGAAGAACCAGAGTTTTGGTATTTACAATTTTTGCTGTAACTAGAGATTCTGTTAATATTTTAAAAACTTCGATGCACACAACATAGAAGAGGCTTTGCGATATTGTATCCTAGATTTGCTTTGCCAGGGGCTGTTCTTGAAACGGAAAATAAAAGTTTGTGAATGTTACCTACGTGCCAGTGGAAATCCGTCTTCAGAACAAATTTAAAAGCTATAGAATGCTCAACAGGCACTGGGACCAAGGCTGTATTTTTTGCATACGTCTTCTGAATTAGAATCAATCTATTGTAATTCGGCCATGGGAACACTTTTTATACTTTTAAACGATATTTTAAGTTTTTATTTGCGCAATTGTAGCCATAATTCCGGCATGCGACGTACACATGCTGATAATTAAAAATCCAATATTTCTATTCCTAAGCAATGCAAAAAATTCTTTTGGAAGCTTGTTGTAGACAAAAGTTTGCTCTATCACTCTGCGCTTTTGCCACGGTAAAAGAGTTATCGTGAAGGCGTGGGGCGAATTCCATTACGACTACCTGCGTGCCATGACAGGTGGACTTGCCAAGTATTTGTAGCGATGCGTGGAAGCCAAAAGAGGCAGCTTTGCAATTCAAGAACTGGGCTGTATCTGCAATGGTTCGAATTATGTGTGCGCCAAATTTTTCGTTTCTAGGTACTTCCCTTCTCGTTTTGTACGAAAAAGTACTAGGCTCCCAGACTTTTGCCGCACCCTGTATTATATTGGCTACTTCAGCCTTATCCAAATGTTTCAGAGGCAGAAAAGAAAAGCTTTGGTCGAGGCTGCCGAAGACAACATCGAGATTATAGATGACGAAACATATGCCTTTGAGAACAATGGGAGTAGAACAGCGCAATAATATTAGGTTGGCACATAAGTTTTGCAACTTTTCCCGTAACTTTTTTCCTACTTTATGTAGCAATCTCATTTTGTGGCTTCACGTAGATCGTGATGTAAGCTGCAAGTTTGCGCAAACCGTTTGATTTTTGATAACGTAGTACAAAAATTCTAAGCATTTTTTGAAAACTGCTGAAAATCGAGGTTTCACGATTTTTTGGCAAACATGAAGCCCTACGAAACCTGATTCAAACATATGAAAATGCAATTATAGGCAATATGTAGCTGGAAGTTGGCACATTAAATTCAGTGAAAAAGAAATGAAATTTAAACACAAATTAAGGTGGGGCGCCTTTGAGAAGTTGAACAAGTAAAATGCGTCAAGTTTTGAAGGCAATTTGTCAATAACTAAGCTGCTAAAAGTCAGAATTCGCTATAACTTTGCACTCTGGGGTAATCCTATGCGGTAAACACGAATATCATATGCATTTGTCGCCAAAATGAAATTCATCTGTTGATCTTACGAACGAGGCCTTTTCATGCGGAACGGATCTCATTTTTGTGATCAGCATGTCAAATAAGCCCTATAGGCCAAGTTTCAGCAAAATCTGATGCATTCTAAAGTTTTTCCCATAGTACCGTAAACCTACCGTAATCCTCACATAAGATGGTAAAATTCGGCAAAAATGTGTGCATTAGAAGCTTACATCATATTCCTTATATTGCCAAAAAATGAATGCGCTACGTTCAAATAGACAAAAGTTATATAAAAAGTTGCATTACTTATGTGCCAACCTAATATCATCATTTTTTGTAGATTGTTTGATTCTCTGTTCATGATTGTGACTATTTTTTATGTATACTCTAAACATAGAAGATAAATGAGTTGTCATAAATATGTGATTGTTCTGTTGTCTTCATGTGCTAAAAGAAGCAGCTAAAATCCATTCTTGGAAGTGCTAGAACGACTTGATAAGAGCCAATACAGCCGAGCCGCGGCGCTTTCCCGGCCGAGCCGGCCGGCCCGCGGGAGCTGCGATTGCCCGGCCGGAACTGGGCCGCGGCTCACCCTCAGACACCGGGACACACTTCATTGTTACGATGCCATTGCTTAACTTGACCAGCGTGTTTAGGTAAGGCAGCCACCCCTCTTTTGGTTTTTCGCGAGTAAGCCGGATGTACTGCGGCTGTTGGTTAAGGATCAAAGCACTCGTCCATTTCGGACTGTGAGCGGTCACCAAACAACAGTCATCGATGTAGCGGCAGTACATCAACGGCATTTGACTTAACACAGGCTCTTCTACTTTACTCATAAAACATATGGCGAGAACCGGTGCTAGTCTCTGACCCATAGCTAGCCCGCAGATCCAAGAGTAGTAAACTCCAGACTATCGGAAAATGTTGCAGCGTGAACACTCGCTCACTAGGGTCATGACTCGCATCTTGCTAAGTCCATAGAAGTTGATACAGCTTGTTTATCTAACAACTCCGATAGCGCTTGCAAAGCTTGATGGTTTTGTACATTTGTGTAAAGTGAGGTCACGTCGAATGACTCAGTTACACAATGCGGGTCAAACTTTGTGTTTCGTATTTGTTTGATAAAGTCTATCGTATTGGATAGATGAGCTGGTATCTTTACTAGCAACTAACTCAGATTTTTATTCAAAAACCAAGCATTTAGATCGGAGGGGCCGCCTACGCTACTGATTATAGGTCTGATCTTGTAAGTTTCAGCCGACAATGAATTTGTATCTTGCAAAGATAGTTTATGCGTGTTTTTGAGACTATAGAAGACTGGACATGATGGATTTTCAACTTTTAGCCGACCTATAAATCTGTCGTCTAATCCGGCAGATTTTCCTATCGCAGTACACGTATCATTCAGTCTTCTACACTTATCGTGATAGTCTTTTTAGAAAGTGTTTTGTACAGCAAACCGTCTGCAAGATACGCCATAGTGATTTGCGGTCTAGTTCTTGAGGTACTACTACAACCCCGCCTTTATCACTGACAGATAATCGCGCTGATTCATTTGTATGACGAATTTCCTTGAATCCCTGCCACAGTTTCTGTGTCAGGTTTTACTGGCGCTATCGTTTGTATCTGCTCAGGACTTCTAAGACACCAGAAGAAAGGATACTGAATTTCAAATCAACATCTCGTACTGGGTCAGGCTGCTTATAAAATGAAAACGGAAATGAAATCTACGGCCGTAACCTTCTTGTTTCGAGTGCATTCGCTTGCAATGTTTCACGCTTAACTTGATTCTGAGCGAGTCTCTGAGTTTATGTAATCCACCAACTACCTTGCGGCAAGTTCTCGCGTTAATGGGTTGCGCGGGTGAAAATGAAGGCCCTAGGCTGAGAAGATCAATAGCATTACGCGAAAGTTGAGTGCTGCCTACAACACTAACTCTGTCTGTCGTATTTCCATTATCAAATGACCAGTGCTTTACCTCTGCTTCGCAGAGGTTCGCACTGGCCATCAAGAAATGATGGTAAACTTACGATGTAAAGGCCTTGTTTAGATTATTGCCAGGTTGACTGCGGTGAAATAGCCTAATTAAAAATGAACTATACTCGCTGTCAGATCCTCACATGCTGCGAAGTATTGTAAATCATTCCTCACTGTATTTTCGTAAAGACAGACTTACAGACCGACAAATAAGCGGCTTATTATAAGTCATGATCATGATGATTGTTCGAAGAGTTAGGCAGGTTGACTACGCATGTCATTTGAACCATTTTTACTATGATCAGTCAAAAGTCGGTCGTACTTGTTCTGAAGTTTTGATTTGACATCAGATCGAATCGTACCACAGACTATCCTGGAACCGTCTTCGATCCCCCTCCATGTCCGACTAAGCAAGAGCAAGTTTGCTCTTCAACAACACATTTCGATAAGATAGAGTACAATGACCTATATTTTTCTCTGATAACAGTATTCAAATTAAGTGATAAACGTTCGTAATTTTCGGATCACTTTCATTCACCACATGTAGCTCCAATTTTCTTGTCTGTGATAGATGCAGGTAGGATGTTTGTCTTCTTGCATCGCTGGAGGAATATCAGCGATTGTGGATTGGCCATGCAACTTCGGCGCAAACGCAACGTCATAATCGTCAAAGCGTTTACGCAAGGACCGCACTTGAACTGAAAACAAACTCGCACTCTGCCTTTCGTTTAGTTCAGATAAAGTTAGCTCTGCTTTCCAACAATGTATTTCGCGGACACAGCTACTAGACGATGTTGGTTTGGTCAACATACCAAAGGACAATCTCGAAAAAGATCTGGTAGGTA
This sequence comes from Cylicocyclus nassatus, assembly GCA_958299035.1. Lineage (NCBI taxonomy): Eukaryota > Metazoa > Nematoda > Chromadorea > Rhabditida > Strongylidae > Cylicocyclus > Cylicocyclus nassatus. The sequence goes on along the minus strand of CATQJL010000316.1, from coordinate 182,969 downwards.
ATAGCCTTTACGATCAACAATTCAAAACGGAGAATTGCATTGTGTGTCCATACAGCAGAGAAGGTGACTGCGCCAGGGTGGGAGTAGTATACCAACTCGAATGCCTCGTGCAAAGCAAAATATATTGGCGAAACTATTAGAGTGTTTAGCGTACGCTTGAAAGAACATCAGGCAGGCAAGAGATGGAAGAGTTTAGTACCCCGTTGGGCAAACATAGGAGTGACGCGCATGAGGGAAATGATTTTGCAGTTAAATGCAAAATTTTGGCGTTTGAAACAGATATTACGGCTAGGAAGATTCTAGAGGCTTTCTGGATATCCGCAAAGGCTCCAGAAACGAATAACAAGAGTGAGTGCTTGTCGATAGCCGCTGAGTTTCTGCAGTATATGCTATTGTGTGCGATGTAGATAGTGGATAGCGACTTGATGCGCATCCTACTGTATCACTCACTTGTCCGTCAACTTTTGTCACATCCCGTGCGGACATTTCTAATAGCGGTGATGCGAGGGTGAGTATATCTGTATTGAGGATTTTTGCGAGGCGAAGTCGGAATGAGGTCGAAACTGGCTGAGCTAGAGGATATATCTGATGGTCCGGTATTACGGATGATACGTTGAGTCGTTTTCAGGTCTGAGGACGACGAAAGCGTCGAAACGTTAGGCCATACGAATGAATCTGCCACCATAACAAACCTGTAGCACAATAGAGTTGAAGATTAAAAGCTTATATATTCATTCTAGTTAACGCGTCAGTTTATAGTCAGCACACTCATATCTTCCACTTAAGCACTCCCAAGCTAAATTTCAATGCACATTATGCTTCATAACAATAATGACTTCGCACCTTCACGCTCGTAATTTCTTTGAGATAATCCCGCAGCAAATAAGGAAAACAGATTTGAAACCGGCATAAAGACGCACTTAACGATATGCATTTAATTCCAGTTGCCACTGTGATTAGGGATCCCTCCCTTGTTCGGTACCTAGATGACCCGTTTTCACATAGCGTGCAGGCTCCAAGGCAGAAGTTGCCATGGATATCCCTCGTTTCAGATATCCACGATCTTCTTGGCTGTTCAAGACTGCGTTCACGAGTTCCAGATGGAAAAATCGTGTCAAATTGAATTCGCAGCAGTTCCATTCGTTCGAACACGTCTTTTCATTTTAATAGTAATCTTCTTTGGAGTCACCTTAATTGCCGGAATCCACTTAGTGCCGCATGCATTGACATCCCCGCCGGGAGGGGATCGCAGCTTAAAAGAAAGGTTAATATTCTAAACCCTCAGATATCCGAATTTCACGCCATGTAACTTGTCCTTGAGTGTTCTCAACATTTTTCACTACGAACATATTGAACAGAGGCAAGAAGCTGTACAAGCCGCATCTTCCAGCTTTTTATGTGCTCCCCTTATGGTCCCCGGTAACCATCTCTCTTTTTGAGTCATATTTCTTTTTTTCCAAATTAAAACCTTTCAAAGTTCTATTGTCCGACTTACCCAACAGTGCTAAACATGTTGCTGATAAGAACAAATAAGTATTTGAAATCTTTGGAATGTGGACTTTTTCGATAAATCCCAACCTATGACTTGTGGTTCAGCGCAAATTTCATGATTCCAAAACATCATTTGTTCTTATCAGCAACATGCTTGGCACTGCTGGGTTAGATAATCCGCACAACTTTAGAAGGTTATCGTTGACTTCAAAGCCATACAAAAAGTTGGAACATGTGGCTTGTCCAGCTTCTCGCTCTTGTTCAATATGTTTATAGTAAAAAATAACTGGAATACTTACGGATAGGCACACATCGTGAGATCCAAAATCTGGCGTTTCAGGATATGAAACTTTCGTTTGAGCTGCGATCCCCTTCCCGGCGAAAATGAATGCATGCGGCCCTTAAATGTTCCTAGGCCCGTATGCAACAACATTTCCGCGTGAGGGGAGCGGCTTCCGCAGTGATGAAATTCCTCAGCAGCGCTCGTCCGTGACCCTTATAGAACTGTGGGCGCTGTTTCAATTGCTGCACGGATCTTAAGGCAAACAGGCTTCATTGTCCGTCTATGTTCCGTCCTTTTCATGATGTGATCAGCCTGTCAATGCTTCGCCTTCGCTGCCTATTCCACTGCATCACAAAAAGGGACATCCTCCCATGTCCGTACTGCAAAGTTCGGCAAGATGTTGTTTTTATTGGGGTAATTTCAGAAGAGGGCGCAAAGGGGCTGGGTGGTTCGTAAAGCTTTCGTCGTGGCTGAAGTGTTAGCCCAAATCTCAAAAGCGCCGGGAGAGCGGTATCAAATAGGGGAATTTAATGCTTCGGATCCTCCAGTTCGGGTCCGTGGCTCAAGAGCGGCCTATTAAAAAAACTATAGGTTGCTCTTTTTCTCCTGCTGAGTTCTTTTTTCAAGTCGTTCTTTATGTCCATCGATCATGATAGAGCAAAAAAACGTTTCCATAATGGTGTGCATGCCAGCCCCATTTTGACTGCATAAACCCAGCCTAACATAGCTACAATATTACTAGCGAGAGTAGGTTCTTTGGTTGATGATTGTTGCGAAGCGCAACTTTCAGCGGAAATTTTGCGCAGACCAGGTCGTTACCGGTATCCTATTCCGAAACTGAGCATATTATTAGGTTTAGTCTAGCTAGATAATGTCTAGTTTGGTGTCAAAGTTTGGCGCTGATCGCTCAAACACAGAAATTTTCAGGAAAAACGCATTAGCTAACTCATCCAAAAAAAACACTCAATTTTGTATTTTAAATGAATGAATTTGGACTTTCAACTTCCAGTGGAACTTCTTGGATACCATTTCTGAATTTTTGCATTCGCAATTTTATTATTGGCTGAAAGACCCCTTCCTGCTTCACTGATTTGCAGAATGCTAATGTGAAACAACTTCTAATTTACCGACGTTGCTACGCTTTTCATGCCCTTCATTTACTGCTTCCAAATGTACTTCCATTTTTAATTTGTTGTTATCTTCTTTTTTAATTGAACATTGCCTTCGCGGCAATTATTTATTTGACCGTTATTCAAAGAGCTAAGCGCTAGCAGTTATCACAGTTTCGCTGCGTCCAAGATAAAAACTTTGCACGGCACAAACACTTTCAAAAATAATTTTAGCACATATCTACTTGTTGTCTCTTGGAATTAAAATGGCATCCTTATCAATTTATCATGTATCAAGGTGGGGTGAAAACAAAAAAGTTTAGAAGAACCAATTTAGCAAACAAGCTAAACTGACATATTAACGCACTTTCTCAGCAGTGCTCAGCAGTGCTTGATACATTGTTTAGCAAGTCATCATGAGATGTACATTTTCGAACTTTGGTCAAGAAAAATGCAGTTTTTGGGCACATGAAAATCCGATTGGAAAGTGTATGCGTGAGCAAGTAAAATTCATTAATTTTTCGGATAGAGTTCTAAATTTTTCGGGTATCTACAGCTTTTGGGGAACTTGATGCAATTGTTAGTATGTCAGATTAGCTTGTTTGCTAAATTAGTACTCTGCGTTGATACCACTGCTTACATGATAAATTGATAAGGATGCCATTTTAATTCAGTTTTCCAGAAGGGGATACCAAGAGACAACAAGTAGATATGTGCTAAAATTATTTTTGAAAGTGTTTGTGCCGTGCAAAGTTTTTTATCTTGGACGCAGCGAAACTGTGATAACTGCTAGCGCTTAGCTCTTTGAATAACGGTCAAATAAATAATTGCCGCGAAGGCAATGTTCAATTAAAAAAGAAGATAACAACAAATTAAAAATGGAAGTACATTTGGAAGCAGTAAATGAAGGGCATGAAAAGCGTAGCAACGTCGGTAAATTAGAAGTTGTTTCACATTAGCATTCTGCAAATCAGTGAAGCAGGAAGGGGTCTTTCAGCCAATAATAAAATTGCGAATGCAAAAATTCAGAAATGGTATCCAAGAAGTTCCACTGGAAGTTGAAAGTCCATTAAAACCGCCATTATGGGCTTAGTCCACGCGATGCGATATGATATCGCTTACCGTAATTCATTCATTTAAAATATAAAATTGAGTGTTTTTTTGGATGAGTTAGCTAATGCGTTTTTCCTAAAAATTTCTGTGTTTGAGCGATCAGCGCCAAACTTTGACACCAAACTAGACATTATCTAGCTAGACTAAACCTAATAATATGCTCAGTTTCGGAATAGGATACCGGTAACGACCTGGTCTGCGCAAAATTTCCGCTGAAAGTTGCGCTTCGCAACAATCATCAACCAAAGAACCTACTCTCGCTAGTAATATTGTAGCTATGTTAGGCTGGTTTATGCAGTCAAAATGGGGCTGGCATGCACAC